>JANBXI010000080.1:0-66802 GCA_024271845.1 Cryptococcus sp. VH57_BW
GCTCCTGCACCTGCCCCCCTAACCCCCCCCCCCCCCCCCCCTCCCTCTCCTCTGCACCACGACTCCCCTCATCTCAGACAAGCCATACATCCGGCTCCTCACCCGTCACTGCGCTTCCCTTCCCTTTCGACCCCTGCCCCCGCGCAGCTGGCCTTCCCACCGCCGCCGCCGCTCCTGCCCCCGCGCCAGCGGACCCCACCCTCGCACCAGGCCCTGTGGAATTGACGTCCCTCTCCTTCAACGCTGCTTTCCTTGCCCCTTGATCCTGCCCTATCTGCCCCGCGTTCGAACCGCGCCCCCCCCCCGGTACCTCCGCCCGCTCAATAACAAACTTGTCCTCGTCCTCTTCTTCCGAGTCTTCCTCCTCGTCCTCAAGGGAGGACATCATCCTCCGCGAGACGAGGGGGTTGTATTGGTAGCGCTGTTGGTAGTGCTCGTGTTCGGGGCAGACTGCAAGGCAAGACAGAAGGGAGGGGGTCAGTTGGAAGATCGGGATCGCAAGTATGAAGAGCGAGCGAGAAGCTAGTCTCTCGCTGGGAAAAGAGACTCACGGGCATCGCGAGAGGGAGGAATACCTTGCCCGAATTGAAGGTCGTACACCAAAGGATACAGATACGCCCGATCTATACCGCCCATCAGCATTCCACAACAGGGCAGCCCTCGGCCACTGAGCACCAAGCACCGACTTACGTCTGCCGCCCTCCAACACCGCATGCAAATCCCCACACTTGCCCTCTGTCGGCTCCAGCACCTCCTCCTCCTCCAAGTCCTCCTGCTCCACCCCTCTTTCCTCCCCCGCGCCGCCTCGCACCGCCAAAAAGGGATGCCGCAGTGCCCCGGCCGCAGTGACCCGCTTTGTCGCGTCTAGCCGAAGCATCTTGGTACACAGGTCGAGGACCTGGTCGATCTGCTCGATGTGGGAGAGGGCTTCTTCTGGGGATGGGTTGGGGGTGTGCGGGGTGTAGAGATGGGGGTTGAGCTTGAGGATGACGTCGGTGAGGGAGGAGGGGGCCGTGTCGAATGTGGGAACGTTGGAGATTATCGTGCGGTCTGCACGGGACTGTCAGCACATCTGTGAAAGTGTCAGGGGGGGGGGGGGGGGGTGGAAGGCGTACTGTGAAGTAGAGCACAGCGTTCCATAGAGGTACGCCCAAAGATCGCGGCAATCTCCATGAGCGCCTCGACATCATCGGTCGAGTTGAACGCCGGGAACTTTTGTCCAAGAATCGACAGTAATATAACCCCGACTGACCACACATCGATTGCTGAAAGCCCCCAGATGCCTATCAGCACCTGCCCTGTACCAGACAGCCAATCAGGCAGCCAATCAGCAGACAATCAACACTCACCAACTGTCTGATCTGGGCACTTCAACAACACCTCTGGCGCCCTGAACCCCCTCGTCCCCGCCCTGTTCGTTCGGATCGCAGGTCTCTTATCATCCTGCGGGAACCCCACGCGGCCCTCGCCGAGCTTGGATTTCTTACGCGCGTCGTACAGGGCTTGCTCAACGGCGGGCGTCTCGCTGGTTTTGACTTTGGAGCCGTGGAGGGTAGTGAGGGTGCCGGGGGCATGTTGGCATGTTGGTTCGCGGGGGGGAATGTAGCGCTGGAGTCAGACGGGGGTCAGTGGGTGGAATGTGGTTGGGAGCTGGGGTGACTCACCTCGGCAAGACCAAAATCGACCAGGACGCCCTTTTGGCTCTCATAGTCGTACAAGAAGTTGGCAGGCTTGACATCCCGATGAACAATCCCCCTTTTATGGATGTCCTTCAGCCCGCGCATCAGGTTGCGGAGGTACGACCGGATATGCGGCGGGTCCATGTGTTTGTAGAAGTACTATCAGGGGCGTCAGATTGTGGTCGATTGCTTTTCATAATCAAAACAAGACAGCAAAGCTTACGCGGAAGTCGTCGCTTTGGTGGTATGGCAGCACGATGATCACTTGGTCCTCTTCTCGGAACGCTGTGATGAGCTGTGACACGTTTCGGCAATCCCTGTACGTCACGGGCCTTAGCAATGGTTGCCAGGCTGGCGGAAAGTCATGGGCAGCTTACCTCAAGCTCTCTAGGATTGCCAGCTCGTTCTCGATCCTGACAGCGCTGCTCGTGACCAGTATCTTCTTGAGCGCGACGCGAACCTTGGGTGGCTCTCCGTCCATGCCTAAGCGGTAGTCCACGTCCGGGACGCCGCGCCAGTACTCGTTTGCGAACGTGTGGTGGAGAGAGTCGATGGCGAGATAGACTGACGAGAACGTCCCTGTGCAAGACTCGTGTAAGCTCATGAGCAGTCTGTCAACAATATACCGGGGAGCTCACCCTCGCCGAGCCGATCAACGACCTTATACTCGGGGTCCTGGGTCTTCCCATTAAGCGCACTTAGCCCCGCCACAAACTCCTTGATGTCCTTCTTCACCGCCGTCCGCTCCAGTACCCTCCGATGGTCCATCTCGAAATCGTCCGAGTCCCCCGAGTGATAACTCTCCTCTACATCCTCCTCTTCCTCTCCTTCCTCCTCCTCCTCATCCTCCTCTTCCTCGTCCACGTCGTCCGAGTGCGTCTCGTCGTTCAGCTCGATGAACGACCGGGAGCGCGTAACCGCCGCTCCAGAACGCGTCGCCACGATCAAGGTCGAAGTCGAGGCTGCTGCCGCCGCCGCCGCCTGCCGCTCCTCGATAACCTGCGTCATGCGGTCAGGCTTCCCGCTCTCCGGTGGCGCAGAGAACGGGTCATAAGCTGATGTCGAGCGCTGGGACTGGCGTGACCGCATGTCTGTCGGAGGGGGCATTGTCCTCCGGATATCTGTCGTCGGAGCCGCGGTAGTCGGGGGCGCAGATGTCTCTTCGGGGACGAAGAGTTCTGACGCGGATGGCCGGGAGGAAGTGTTCTCGCGAGTTTCGTCCGTAAAGACGAGATTGTAAGGGACAGCGTGGGCACCCTCGAGTAGGTCGAGGTCAGGGCCGGCCTCAGCCCCGGGGTAGACTTGATCGTCGTCGCCCCATGCGAGAGTCTCTGAGCCATGTGGTACCTCTCCTGCTATCTCCGCGTGGGTGAGGGCCACCGTCTTTTCGGAAAAAAGGACGCTGCCTTCCCCCTCCAAACCTTCGCTATCCTCTGGCGGGACAAGCCACTGCGACCCGTCGTCCGTGCCTGGGTCGACCTCACCCTCGTCCACGTCCACGCCCACGCCCACGCCACCGTCGACAACGACGATGCCCGCTGGGGGTGCTGGTTCAGCGAGTTGCGGAGGGGGGGTAGAGTAGTCCCCATCGGTGGGGTTGGCGTCGGAGAGGGTGTCTGCAATGGGAGTGGCTTCGCGTATGCGTTTGAAAGGGCGAGAGGGGGAGAGACGCGAGTCCAAGGATCGCTTCGAGGATGTTGGGCGCGTCGCGGGTGCGAGGTTGTCCATGTCGGGGGAGGAAGGAAGCGTGTCGCCGAGGAAGGGAAATTGGAGTGGGCGATGGATAAAGGGTTCTAGGGGGGCCTGTGTGAGTGAGAGTGTGGCTGTATCCTTGCTGTGCCGTGGCTGTGGGTGTGAGGAGAGGATGTCTGACAGAGCAGGGATGATGTTGTTGAAGTTGAGGACAGGCGCGTGCAGTGGCCAGTCCTTGCGGGGGGGACTGAATAAGGTGGTTACGTAATAAACACGTGTTGGCCGGGCGGAGCTTGAGCCGGGCCACGTGGCGGGGCCAGGCCCTGACGGGATTCCCGGGTGGAGGTTATCCGCGTGGTCTGTACGGTCACACCATCGCCGGGTGCGGAAACAGCATCTGTATAACAAAAGAAATAAAACGAGGAAATATCCCTTTCATCTCCGTATCTATTCTGGAAGAAGGGCACAGTGAACACGCCACAAAGCACAAATAACATTACTCCAACAATGAGCCTAGACACCCAGCCCCAGCATCACTGGCAGGGCGTCCTCTCTTCCGCACTCGATGCCGTTGGCCACACCCCGCTCATCAGTCTCGCCCGTATCTCCAAGGAAGAAGGCCTAAAGTGTAATCTGTGTACGTCCTTCACATTTCCCGAAGCATACTATACCACCGCACATCTGACCAGCAACGATACGCAGTGGGCAAATGCGAGTTCTTCTCTGCGGGAGGTTCCGTCAAGGACAGGATTGCGAAGCGGATGGTTGAGCACGCCGAGAAGACGGGAAGGCTCATTCCGGGCAGAAGCGTAGTGATTGAACCCACCAGTGAGATCAATATCACGTACAGAATGAGCTTCAATCACAGGATGTGGTGCTGACATCAGGATTTGCGGACTTGGCACAGGTGGCAACACTGGGATCGGGCTTGCTCTGGCATGTGCGCTCAAAGGCTACCAGTCAGTTTTCGTTTGTCGTTGGATAGGTAATCTTGTCGAGCATCATCTGACATCAGCTACAGGTGTATCATCACCCTACCAGCAAAGATGAGCTTGGAGAAGGAAGTAATACTGCGGGCTCTAGGTGCCGAGATAGTTCGCACACCGTGAGTCCGAAGACATTGCGAGTGGTCTTGCAGCTGAGCTGACAGGGCGTTTTGAAGTACCGAAGCCGCGTATGTATATAGCCTGTTATATTATGCTAGGCCACGGATGCCTTTTGCTGACCCTTGGACACAGGTTTGACAGTCCCGAAAGTCATATCGGTGAGTTCCCATGCTATACAGCTGAGCGCTGGTACGCTTGGGGTAATCTTGAGGCGCGCAGCTGATCTTGAATGCCAGGTATCGCCCGCAAGCTGGAGAAAGCCATTCCAGGAGGGGTCATCCTAGACCAGTACTCCAACCCCAACAACCCACTCGCGCACTACTTTAGCACTTACGAGGAGATCATTGTATGTCCCGTGCTCCGTGCCACCTGGTGATCTCGACAAACAACATCTGACATGCACTCCCCCCTCCTGGTCTTAGCACTCCCTCGAAACATCCAGCCTCCCCAGGAAAGACATCGCCCTCCTCGTGGCAGGTGCCGGCACAGGCGGCACCATTACAGGCTTGAGTCGTGCCATCCGTGATGCTGAGAAGAAGCGCGACGAGGCTGCCCCCGCGTCCACCCGCACTGTCGTGCTCGCTGCGGATCCGGTCGGGTCTATCCTGGGCGGTGGGGAGCCAGGAAACTATCAAGTGGAGGGTATCGGATATGTGAGTTTGCATCACCACCTAATGGGTATCCTGGCTGGAGCAGAGCAGACTTACTGACCAGGGGACAATGCACCTATAGGATTTCTTCCCAGAGGTGCTGGACCCGAATCCGCCGGTCATTGATCAGTGGATAAAGACCACCGATGATGACTCGTTTGCTGCTACCAAGCGTCTCATGTGAGTGTCACCTCCCCATCCCTCAGCTGCACCCCAGATGTCAGTCAAGGTGTGGTGCTGACCCCCACCCAGCCGCACAGAAGGCCTCTTCGTAGGCGGCTCCTCTGGCTCCGCCCTCTCCGCCGCCCTCCGCTACCTCCATTCTCCCTCCGGCAAGCACATCGCCCAAGACCCAGAGGCGAACGTGGTGATTATTCTCCCGGATGGAGTGAGAAACTACATGAGCAAGGAGTGGTTCTTGCAGACTGCCAAGAACGGGGAGGGCGAGGGGGTGTTTGAGAGGGAGGCGGAAAAGCTGAGGAAGGAGATCAGGGGGGTGTTGGGCAGGGATTTGGGGGATGTTTCAGGGGTGAAGCTCAATGGGTATCATTAGTCCTCACTGATATGGTAGTCACCTGCTGCTGGGTGTAGGGGAGGCAAGAAGGTTATGGGAAGGCAAGATGTGAGGTTGTCTATAGAAAGTACATATGGTGTTGTGTTTACACAAAGATGGTCTACTATTGACAAAGACGATGCGGTGTATGCAAGCGTTACCTCGAAGCCTTCTTATCCTTACCATCCTTCTCCACCTCAGACTCTGACTCCGACGCGTCTTCCTCTTCTTCTTCGCCATCGCTGATCTCCAGCGCCGCAAAAAACCCTCCAGCCTGTTTCACCCCACCTCCCTTCTTTGCGCCGGCCTCCGCCTCGCTCCAGTCTTCCTCCTCCTCGTCCTGGACGTCTTCCACATCCTCTTCTTCTTCCCCCTCCCCCTCAGCCTCACTCTCTGCACTACCCTCGCTCTCACCCTCCCCACTATCCTTCTCCTCTCGTTCCCACTCGCTATCCCCCTCGACCTCAACTTTATCATCCTCCGCCCCCAACCAGATCCCCATCCCCTCTCTCCCTGTCATCCCCGGTGGATAAAAGCCCCATCGGATTTTACCATCTGCGAGGAGGCGCATCACTGGAAGGTAAGATCGCGTTAGGGTTGGGTTCCGAGAAATGATAATAGATGGGCTTTATGCATTGAATGGGACTTACTCCCGTTGGCAGCACGGTTGATATCTGGCCTTCCGCCTTTAGCAGTCACTGCCATACCCAGCTCACATCAGCTCTTTGTCGCCACGCAGCGCTGCGGTGTGAGGATCAAGGTGACTCACTAAACCCCTTATCGATAGCCCTCCCCTCCATGATCCCCCCCGCCGTCCACCTCCTTCTCTTCTCCACTTCCTGTGCTCTCGCCCTCTCCGCCTGCGCCGCATCGCGGTAAGTGCGTTTGGCGGCGTACGCGTCCGAGACCTCGGGCTCCGGTTGCGTCACGCGGAAGATAGTCTCAAGGGGGAGGTGAGAGGAGGCAAGGTGGATGCATGCGGGGAGGGAGGGGATCTGGGAGATCGGAACGACTACGACGGCAGGTGAGCGGCTGTCTGTCGATTGTATTGGGGTTTGTGGGCAGACAAAACGTACTGCCAGCGAGACACTGAACCTCGAGCCCCACCAGCGAAGGACAAACCAGTCCCGGGCAATCTACGAACCGCACCTCCTTCTTGGCACCCCAGAACATCGTCTGGAAGTGTTTCGTCTATGCACGGCATATCGTCCATCAGCCCCTGGGCAAGCACGTTGTAATGAAGAGAGCGATAAGAGACATACCTTCCCGGGCGTCCGGCTAGCGCGGACTTTTTGCTCCCCAAGGAGGGCGTTGAGAAGAGAAGACTTGCCGACATTGGGTTGGCCAATGAGCCCAAGGGTGAGTGGCTCGGTGGTGAGATCGCGGTGGTACGTCTCCGCCCTTTCCACTCCTTCCACCCCCTCTCCTTTCTCTGGCACCGCCACCTGCTTCTCCGTCTCCGGTGCACGCACCCTCCTCGGCCCAGTGTGGTACGGCGAGTCCTCCATGATAGCCTGCCAGTCCACCGCAGCCCTCACAGGGGGCTTCCACGTTTTAAGCTTGGCTGAGTCACTTTTCGCCCATGTGGGGGGCTCAAGGAGGCGGTGGTGTGCGAATTGGAGGGCGGAGAGAAGCTCGTCGAGGGACTGTTGGGGGATATCGGGTTTGTGCCGGCCTTTGCCTGTGGGTGGAGGTGAGATGGGGTGTCAGCTGGGAGCGGAGTGATAGCCGGCATGGAAAAGTTACCTTCTCGAAGCAAGTCTACGTCGTAGCTCCGCACGCCCACAACCTGCACCCCTTCATCGCCCCACCACCCTTTCACCCAATTCTTCCATCCTTCCAGCGCGGCTGGGTCAACAAGGTCAGACTTGGTGAGCACGAGGATGATTTCCTTGTGCGGGTTGAGGGATTGGAGGTATTTACGGAGAGAGGGGGGGCAGTGGAGTGGAGGGCAGCGGGAGTCGAGCAGGAGGAGGAGGATCTGGGAGGACTCGGTGACTCGCCAGCTAGGTGAGGGCTGTTAGTGTTTGTGGCGAAAGGAGAGGAGCGATAAGGGAGCTCACAGCTGGCGCCACACTTCGAGGTTGGTCTCGAACCAGGACGGTCCTCTCGGCCACTTTGGATCCTTCTCCATATCCTCCTCTGACTCTTCCTCAGCCTCCTCCGTCACCTCCTCATCAACCCACCCCTCCACAACCTCCTCCACCCCAGCCAGCCACTTCTTGAATATCCCTTCCTCATTTCTCTCCACCTCCTTCTTCGTCTGCCCATACCTGAACTTTGGTCTTGCAGGACAGCTCAGCCTTCTCTCCTTGTCCCTCTCCGTGAGCAGCTCTAGCGGAAACACTGCACTCTCTGCGCTGAGGGGCCGCTCCAGCGCCTCCGAGAAGGACATGTCCCTCGTGCGGTCGGTATAGTCCGCTGGGAGCGCGATGAACTTTGATTGGAGCTTGCGAGAGCTCCCGTCCAGAACAAGTCCTCCGGACCGGGAGGAATGGGCTCCCGGGCGACGCTTCTCGGTCTTGAGCTTTTGCTTTGTTCGGAGGAGGTCGTGATCCTCGACAGAGAGGTCGCCCCTTTTGAGAGCGCGTTTGGTGAGGAGCTGTTCTTTTCTTCGTTTGTTCGAGATGGGGATCTTGCGAGGCATTGCTGTTGTGTATTGGGGGGCAAGGGGGGGCGTAGGGGTCGGGTCTTACTACGTATGGGGGGCTGTTTCGAGCAGAGCCGGATGTCTATGAAAGTCACTCGAAGACTGACGCCACTACTTCCTTGATCACGTGATCTACGCGTGTCCGGTACATTGAGCGTCCGACTTGCTCGGCACTATCTTATCGGTCCGTACGGGGATGGCGGTGGTGGGAAAGAAAAACTGGGGGAGCTCATTTGGAAGTATACACTACTCTCACCCATTCACTCCCCACCCCCGCGCCATGTCCACTGCCGTCCCCCCCATCGAATCCTGCGCAGATGCACAAACGCTCACAACCCTCCTCGCCCTCCTCTTCGAACCCTCCCCGCCGCTCCACTCCCTCCTCGTCCCTAGCGTCCTGCTCCGCCTTACAGCCCGCTCAGACGTCCCCAGGAGCTACAATGAGATCATCGATATCTGCAAGGGGGTTGCAGAAGAGTGGACGTGGGATGAGAAGGCAGAGTTTTTGAGTGGGCACCCCATGATTGGGGAGGTGAAGGGGCTGAGTGCTTTGAGTGGGAAAGAGCAGGGAGGGGCGAAGCCTACACCGCAGCCTGTGCTCGACCGGTGAGTCTACATACGCTGCTTAAAGCTGCTGGAGTGTCAGGCAAGGGAGATGGCTCACGCCCGCGTACAGCCTCGCCCACCTTAATCAAGTCTACTGCAAAGTCTACCCGGGATTGCGCTACATCACATTCGTGAACGGCCGTTCCCGCGCCCAGATCATCCCGGAGCTCGAGGAGATTCTAGGCTTGGACCCTTCGCCTGAGGCGCCCAAAAAGCCCGAGTTGGACTCGGAGGAGGTGGAGAAGAGGGTGAAAAGTCCCGAGGGGGAGGAGTGGAAGAAAGAGTGTGAGAGGGGGTTGCAGGATGTTTGGTTGATTGGGAGGGCTAGGTTGGGGGGGTTGGGTTTACAATGATGGCGTGCCGTTGGTTTGACTGTCGGATGCGGTGTTGGGAGCTGTTTCAGACAGCAGATGAATGTCATTGGCACGGACTCTCTGGTGGAAATGTCAAGCGGTGCATTTGCATTATGACACCTAACAGTACAACGAGCGGCCCCTCGCCGTCTACCCTTGGGACTGCGCATTTTTCCTACATTGTGTCATGATCCAGTATACGGTCTGGAAAGGTGCAACCAACACAATGAAAGGTGGGGGCCAGCGCAACCACAATATCGATCTCCCCGGGAGCCACGGCTGCACCTCACCCACCTCTCCAGTCTCCGCCCCCTCTCTCCCTTCTGTAACACCCCGCTCCCTCTCTCTCCCGATCCCCCGCCCCTTCCCTCCCGCATAGTACTCCCTCACCCCGACCCCCCACGCCCTCCTCGCTTCCCTCCCCACCCCCAAACCCCACTCCCTCTCCCACCTGTCCCCCTCTTTGACCGCGCCCCGGCATCGCTTTGAATCTGATGGGTCCCAGCGGTCGTCCTCGCGCGAAGGGGCGAGGCTACGGGAAGCGGCAAGGATGCCGCTGAAGAGGAGGAGAAAGGTAAGGGTTAGGAAGAGGGAGAGGCGGGCTTGAAAAGGGGCGATGCCAGGCTCGATGGGATCTGGGGATGATACTTCGGGCAAAAGGTTGGCAGGGTCGGGCTTGTTTGGGTCGGTAGTGTCGTTCACTGCTGGGATGAGGGCTACAGACGGGGAGGTGAAGAGTCCCCGATAGATATCCCCATTCATCGACCAAGCAAATGCCCCGAAAACAACCGCCACCAACGGCATCATCAGGCCCACCGTCCTCGCCGACCTATACAACACCCTCCTCAGCAGTACCGAGAGAGGGAGTAGTTCTGGCAAGAGGACAGGGAAGGACGGCGCAGCAGGGAGGATGAGGAGAAATGTGAGGAAGAAAATGGATAGGGTCAGGAAAGTGTAGGCTAGGGGGGAGGGGCCGGGGGTGAGGGAGAGGACGAAGGCAAGTTGCGTAGGGAGAAGTGAGAGGCGGCGGAGGAGAGGGGTGGGGTATCGGATTGTCTGGAGTGAGACAGTATTAGCTCTAGCTCTGGGTGCGTATGGGTTCTTTCAAGGCTCAAAGGGTGACCTACGTGAAGCAGGTCCGAACCTGCCCATATCATCCAAACGACTTCCACGGTGGTGACCTTCGGAATCTCGGAGTCGTAAGGCGTAAGCCGAGCACCCGGACTGATAGCCACTGCCAGCGTGAGACTAAAAAGTACTAGCAGAGAGGCCAAGTGCAAAGCATGTAGCCGTCTGGGTGAATATGCTCGCTCAGCTAGGGCGTTGTCGTCTTCGACTTCACTGTCTGCTGACTCACGCTGGAGTGAGGTTTCCCCTGATACAATCCCATATGCCTCTTCCTGAGGACCCAGTGTGGAAGGCCGGGCTCCCATACCACGTCAGATCGAGTACATGTCTAACCACCGGATGAGAGAGGAGTGGGAAGGCACGTTCCTCGGGGACAAACGGCGGGAGCATGAGGTCGATAGCTGGGCCCTCTTGTTCAGCATTCGCTAGATGGAGGGTTTACTTGTCATGGATGATTTGATTCTCACCGCTGATCCACTTCCCCTCTGGCTCTCTTATAGGCCATCGCCCCCACAAAGCTTCTACCAGTTGCTCGTCTGTCTCATCTCTATCCTCCCCTATTTCTCCCTCTCCACCCATTTCCACCCTGCCCTCCCCAACCTCCCTGTCCAATATCCGCTCACACCGCTCCAAAACCTCCCATCTAACCCTCACCGCCTCCTCCTCACGAGCTATTCGAGCGCGTATAGACCTCGCCGGGGAGTCGTGCCCCCTGCGAGGCTGCAGAAGGTGGAGCGCGTAGAGATGGACTGCGAGGGATATGCGTGGGTGGGAGGGGGTCCATATGAGGGCAGGTGTGATCGGAGATGTTGCGGAGGAAGGGTCACCGCCGATAGAGGAGATCAGGGCGTTGGCTTGGGAGTACAGGGATGACGGATGCGATGGGGCGGCAGGACTGGGGCCGGAGGCAGAAGGGGGTGCCGCCGGGTGGGGTAGCTTGGAGGGTCCGCCGTTGCTGGACGGCCCCATTAAGAGGGGGGTGCGTTCACTAGCTGGCATAGGCGGTTGGTTCGGCAGCTGTGGGTATACAGGATGGCTGCAGTCATAGAGGGCTTGAGATATTCAGCCAGGGAAGAAGGAGATGCGCCGACTGTCGGGCCAGCCGATGAGATGGAATGGCCGAGCGAGTGGAGGTGCCTTACCAGACAACCGATTTCTGCTTGGAGAGGAGAGGAGAGGCGTCGTCTTCCAGAGCCTTCTGGCTGACAGGTTAGAAATGCAATCGAGTGGTCGTGTGACATGCAGTATATGTAGCTATGCTAGATCATGATGAACCCCCCTCTACTTGGGGTAGCTGTTAGACTCGGCCTCCCATTCTCCCTCCCATTCTTCCTCCACCTCCTCCATCTCATCCGCCCCCTCAACAGCCCCCTCGATGCTATCCGTCCGCCCCGTCGGTGCCATCCTTTTCTGCCCCACCCCCTTCATCCTCCACTTCCTCCTTTTCTGCAGTGCCCCCTCATACGCCTTCGTGATCCACTTCAGGCGGCCCACGTCCCTCAACCGCTGCGCCATCACCAGCTTCTGGTGGAGCACCGCTACATCTTCAAATAGCAGTAGCGGGGGAACATCCGCCTCGGCCGTGCTCGTCGTCGTAGTGAGCTTAACGGCGAAATCCATATCCGGGAGGGGCGCGTATGCTGCCTCGACAGCTGAGGGCGGGTAGAGCGAGAGGAATTGCTCGACGAGCAGGAGCGCACCGTCTACCGATCCCCGCGTGGCATGCAGTCGGATGGCAGCCCGCCAGGCCCGTTCGATCTGCCGGTCCCCGATACCCAATAACCACCTCCGGCGCCGCCACTCCTCCTTTGATTCCTTCGGGATGTTCTCCAACTCTCTCTGTGCCCTCCTTACCCACTCCTTATACTCTGTCCAGGAGCGCAACCCCCACTCGGCGGCGACAGCGCGGTCCGCGCCAGTCACGCCGCCGCGGTTCCCGGCTGAGCATTTTTCAAGGATCTGTATGTACGTCCACCCGTTGGGTCGGACAGTAGACCTGATGCTCTGAGCGCTCGCCCAGGCGATGTCGTACTCCTGCTTCGCGGAGGCCAGCGAAGGCGCATGAGCAAAGTGCACAGAGATGTACGAGTTGATGAGCCGCGGAGTGAGCATGACGTGCCGGAACGGGAGGAAACCCGGCTGGCCCTCCTCGGCGACGCTGAGATCGTCGAGGACACGGTGAAAGAGGGCAGAGGCTTCGCGGAGGGCGTCGGCGCTGGTGAGAGGGGCGAAGGAGCTGGGGGAAAGGTTCAGGGGGGTCACGGCGGTGTCTTCGGGCTTGGATATGGATGCCCAGGCGGAAACGAGGTCGTCAAAGACGTCGATGTCAAGCCATTTCTCTTGGTCTGCGACAGCCTTCTCCTTCACACCTGCGTCATGCGCACCAGTTGCAGGGTCATTGACTTTGACACCGCTGCGCTTCAGGACCGGTTTCCAAGACGCATAAGTCATGAACAGCGCCGCCATGAACGCCTCGTTCGGCCCCGTCTCCCACCCCGCTGTACCCAGCATCTGCCCCGTCCTGGAGAGCTTGACCACCTCCGTCAAGACCCATCTCGCGCGGTTCACGTCCCCCGCACGCTTAGTGCCCTCCAACAGCACCGTGAACGTATCGAGCGACGGCAGGTACTTGCTGTACCGTGGAATCTCCTCTTCCTCAAAGGGCACGGCCGTCGCGTCGTGATGCTTCGCCAGCAGCTGGCGCATCAGGTCAAATGCCTCGAGATATGTGCCCTTGGTGCTCCCCAAGGCGTAGATGATGGCGTGGTACTCGTCTCGCGACGGGTCCATCCTCTCTGCCTCGGTCATCTCGATCCACAGATCCCGAGCGCGTTCCGGCTCCGGCTGCGACGCCTCGCCGCACACCCGGATCATGGTGGAGTACACCTTCTGCGTCGGGGTCGGGTGCGCGGCAAAGCGCATGTGCACAAAGAGGTCCCATGCCATCGCGCGGGTGTGCGAGGTCGGCTGGAATGTCTTGGATGGCTTGGTGAGGTGGGTGAGGACGATGTTGTAGGAGGATTGGGGAAGGGGGTTGCCGGCTGCCTCAGCGGCACGGAGGTGGCTAATTGCAGGGCGAATGTCGCTGGGGTGTTCCCGTATAAGGGAGGTGATGACCAGGTCCTGATGTACGGGCCCCAAGTTGGCGCCACCTATATGTTTGTCAGCTTGTGTCGGTAAGGAGAAAATGATAGACTTACTGTCAGCAAGATCCATGCTCAAGCGAGCAACGTCGTGTGTGCGGCCAGCTTGGGCGTGTATTGATATAATTCCTGTTATCTGATCCTCTTCGACGGGCAAGCCGTGTGCCTTCGAGGGGGGATTAGTGGCGGGCCTACTCCCACAGATGACGCAATGGAGCTCACATTCATCACCTCCAGCATCTTCTCCGCTGCTTCCCACTCATCTCTTGCCAACTGGGAACGTCACATGTCAATGCGGTATCGAACGGCCGGAGAGAGGACAGACTCACGAATTCTTGGAGAAGAGCGCTCCATTCTTCTGTAGTTAAGACGCCCAACTGCACATCTGTACCCGCCCCTTCTTCCTCCTCCACAGCATCCACATCTTCCACACTCTCTACGCTCTCCACACTCTCTACGCTCTCCACACTCTCTACACTCTTCAAACTCTCTACACTCTCCACGCCCTCCACGCCCTCCACAAGTTCCATAGCTCTTGAAGGCTCAGAAGCCTCAACAACATCCCCTTGCTTCGCCCCCTCCACCTCTTCAGCACCTTTCCCATTTTTTGCAGCCTCGACAGCCCGCATATCCTCCTGTCCTCTCGCCGTGCCAGTCTCCCGCAGCCCGCTCATGTTCTGTGTCGATGCTAGCTCTTCCAGCATAATCAGCAACCGATACCGGGAGGGCAGGTTTTTACGCATCGAGATCATTCTGTGCGCGGGACTCTCCCTGCCCTCCAACCTGGCCGCCATCTTCGCGATCAACGCACTCCTCTCCCCCGACTCCAGACGGTCTGTCGGCTCTACCGATGGCGCCGCAATCCCCTTCAGAACATTCTCTTCCGTCTCGATCCCCGACAGGACTATGTCACCGTAGAACTGGCGGAGGTCATCCTCGGTCAGCGGCGGGAGGCCCTCGATGGCCTTCTGAGTGACGCGCTCCTTGAGCTCGCGTGCCAACTCGTCGTCGGTCGGAAGGGCGTCAAGGGTTTCCTGGGTCAGGGGGATGTGGACTTGTGGAGGAGGGCGCTGGTAGAGAGGGAAATTTGGTTTGGGACTATGGGGTTGTTGGCGCGAGGATGAGGGAGTGTTGGAGGGAGCTGTCGTCGGCGTCGTCGCATCGTAGCTGTGACGAAGTCAGTGTAAGCCCGCCCGGAGACGATACCAGCCACTTACCCGTGAAAGCTACGATTCAGAGAGCGAGCAGACCTGAGCCTGACGATTTTGCGTGCGATGCCGGACCGTAACATGGTGCTATGTAGAATGAACAACCCAATATCATGGTCCACACTTCAGAGGGTGGCCGAGATTTTCAAAACAGAACGCGAATCGCAGAGTGGCAACATAATCACGTGACTGGAGCGCGGCCTATGATCCAGATCCAGCATGCAAGCAGAGAATCGTCTATATGCATGTCGTCAATAGTCGTGTCGTTATATAATGTGTGATGCCAGCAGCAAAGATAGAGACCAAAGATGATAGTAGATATGGAATATAGCAGATGGAATGACACTCGGAAACTATGGTACAAATCACACGCTCCCCTACACTTTCGGCAATGGACGAGCCTATGCAACCGCGAGACATCAGCGATCTGAAGACACACCCAGAGTATCTGGACTTACACCAGTGACGGGAGGAGGAGGAGGAGGAACTGCACCGCCTCCCATGTTCATGGACATTCCAGGATACATACCAGGCTGGGGCAGAGGACGCCCGGAGACAGGAGGCGCCATGGGTGCCCAGCCTGCCCAAGCAGGCGGGCCCGCAGGGGCCTTGGGCTTCGCTTCGGGCTGGTGTCTGGGTCAGCGATGGGACAGATACAGAGACGCATAGGATACGCACCTTCTTCTCCTCCTTCTTAGGCACGTTGTTTCTTGCCGCAATGGCAGGATACGGAAGAATTGCCATCAAATCACCAGCAGACTGGCGGTGTTTCATGAGCAACAGCTCGGCCAGCTCCCTGAGAGTGATCTGTTAGCCTCTGTTCCTTCTCTGTCGCGAGTTAAAGCAGCTCACATGTAAAGCGCTCGCCTGGACTCTCGCAAGTCTCCAACCTCCTTGAGCAGCGTGCGGACCTCGCCCTATGCACTACCATCAGCATGGGTTTGGTATGACGGCCGCCGCGAACGCTACTCACCGAAAGCGCCTTCGAGAAGTCGTCCAAGCTGTAGCAAAGCGGGTCCATCATCAACCATGGTTCTATCACCCATCTGCACAGCACTCACTATCCGGCGAGGTTGAAGCCGACTTGCTCCCGAGCGTTGGCCTTCGTGACGTCCTGCGTCTTTTTGTGCTGATCTGAGTTCTGCGACATGATGTCGGCGCCAAGCTTGCGGAGGAATTCGCCCTGCTCCTTGCCAAACTTGGCAATGGCATCCAAGGTAGCTTGAGTACCTATGGAGGTTACGTGATGTCAGCATCGGCCTCCGGGTATCCTCCGCCAGCTAGTACGCACCCTTCTTGTCTTCCGCTGCCTGCTTCTTCTTCGCCTCCTCCCCGGTAGCCCCCAGCTTCTCGATCGCCTTGGTGATCTTCTCATCGTTCGTCGTGCGCTCCGTCTTTTCCGTCTTTTGATCGGTGGCTATCGTTTCCTGTAGTCCCATGTCAGCCATGTCCGCTTGTCATGCCTGAGGCGGAGACACTCACGAGCAGTTTCTGAAGACCCTCGAGTGCCTTCACATTCTGCAAGTGCCTCTCCTCGGCCGCCTTCTTCTTGGCCTCCTTCTCCGCAAGCTTGGCCTCCTTCTCCGCAAGCTGGGCGTCCTTCTCTGCCTTCTCGGAAGCTGCCATGTCCATCGTAAGTGTCTTTTTCAAAGCGGCAGTCTTATGCGTAATGTCAACTCACCAGCTTGTTCTGCCGCCGCCTTTTGTCGCACTATGATGGCACACACATTAGCATAGCCTCGTGTACCCAGGCCCCACCCAAAACTCACCTGCAAGCTTTCTCGCATCCTCCATAGCATCCTCCGGAGTCATTCCCTCCGACGGAACCTTCTTCCCCTTGCTCAACTTGCTTCCTGGACCAGACTTGGGCCCAGATCCAGGCGCTCCATCACCCATCGTCACCGCATCACCGTCACCCGCACCCTCAGCTTCAGGCGTGGGTACAATCTGCACTGATGGCGGTCGACCAGAGTTGCCGCCCGATGTGTGCTGCGAGCGCGGGCCCGAGGGTGCAGCGGGCTTTCCCACGATCGGCCCGAGCGGGCCATCCTGATGCGCGCACGCCTCGATAGGCACCCCCTGAGGCAGACGAGCGCCATGTGGGCAGCAGACACTGCAGTGGTTCTCTGTGGTACCGTGGCCAGTCATCACGGATGCGGCCACGCTGGGGCGCTTAGTCTCCTTAGCCCCGTCGGCCACCACCATCGTCTCGGGCTCGTCGGCTGCGCCTTTGCCCTTCTTGAGAGAGTTGGGATGGCGGGCACCAGGAGGGGGAGCCGTTGCAGAGAGGTCGGCGGGAAGTGGTCGATCAGAAATGGCATCTGGTGTAGGCACAGACTTAGCATCGCCAGTGCGACCCGCCTGGCTGCCGGCTGCAGTTGGAGGGTTGCTTTTGACGTACGCCACCCGGCCATCCGGAAGGGTGACCTCCTCCAACATGACGGGCATGTCTTTGGGGCCACCGTGATGAGTCACCGACGGCGCCTTAGAACCCGGTTGCGACACAGTCCCCTGCGTCATGTTGTTCGCGACTCCTCGCGGATCAGCCATGCTTCCCTCGCTAGGATCCAAGGCTGGCGGCTGCTTGCGGAGCACGTTGCGGGAGCCGGAAGCGGCGGGGTGAGCTGGGGCGTGAACGGTCTGGCCGTCGGGGTAGACCGTGAGGTCTCTGCCCTCCTTTGCCAGCTGGCCCATGGTGGGAGGCCCGCTGACATAGGCAGTGTCGGAGACCCGAGTGTTCTTGCCGCCACCGACGGTGGGGGTGGGTTCGCCCACTGTAGTATGGTCGGCACGGTGAGCGGTGTCGGCGGAAACAATCGGCACGCTGCCGCCTGGCTGGGTGGTCGACGACTTTAAGCTCTCCTTCGACTTTGGCTTACGAAGGATTCCCGAGAGCGGTCCCGTATGCGAGTCTTTCGCCGTGTGCGTGGATGAACCAGGGACCCCACCTTGTGCGTCGCCTGTAGCAGGACCAGCACTAGCTTTTGTACCAGGGCCAGGTCCAGCCAGCTCGGGGCCACTACTGGCAGGGATGTCGCCACTACCGCCACCAGAAGGATCCGCGACGACAGGAACATTGGCGAGTTCGGTCACAGGAGGGGGGGTAGGAGCCTTGGGTCTAAGAATCGTGTCAACACTTGCACGTCATCGAGATAAGAACGATATGTACTCACTTGGGGCTGCGCCCTGCAGCATCCGAGACGCCCTTGCTCGGTACCATCGAATCCCAGTGCACCCCGCTCTTCCCCTTCGATCCTGCAGGAGTCGCAGGGCTGTTAGGCGCATCAGCTTTAGGAGGCGGGGCAACAGCTGTACCACTACCGGCCGCCTCGCTGGGCCCACCAGCTCCAGCAGAAGGAACGTTCTGCACAGCGTGGTGAGGCTCGCCGGATGGAACGCCTGCACCTTCAGCTGGCTGGCCGGTTGGAACATTGGACAGCTCCGTGACCTTATCAGGCTTGGGTGACTTGGGGCGGTTGGTGTCCCAGACCTTGGCGGGAGGCTTGACATCATTGCTGGGGACGCTCCCGGCCGCAGACGGTACAGGAGGACCTGCTCCAGCTGAAGAGGGCACGGGAGGACCTGAACCGGCTGCAGAGGGTACGGGAGGACCTACACCGCCTGCCGAGGGGGCGGGGGGAGGCGCGCCACCAGCAGAAGGCGTAGGGTCGCCAGCCGTGGGAACGTTTGCGACCACAGTAGACGACCCTTTGTGAGGCGCCGGAGGCGGCCCTCCAGCTGCAGAGGGCGCACCGCCCGTGGGTGCAACGTTTGTGACGGTAGGTACAGGCTGTCTGGTCTGGCTGATCGAAGTGTTGGCAGTGTCGATTGGAATGGGGCCCGGTGCAACTGTCCTGCTCTCGTGCACGCTGGTCTGAGCGGGAATGTTGGGGAGCCCTTGCTCAGATACGCTCAAGTGATCTGAGAATTGCGCATGAGCGGCTGTAGGCATGGGAGAAGGCGCCGCGGAGGAAGGAGGGTGCACGGAAATTGGTGGGACCGTACCAGGGACAGGCGCGGTCCTCTGGTCGGCGAAGACGGTGGCTGGAGGGCCACCGCTACCCGCCCCATTTCCGCCTCCGCTACCTGCAGTGCCCGAAGCAGGCGGATGTAGGGTGTGAGTACGAGTGGTCGTAATAGTGTGGATGGGTGGGCCGCCGCCAGGGTGCTGGATAATCTATGACAGGTCAGCATGGCATGTGAAGGTGAGGACAAGGGTCAACTTGCCTCTTCGTGCTCTTCTCTAATGAGATGGCTAGGTTGATCGGCAGGAATGTAGTCGGATTTGATAGGAGAGATGGGTGTCGGCGAAAGCAGGGGTGGCATGGAAATGGGTTTCCCAGTTCTAGGGTTGATCCTTGTCGACGGAGCTGCAGTCGCGGGACCTGCGGTTGGCACGGCACCAGTAGGTGGATAGTAGGAAACACCAGTGACAGGGGGGTCGCTCATCGCAACGGACCCAGGACCGGGAGTGGCAGCGACAGTACCAACGACAGTACCAGCATGAACTGTACCTGTGTCATGCACGGTACCGGCAGGAACCGAGCCCGCGCCCGTACCAAACGCAGTGTCAGTAGGGAGAGACGTCGCGTTCATGACAGGGGGCATAGATCCGGCCCCCGAAGGAGGGTGCACAGATATTGTCGGTGCCGTGCCAGAAGCGTTCGATTCCCCCACAGCCTCGTCCACCTCCTCAAACACCACCTCTTTTGTCTTCCCATTCGGACCTTCACGCACGATCTCCCGTTCGCGGAGAACACTCTTGGTTTTGAAGATGGTGTTGGCGGGAGGAGGGACGAGAGAGACACTTGGAGCAATAGTGGTGGGAACATGAGTAGGGGTGGCGAGGGGAGCGGTTGGGTCGGGGGCGGGAGATGCGGTGTCGGCCTTGATGGAGTACGTTTCCTCTTCTTCAAAGATGGTAATGGGAGGTGCAGCTGACCGAGCCATGAGTTCGGCAACTGCGCATGATCGAGTCAGCCAGAGTCCATGCTGATAAAATAAGAGGATACACGACATACTCTTGTCTTGGAGCTCAGCAAGCTTCTTGTCCTGCTCTGCATTTTTCAAGTCCTCCTCGTTCGGTTCTTCATTTTCAAGCCTCGCCTCTGGCGTGCCAGGTGTGGCCACCGTCGGTGCGCCCTTGATCCCATCGACAATCTTTCCGCCAACCACGACTGTTCCGTCGTTCAAGATCCTGCCCTCCACATGCGGTGCGGATAAAGGCGGGGGAGGGGGCGGCGGCACACCCGCAGGTACAGGCGCAGGTACACCCCGGATACCATCGATGATATCGCCGTTCTGGAGCATAACAGTGCCGTCAGGGAGGACGTGGGCGTGGACGTGTTTAGGCTTGAGCTGCTCGCGAAGGGCAGCGATATCGCCCATGATATCTGCCAGCTGTTTCTGCGCCGCAAGAGTACCGTCGGCGATCTGGTCGCTCATGCCGTGCAGGTAGCGAGACATCTCGTTCTGCTGGTCGCCTTGGGCGGCAGCAAGTGCCTGGTTGTTGTCCAAAGTGCGTCTGATGCCGTCGTCCTGCGTCTCCTGTCAGCGTGGGTCATCAGATATAAGATGAGACTCACCGTGTAACCCATTTCCGAGGATGAATCAGCCATCGTCGGTGCAGCCATCGTCGTCGTAGCAGACACCTCGACCGGCTCGTTGAAGTGCGTTGCCGGTGCCACAGGTGTCCTGATCTCCGTCATGCTAGAAACCGAAGGCGTAGTCGTGGTGGAAGAAGGCGGTTCCGATGATGTGATGTCGAGGCCCGTGTCTGCCGTGGTGGTCTGACCAGAGCCGTAAGGGGGACGAGGTGGAGCGGCACCGAAAGAAGCACCTCCAGGAGGTACAGGACCGTTTCCGTATCGCGCAGCGGCAGGGAGACCGTAATCGCCGGTGGTACCGGCGACACCAGGGGGGAAAAAGCCAGGTCGACGAAGGGACGGGTTCACGTTCTGGTCGCCATCGCGTCAGCTCACAGCTGTCGTCGAAAGAGTATTCGGGTGACGGCTCACCGGACCGATAGGCCCACCAAATCCAGGCATCCCAGGGCGAAGACCAGGCATAAACGGACCCATACCCTACAGGCCCAATAGCATCAGCCACATGCTCTCCGCACACTGCTGTGATCCACTCACGGGACCGGGAATACCCATAGGACCAGGGAACATACCCATAGGAGGCATGCCCATGGGACCAGGGGGGAAACCACGACGGAAGCTACGCGCATTGTCAGCTATCGTCCTGCACTGGCCGCCAAAGCAGAACTCACTAGGTAGTCGATATAGGGTCACGAACACCAGCGATTCTAGGAAGAGATGGCCTTGGCATGTCTGACATCCCGGGAGCCATAGGCGGCATGCCAGGTCCATGCTGGAACTGGGGGCGCATCCCGCCCTGCGGCATCATTTGAGGCTGACGAGGGGGCATACTACGAGGCGAGTTGACGGGAGTAGGAAGATCGAGCTTCTGGGGAGGAGGCCCTGGGCGGACGGGACCGCGGTTGTACACGTCGTTCGAGTGGGGCAGATGCTCTTGATGATGATAATCGTCTTCGGTACGGTATGGCACGGGAGGCTGGATAGGCGATTCCTGGGGAGTCATCTCCCTAGGAGTCGGGACGGGGGTGGGCTCGGCGGACATGGGCTCTGGCTCGGGCTTGAGCGACGGTTCGTACTCCTCAGTGATGGCTTCGTCCTGCTCCGGCTCCTCCTCGTAGTACTCCTCTTCGGGGTACTCCTGGATCGGTTGGTGCTGGAGCGGGACCGACTGCGGGACGGGCTGTTGAGCTGGGGTAGCCATCTGCGGCTGGGCCTGATGCGGGGTCTGGAAGGCAGATCGAGGCGGCCTGACATACTGGCGCGAGGCAAACTCGCGCGGCGGCGTGTCGGGCGGGAGGTTTGCGATTGCCCACTCGTCATCAAACTCTGGCGAGGGGATCTCGCCATCGAGCAGAGACTCGGGGATATCGCTAGGCGGTCCACGACGCCGACGGTGCTGCTCCGAGGTGATGCTGTTGGCGGGCGCCCTTCGACCATGCGTGTTGAACTCGCTAGAGTAGACGCTCTCCCCGCCGCCGTACATCGACCCGTCCCTTGTCCCCTCCGTCCGCGATATCGTGGACGCGGACGACGCCGGGTACCCCTTCTCCTCCTTGACGGTGCGAGCGTCGTCGTCCTCAAACTCGCTATCCCCCACGCGAAGAAGCACCCTCTTCAGAAGATCCTCCAGCCTGTTCCACTCAGGTGCTCTGTCAGGAAGCTCCACGTCAAATCTGCGCTTACGCTCGAGCTCCCGTGCCATCATATCCTGCCGACCGAGAATGTCCTCCTGTCTGCCTATGAGGGTGCCGAGCAGGTTGCGCAAGTCATCGAACTGCTGGTTGATGACCTCGGGAATGATGAGCGGCTGCGGGGTGACTGGGCGGGCTGTCTCAACGGACGAGGTGGACGATGTCGGCGACGAGGGCATGCTCTGCTCGTCTTCGTCGTCCTTGTCCTCCTTGGACGGAACAGGAGGGGGCTGGTCGTGTGAAGCAAGCACGGACTGATTCTCCGCGATCTGCGTGACCTTGCGCTCGATCCTGTCCAACTGGTTACCGATCCGCGTGGTCTGGCCCGTCTTGGCCATCTCTTGCCCTTGCAAAAAGTTCTGTTTTGTCACATGTCAGGTGCTGGTCTTACCCTCATGATTGATCGCTGGCCAGCAACTCACAAGAAGTCTATTGACATCCGTATTCTCCGGACGCACAGATAAGCTCGACTCTGAAAACGACGATGTCGGCTCCGACGTCTGATGGGAGGACGAATGCACAGACGGCACAGACGGTGAAGGCGGAGACACGTTGTTCTCCTGCACCGTCGGCACGTACGGCAAGACAGGAGGGGGCACCCTCGGAATCTTGTGCGGGGAGGCAACCGTCGACGCTGTCGAGATGCTAACAGGCTTTTCGTGTGCCGGGCCGTCAGAGATGGGTCTCTCGGGCGGGACCGTCGGCCCTTGGGTTAACGACGGCACCTGTGCTCGAATGGGGCGGCCTTGCGAGGTTTGCGCGGTATAGTACGTCCTGCTCATCACGTCAGCCGCTCGTCTTTTACCGCCCCGATCCACGCTGCAGACTCACAGAGTACCAGGTGCGGTCACCGCATACGTGCTTTGCGTCTGCGTCTGCGTCTGTGTCTGTGTCTGTGTCTGCCAAGACGCTCCGTCTGTATACGCACTCTCCCTCGCCGTCTCATACATCGTATTATCCCTTGCTGTCCCCAACGGCGTCCTTGACGACCCCTTGTCATCTCCCATCGACTGCGTAGTCCACATCGTCCTTGACGGCGTCGCCGCCGTCACCGCATAACCGCCACGCCCCTTCAGCACGTGTGACGCCGAGCTTCCAGACGATGACCGCCGCTCGAGCTCTGCAAGCATTTCAGGGTCCTCGTCGGGGTGGCTGATCTGCGTCCACGCGCGTGAGCCGCGGCGCGAGGCCAGCCCGTCCGTGTACGGAGTCGACTGTGTCGACTGTGTCTCCGAGCGCGGGTCATGCGAGACCGGAGGAGGCGGCGCTGTGGCCCACTCGGACGAGTGGGGGCTGCGCCAGGGAGAGGTCGGGGCGGTGCCGGCGGACGGAGTGGCGCGCGGATCGCCCCTTGCCATGGTATAGTGGGTAGTCTGCGGGCGGGAGTGGTACGCCGAACGGTCGTCCCCTCCGTCGACTGTCCCGTAGTACGTTGACTCGCGCGACTGTTGCTGCTGCTGCACGGGCGGCAACAAGGCCGTCGCGTAGCTCTCCCGCCCGTCGGTCACGGAACGGTACTCCGCCCCCGAGGCTGTACTTTCAAACGCTGGGACAGGCGCATCGTGCAGCTGGTACCGCGCAGGGCTGGCCGACACGCTCGTCGCCGCTTTCGTGCTTGGTGCGTGTGAGCTGGCGGGCCCGGGGCTCGCCGTCGAGTAGTGGGAATCTCGAGAAGAGACAGGAGGCGGCGCAGAGTGGTACGACGCTTCCGACATGGTCTTGCTCATGCTTGAGGTCGGGCGCTCGCGCTCCGACACTGGCGGCGGCGGCGGCGGCGTCTGAAAGGGCGAGTCAAGCCCACCAGCGGCTGGGGCAGTACCGTAGTACGACCCTGCGGCGGTTTGGTAGCTCTTCGAGCCCCCCTGCGCCGACGCGCCCAGCCCCGCGGTCGACTTGGGCCCGAGCGCATCCGTATAAGCCGAGCGCGTAGCGGGCGGCTGTGCCCCCCCAGCCGGCGTACCCCCCCTGCTCCCCCCCGGGCTTCCAGCATCGCTCTGCTGGCTCTGCTGGCTCTGCTGGCTTGGCGACGCCCCCGTCACAGCCACCTGCGGGATCCCATACATCCCGGACCCTTCCGCGGACCCCCGGGGCGTCTGCATCATCTCCCCCGTTGCAGTACCCGTCGCAGTACCCATCGCAGTAAACTGCGCGCCCGCCGTTCTAGCCGGCGTCAACTGCCCTCGCGCAGTATGCGCCGAGGCCTCACTCCCCGTCTGGGCTGTCTGGGCTGTCTCCGCCATCGGCGCGTGCGTCCACAGCGACAGCGCATACGGCGCAGGCGAGCCATACGTCGAAGGCTCCGTCGGCGGGGACCCAAAGCGCGTCATCGTCGAGGACGCGTACGTGTCCACCGGGCCCTGCACCCTTGCGTCTGGTGCGAGCCCCATCGGCACTGTATGCTGCCTGCCGCCCTCTGTCGGCGCGCGGGCCGTGTACATTGACTGCGCGTCCCACGCCGACGCGGGGGGAGGCTGTGCGGTGTGTGCGGTGTGTATGGTGTTTGCGGTGTGTGCGGTGTGTGCGGTGTGTACGGTGTGTGCGGTGCGCGCAGTGTACGCGCTCTCCGAGGCGGGCGCGCCCGCGTGATAAGCCGACGCCGACGCCGCCGACGAACCCGCATCGAGGGAATGGTACGCCGTCGTGGCCGGGGTCCAAGTCTGTGGCATCCCCGCGCTGTTTCCGAGCGCGGGGGTCCTGGACGCCGAGTACGCCGACGAGAGGGCTGAGAGGCCAGGTTCGGACCCCCCCGAGGCGGGGAAGAACGCCCGCTCGCTCTCGTCCGCCGCCGACGACCCTCGCGCGGGGTGCGGGTGCGGGTGGGGCGAGCGCGTCCCGAACGCGAACTGGAAATCGCGCGAGAGCGGCCGCTGGGCATGGGCGTTCTCTGCCGTCAGCAGAGTATCCCGGATCGCCCTGTCCTCTGCCGCCTCCACCTCCGCGTCCGCCTCCGCCGCGCCTACCACCGCCGCGGCCGCCGTAGCAGACGACTGAGGGTCCTTTGCGGGCAAAGGGGGTGGCGGGCCCTCCACCGACTCTCGCAAGTCTGCCTCGCTAGCGACCCTTCTCAAACTCCTATTACGCTCGAGGCCGCCGACGGCGAGCCTGCGACTGCCGCGCTGTGCGAGCGGCGCATGCCCCCCGCCAGGCGTCTCGATGACGGCGTCGTCGGTGGTGTACAGGGGGTGGGGGTGGGAGTGGGAGCTGCCGAGCGGGGAGAGCGGGGAAGGGTGCGCGGGGTGCGCGGGGTGCGCTGGTTGCGCGGGGTGCGGGGAGTGGTCGGCCGGGGTGAAGTGAGTGGACGCGGAGCCGCCAGTGTCGCTGCCGTGGTCCGAGAACGGCCTGGTGGGGGCCCGCAAGGAGGCGGCGCGGTGGGCGGCGGGGGTGCGGGTGTGCTCGAGCACGGTCCAGATGGCGTTGACCCAACGTACTGTTTATGCATGTCAGATGATCGCCCGGTATGCGTCTTGCCGCGTCCGCGCGTCCGCGCGGCAGACGCGGAATCATCTTGGCTTACCTCGGTCTCGCGCACTGTCACAAGCAAGCCGCTCGACACCATCGTCATAGACCTATTCGCCACGCCAGTCGACGCGAGTCGCCACGCACGCGTCAGCATCGGGTGCATTGGCGTGGGGACCGGCCCACACTCACCAGTTTGAAGGGATAGAGACTGTCGGCCAATTCACCCTGCCTCCTCGCAGCGGCCGCACCGATATCGTCACCCGCCATCGGGTTGTTGGGGCTGTACGTCGACGCGACCTCTACCCGTCTCAATCTCGTCAGCCCCTCCCCGCCCCGCCCCGGCTCAACCCCGACCGAACCACGCCCGCCCCGGCTCAACCCCGACCGAACCAACACCCCAAGAACTTACCGTCGCAAAACTCCAAATCCAGCGTGACCGTCGCCCTGCCCCTCGCGCTCACCCAGCTCAACTCGAGCCCCTCGTTATACAGCCTCCCATCGGCCTGCACCCACACAAAGTTGGGGCGGAGCTCTTCGTCGTGCACGTTGAGGTAGTAGAGCGCGCCGGTGCGGACGGGCTGTTGCGTTGCGTCGGGGGTCGGGGTTCAGGGTCAGCTTTCAGCTTTCAGCTTCAGCGGGGGGGGGGGGGGCTCACCTCGCCGGTGAACTGTTTCGGCTCGGACGTCGCTTTTCTCTCCGACGTGTACGAGCTCGCGCGGCTCGGCGGGACTTTGTTGTCCTCTCCTCCCTCTTCCCCCTCTCCTTTGTCCATACCTTCCTCCTCCCTGCCGTGCCCATACGCGTGCCCGTGGTGCGCCTGCGCCGTGTCCGTGTCCCGCGGTTCATGCGAACCGTCCCCCCGCTCGGCACGCTCGACACCCTCGACACCCTCGGCACGCTCGGCAAGCTCTTGCTCATGCCTCCTCCTCCTCCGGATACTAACGTTCCACCCCTTATCCCCGCCCCTCGCGAACAAGCGCGGCGCGTCCTTCCCCGCGGCCGCGCCGGCCTCCGACGCGGACGCCAAAGGCGAGGCAGCGCGCAGGGATGGCGAGCCAGCACGCGTGCGCCACGAGGCGATCATGGTGCGGACTTGGGAGAGCGGGGAGGGGGGTGGGGAGGTGAGTGGGGCGGGGGCGGGGGCGGGGGCGCTGGTGCGCG
This sequence comes from Cryptococcus sp. VH57_BW, assembly GCA_024271845.1. Lineage (NCBI taxonomy): Eukaryota > Fungi > Basidiomycota > Tremellomycetes > Tremellales > Cryptococcaceae > Cryptococcus > Cryptococcus sp. VH57_BW. The sequence goes on from JANBXI010000080.1 coordinate 26,683, forward strand.
AGTACGCCGGTGGGTGGAAAAGCGGCTCCGACCTGAGCGGCGGGGGCGGCGGCTGGGCGGCGGCCTTGGTGACCGTGCGGGACGGAGTGGCGGGTGTGAACGGCGGCTGGGGCCGGACGGGCGGTGCGGCCGGGTCGGACCCCGGCGTCGCGCGCGACTCAAACATCTTGATGAGGTCGCTTGTCTTTTTCGGGGTGGCGTGCGGGGTGCCGGCCGGGGAGCGGGCGGCGCGCTTGGCGGGGCTGGGGGGGAGGGGGCAGCGGCTTGCGGCGTCGGGGTCGGGGTCGGGGTCGGCATCGGCGTGGGGGGACTCGCGCCAGGCGCCGGGGATGTGGGTGGGGCTCGGGGCGCTGTGGGTGGAGGAGATGGAGCTGCGCTCTGAGCGCTCGGCGACGGTGGAGAGGCGGGAGGGCTGGGTGCCTGCGTCTGTGGCGAAGAGGGACTTGGCGTCGGGGAGGCGCATGCCGAGGCCGACGAGGGGCTGGCGCAGCGGGGTGGGGGTGTAGGTGTAGGTGGGGGCGGCGGAGGGGGCGGGGGCGGGGGCGGGGGCGGGGCCGGGGTCGGAGGCGCCGCGGGCGTGGGAGAGGAAGGCGGGGCGGGCGAGCGCGTCGAGGGTGGCGAGGACGCCGTCGTACGCTGCGTCGATGGCGTGTGTGGAGCGTGTGGAGCGGGTGGAGCGGGTGGACTGGCCCGTGGTCTGGGGCGGGATGGGGCCCGTGGGGGTGTCTGAGGTCGCGCTGCTGGCGCTGTCCGTCGTCGCTGGGCGTCCCGGGCGGCCCCCCGTGTCCACACGCGTGAGCGTCAGGCCCGCCCTCGCGCCCGTGGCCGTGCCCGCGGCGTCATCCCCAAAGAGGCGGCCGCGGCTGGGCGGCAGGAGCGGGCTGAGGCTGGTGTCTGACCGGGCGGGCGGGGCGGGCCGCTGCGGGGAGGGGGAGGTGGTGGTGATCTCTGGGGTGCGGGTGCGCGAGCCCGGGATGGAGGCGGCTGCCGTCATGTAGTCTGTGTCGTCTGGGTCGGGGTCGGGGTCGGGGTCGGGGTCGGGGTCGGGGTCATGGGTGCTGGGCTCGAAGGTGGAGAGGAGGGCGGCGAAGTCTGGGTGGGGGTTGTCTGCGGCGGGGCGCCAGCGGCGGGGGGTCGGGGAGAGGGGCGGGGTGGGCATGGCCGGGGGGTGGGTGGGGCGAGTGCGGCGGGGGGCGGGCGGGCGGGCGCTATAAGGCGCGAGCGGGGCATGGCGTGTTGTTTGCGCGGCGCAGGGCTCGCGGGGGTGAGGGAGAACACCACACGGACCCACACACCCCGAAATGTGTGCGGCCGTGTTTCAGCGCCCGCCACAGCCCTCCCCCGCTAGACGGTCAACTAGGAACATTGAACAACCACCGCCACGACACCGCCGCCGCCACACAGCCCGCGCTGCCGACACTCACCCGGTGCAGCGGGGAGGGGGGAGAGGAGGAGGGAAGGAGCAGGGGAGGGACGCGTCGAGCCCGTGCGGTGCCCCGTGCGGCGGCGCGGCCCACACCGCCAGACCCCGCCGCGCATACACGCACAGCCATCCCACGCACAACCCGCGGCCGGTGCAATACAACAGATCACATCCACAGTCTATAGGCGGTACGACGCTCGCTCCCTCGCCCCCCCGCGCCCCCGCCCCCTACTTCTGCTCCACAATCACCGTCTCTGCCAGCCAAGCGCGTCAGCAAACACCCACCCTGATCCCACCCCACCCAACCATGCACTCACTCTTCCTCTCCGCCTTGGGCTTCTCCTTACCCGCGCGCGAGTGTTTCCGCCTCCTGTCCTCCTTCACCTGCCTCGACTCGATCATCTCCCGCTTGAGCTTCACAGCATTATGGATGCTCTTCGGCACATGCCTCCTCTCCTTGACCTCGCGCACCCCCTTCTCGCGCGAGTACCGCTCCACGAGCTTCTGGCGGTACTCGAGCGCCTGCCGCTCCTTGGACGACACCGGGCCCAGCTTCTTGGACGCGTCCGACTTCCAGATACGCACGTTGCCGTCGTCAGACGCAGACAGCACAAAGTCCGCCGTCGGCGTGTACGTCACGTCAAACACGCTGCGGGGGGGGGGGGGGGGGTCAGCTCTTGCCAAGTAAAGTTTTAGAAGTAAAGTCTTTGGGCAGAACTCACCGCTGCATTCGCTTGGTGTGGTAGACATCGCGCGACTTGCCGCTCTCGCGGTCCCATAACCGGACCGTACGGTCGTACGAGCCCGAGACGAAGCCTTCGCCCGTAGGACCTGCCGCGTGGTGTCAGCCTAGCCATCCATGCAGCACACCCCAGACAGCCAGCGCTTACTCCAGTCGCAACCCATGACGCCGCCGACGTGCCCCTTGTAGATCTGGTTCGGGGACTCGAGGTTCCGGATGTCAAACGTGTACAGGTTGTGGTCCTCCGAGCCGAGGAGGAGCACCGTCGGGAGCGTCGGACACCATGACAGACAGTTGGAGCGGAACTAGGGTCGCAGGCGGTCAGTTTGCGCGGTTCTGCTTGCCGACCCATGAAGGGCGCGCCCACCTGGGTGACGATCCGCCTCTCGGCCTTCCCCGTCCTCACATCATACAGACACATCGTCCTGTCGTTGCCCACGCTCGCCAGCACACTCGTCTCGCTCTGGTTGAACCGCACCCCGGTGACAGTCTCCATCGAGTTCCCAAACGCAAGCGTCGAGAGCGGCGCCGACCTCGTCTCGTCCCAGACCTGCACCGTCGTCGACGCCGTCGCAAACACCGCGTCCGTCCGGTGGTGGTCGATCCCGTTGAACCCGTTCTTTGACGTGTACGTCATCGTCGGCTCCAGGTTCTGCCCCAGCGCATCCCTCTTCCCCGAGTCCATCGACAGCCCCCCTCCCTCCTCCTCCTCAAACCCCATCCCGCCCTCCCCGATCGCCCCCGCCGTGTCAAGGAACCCCCCCTCCCCCCCCCCCCCGAGCCCAAACTCGTTCCCCTCAAACGCTTCCTTGTCCCGCAACCCCGGCGCGAACGCCTCGCTCCGCCACACCTTGACCGTCCCATCCAGCTTCCCACACGTCACCATCCCGCGCCGCCCGTCGCGCGCCTCCGCCGTCCAGCAGATCCCGCCCACCATCCCCTTGTGCGCCTGCGGGATCTTGAGCAGCGGCCGCCTCAGCGCCAGCGAATGCACAATCACCTCCCCGTCCCCGCCCCCGCCCGCGACCACCGCCGCGCGCCGCGGGTCCTTCCCCAGGCAGTACACCCCGTCCTGGTGGCCCCCCAGCGCATCCACGAACGGCTTCGCAAACATCCGCTCCATCTTGACCGCCGTCACCGCGCGTGTATACTCGCGCGGCTTCGAGAACGGGTGCAGGTGCGGAGCGAGGTTGCGCTGCACAGGGTGCGGCGCAGACGACGAAGACGGCAGGTGGTCGTCCAGCGAACGGCTGATGGTTTTGATTTTCTGCACCGCCAAAACAAAGTAAAGTGTCAGCGGTCTGTCCGTCCGTCCATCTGCAGCTGCTGCTGTGAACGTCTGTCGGGCGCCGGACCCACAAAGACGTACCATTTTGCGGGCTGTTGCAAGCAAGAGTTATAGGTTGTTACGGAGACACTCGCGTGAGGCAAGGACTCGCAGTTTCTGCGACAACGTTGGTGAAAGGACAAGTGCGGTATGGCTCCAAGACGCTCATCAAAAAGTCGGCAGGCAGTCAGCCAGGCAAGCTTTCCAAAAATCTCGCCGCCGTAACTATCCCCCGGTAAAATAACTAAATCATTACCACATGTAACTTTAGCTTGCTTAAATCCCGAGCTATGCCTCGGTCATTCTTGCTCATCCGCCACCGTCACTCACCTCGACCACCTTATTCAGTATTTCTTGCCACCGACTCCCCTTCCCCCCTTCTTATCATCTTCTCTTCTCTGTCCACACCCCCTCCGATACCAGCCACCACCCCCCCGATACCAGCTGTCTCCCCCCCCCTCATCCGGCTCACCCCCCCCGCCCCCACGATGAGCCGATCCCCATCCCCCGCCTCCTCCCTCGACTTCTTCCAGTCCGACCCTTCCGACGAGGACGAGTACGCGCCTGTCCGCCGGCAGCCCGCTCGCAAGCCCCCCGCCGCGAAAAGGGCCAACGCCCGCTCGGGCGCGGGCGCGGGCGCGGGCGCCACGGGCGGTGGCAGCACAAAGATCAAGATCAACCTCGCTGCTCTGCAGAGGTCGCGAGCTGCCGACGGACCCGTCGAAGATGATGAGGACGGCGACGGACAAGGCGGGGATGAGGATGATGAGGGGTACTTTGACGGGATGATTGGGAAGCGGGGGGTGGACCTTTCAGACCAGCAGTTAAAGTCGGACCACGCGCTCAGGCCACTGTGGGTGGACGACCGCGGCAACATGTATGTAGGCGTTAGCCTTGATCCTTGATCCTTGATCCTTGATCCTTGATATCAACGGCCAAGCTGATGGCGGTAATCGCAATGTCAATGGAACAGCATCGTCGAGGCTTTTGCGCCTTTCGCCAGGCAGGCGCAGGACTTTCTGGTGGCGATTTCCGAGCCTGTGTCCCGGTCAGTCTACTTGTGTGCTCCGAGTGTCCTTGGCAGCTAATCTAGTAGTCACCAGTCCCTCACTCATTCACGAATACCGGATCACCAAGCCCTCCCTCCACTCTGCCATGTCCATAGGCCTCGAGACCAAAGTCATCATCGAGGTCCTCTCCCGTCTGTCCAAAACGCCCCTCTCCGCCCTCCTCGTATCCCGCATCGAGGAATGGACCGCCTCATTCGGCAAGGTCCGCCTCGTCCTCAAGGATAACCGCTACTTTCTCGAGACGAGCGTCCAAGAGTTCCTGCAGAAGCTCATGAACGACGAGGTCATCAAGGAGTGCATGGTCACCAGGGAGAAGGAGGCAGGGCCGACAGTGTTTGGGGCTGAAGAAGGCGCGCGGCCTCGGAGAGACTTTGTCATCCCGGGGACCGAAGAGGCTAGGCGGGCAGAGCGGGGAGAGGAGGCGCAGATCGGTAGAGCCGAGAGGGAGAACGATGCGGTGCTCGGTGCGGTTATCGGCATCGGCGAGGGTAAGCCCCCTGCTTCAACACGGTGCATGATTTGGCCTGGACACAGCAGCTGACATTCCCGGCGCAGCCGATGAGATGGACGACGAGGACGACAAGGTCCACTCATTCGAAGTCTCGGGTGACCGCATGGAGGACGTTCGACGCAGGTGCAAGGACATTGACCTCCCTGCGCTGGAAGAGTACGACTTCCGAAACGACACCATCAACCCCAATCTCGACATCCAGCTCAAGCCGATGACAGTCATCCGGCCGTATCAGGAGATGTCGCTAGCCAAGATGTTTGGAAACGGGCGCGCGAGATCGGGTATCATCGTTTTGCCATGTGGGGCTGGAAAGACCCTCGTGGGCGTTACAGCAGCGTGCACCATCAAGAAGAGTGTCTTGGTTCTGTGTACTTCTGCGTGAGTCGCCGACCACAGCACATGGTCCGTTCGCGGTAGACTGCAACCTAACTTTGCCGATAGAGTGTCTGTCGCCCAGTGGAAGCAGCAGTTCCTCCAGTTCTCAAACATCTCTGAGCGCCAGATATGTGCCTTCACTCAAGGAGAGAAGGAGATGGTCAGCTGGTCTCTATCGTGCGTCTCAATCACGACCGTCTGCTGACCGATCCGAGCCCTGCAGTTCACCACCCCCGCCGGTATCGTCATCTCGACGTACTCGATGATCGCCAAAACCGGCAAGCGTGCGCATGACGCTGAGAAGATGATGCAGTTCCTGCGTTCCCGGGAGTGGGGGTTCCTCCTCTTGGACGAGGTGCACGTCACCCCGGCCGACATGTTCAGGAAGTGCATCAATAACTTCAAGGTCCACGCCAAGCTCGGGTTGACAGGTGAGGCTAATGTCAGATGGACGTGATGGACGTGATGGACGTGATGGACGTGATGGACGTGATGATGTGAATGCGGCTACTGACGTCGGGTGGATGTAGCGACGCTGGTACGCGAAGACGACAAGATTGGGGATCTGGGGTACCTCATCGGGCCCAAGCTTTACGAGGCGAATTGGATGGACTTGGCCAAGAACGGCCATATCGCGACTGTCCAGGTGAGTGGTTCTCGTGCTCGGGTATACATACCTGCCGCTGACGACGCCGCATAGTGTGCCGAGGTTTGGTGCCCCATGACTCCCGATTTCTACCGCGAGTACCTCCGCAACTCGTCGCGCAAGCGTATATTGCTGCACGCTATGAACCCCAACAAGGTGCAGGCATGCCAGTTCCTCATCCACTACCACGAGACTAGAGGAGACAAGATCATAGTCTTCTCGGACAATGTGTGGGCGCTTGAGGTGAGCTTCGATAATCTTGGCCTTGACGCCAAGCTCACAAGGGATCGGTAGAATTACGCCATAAACCTTGGGAAGCCATTCATACACGGCGGAACCCCCGAGGGAGAGAGGCTCCGTATCTTGTCCAGGTTCCAGCACGACCCTCAGTTGAACTGCATCTTCCTGTCCAAGGTCGGTGACACGTCGATCGACCTGCCAGAGGCCACCTGCCTCATCCAAATCTCGTCGCACTTTGGATCACGTCGACAGGAAGCCCAGCGCCTTGGTGAGCTTCCCCAAGTGAACACATCGTCTGGAATGAGCTGACAGAGCCCTCCGCCAGGACGTATCCTTCGAGCCAAGAGACGTAACGACGAGGGTTTCAATGCCTTCTTCTACTCGCTCGTCTCCAAGGACACCCAGGAGATGTACTACTCCTCAAAGCGCCAAGGCTTCCTCATAGACCAGGGGTACGCCTTCAAAGTCATCACCGAGCTACATGGCATCGAGTCTCTCCCCAAGCTCCGGTTCCCGACAAGGGCCGACCAGATCTCGCTACTCGAGTCGGTCCTCAGCCAGGGTGACGCGGCGAACGAGACTTCGGACCACTACATGCGTCTCAACAATGGCAAGCACCAGAAGGCCAAGTCGGGGCAGCAGCCGGCAATCACCGGTGTAGCGGGCGGGGTCCAAGCGGCTCAGAGATTTACGACCACCCTGGATACGATTGGAGGTGGGCAAGATCTGAGCTATATCGAGCAGAACAGGAGCGCAAAGTGAGTCAACTCGTCCTTCCCTCATAGCGCGGGCGACGGGGCTAATAGACAATGGTGAACTGTAGCAAGGAGATGGCGAGGGAGAGTCGGCAGCAGAAACGCGCAGGGACGAGCGCGGCGGGTGGGCGCGACCAACATTCTATCTTCAAGAAGAGGAAGGTGGAGAAGAGCATGCTTGCCAAGAGTCGGCAGGGGGGCTTGTAAGGCAAGGTGATAGGATTGTAGTGTGGGAGGGGGGCGGGGTCGATGATCATGGTCTTTTGTGACCCGACAGAGCATTCTTGTATAGAAAGCAAGCATATAAACAAAACATATGAAGCGTGTCATGTTGTACATCTCTCTAGGTCTGTCGATAGCAAGCTGCCCAGTACAGTAAGTGATCAGGCGGTGCTGACCTCCCCAATATCCTCGTTCCACACCTCCTTCCCCGCTGGGCTGTCGATCCAGTCAGCCATCATAGTTGTGATCGCCTCGTCCTTGAGGTTCACAACATCCACGCCGTTGTCCTTGAGCAGCTGCTCTCCGCCCAAGAAGTTGACATTTTCAGCGAGCACCACTACGGGGATCTTGTACAGTATACACGTGGCCGAACACCTTTCAATCGGCCGGTCAGTATACATTCGACATAGGGCTCGCTGCATTCTGATCATCCGCCAGCCCCCTATGTCACCGGCCCACGCTTCACTCACATGATACAAGGCGACAACGTCGTAAACATCGCGCACTCCCTCAGCAGCCCCTCCTTTACCCGCCCAAGGTTCTCCAGACAGTCCATCTCGCCGTGCCGCACGTTGGACGACATCTGCACGCGGTTGTTGTGCCCTCGGGAGATGATGCGCGAGGTTGGGAGGTGGATGAGGGCGGCTCTGTGATGGGGGGAGCGAGGGCGTCAGCTCGCTTCACGGGGAATATCGGGTAAGGAGTACGCGGCGGTGCTGACCCGATGGGGATACCGCCTTCTGAGAGGCTCTTCAGTGCTTGCTCATGTGCTCTGTATGGGAAGAGGGTGTCAGCTCATTCCCAGAAACTCCTCCACGCGCATCACCCGCCAGCTCATGCCACCACCGCGCCCCCCCTCGCCCCCAAGCTGCGGTGACGCACACTTTCATAAACTGGGGGTAGTCCTCAGACGTCGCCTGCTTCTCGGTGGCTGACATATGGCCTTATTGGGTCGTAGCTGAAGTTGAGGTTGAAGGGTGGATGAAGGGTGTAAAAGAGACGTGAAGATCTGGCGGCAAGCGAAGTGAAGCGCGCGCGCTAAAATGTGAGGAGCGATTTATAGTCTTGTCGGGCACAGAGATAAGATAGGGCCAACACACCCAGGTTGAAGTGGTCAAAGCGGCTCGCATGCATTGGTAGCTTGAAGTTGTCCTGCATGCCCAAGGAGTAGCAGGGAACATTTGGATGTACGGCACAGCTGCCTGCTGACGAGAGATCGAGATGAGGCCGCTTTCGAGAAAGGCTTACGTAACAAAGCAACTTTGTTTATACGCCATTCTTATCGACATGGACCTTGCAAAGAATACGTCGTCGACTAGAGAGTTTTCAGCCAGTGGTCTGTAGGTGCCCTCACATCCAGCGCATCCTCAACGGCAGCTGTGATGAGGTGGACAGAGCGCGTGCGGCTTCTCGCCATCCCCACGATCACGGCGTTTCTCTGTTTCATATTTGTGGTGATCAAGCCATGGGAGCGAATAGCTGGACAGCAAGTCGCCTCTTTGAAGCGAAACATGTGTGTGGCCAGGTCAGTGGAAGCTGACATGCAATCCCTCATCAGATGGGCTTTCCTCGTATACACTTCGTCATTAATCTTCTTCTTTCCCCGCGGGCATATCGGTCCTCAAATTGAAAGCACAGGTAAGTGGCCACCAGTTGATGACGCTGGACTAGCGAGGGCTGACAAAAAGCTGGCGTACAAAGTGCTAGGGATAGCAGGTGGAACGATCGGCATCGCATGGGCTTGCGCGACCTTGGCGGTGGCAGCTTGGTGCGGGCGTCATTACGGACCCGACTCTGATCAAGCCCGTGCCATCTTGGGTTTGGGCCTTGGTCTTCTTTGCATCATTGGTGAGCTTTCCATACCATCTGGAACTTGGGCTGTGCTGATATGTTACATTTCCTCAACCATGCAGCGGGTCTGGTGCGAAGCTACGCTCGCCGATTCAACGCCTTCTCGAAGATCATGCTGTTCTTCCCCATCTTCTTACTCACTAATAGACAGGGCATCACTGAAGTAAGCCGGGTCCCAAGTGATGTACATTGGCGTGCCTGACAAGGCTGACACTTCCTTCCCCCCGAAGGTCAAATCGGCTCATTTCCTCGAGCAGTTCTACGTCGTTCTCTTCTCCGGCTTGTTCGGCTTGATACCGACACTAATTCTCGCCCCTCATCACACTCCCTCACACCAATTTGGCGTTCAGGTAGAGAATTCTATCCGTACTACCTGCACTCTCCTACCCCTCTCCTTCTCCCATATCCTCGGCGAAGACAACTCCGACCCGCCAGACGCGCCTGCCACCATCACTCCCAAGGGCCTCGAGGGGCAGCCCCCTGCCCCCCTGCCTCCTCCAAACCAAGACCAGATCGCCAAGAAGCTCAAAGACACGATGTCCAGTCTTGACATTTCAAGTGCTAGCTATCTTAAAGCCACGCGGAGCGTCAACAGCCAGGCTCATGCACTCTCGGCCGTGGTCAAGGCTCTCCAGCGCATCGTCCGCAACCCTCTCCTTGGGCCCACCAGTCATATTCCCGGAGAGCGCATCCAAGCAGCGCTGCTCAAGTCCATGCCGCAGAGCGGAGCGGCCACTCCTCGACACAGCGGAGCGGCCACTCCTCGACACAGCGGAGCGGCCACTCCTCGACTCAGCAGAGCGGGCACTCCTCAACACAGCGCTCATCTGCGGCGCCGGCGGAGCCTCATTGGCGAGGATCCTGGCAGCCCTTCGGAGCCGGAGCATTCAGAGGATCACCCCGTGCACCGCTTTCAACCCCGTCACTTGAACAGCTACATCCGGCAGTCCCCGTCCGAGTCCAACGCGAGCCTCGCGCTTCCGGCTCGCCTAGGGCTGAAGGACATGAGCCAGGATGTGGTGACGGCGATGGTCGAGACGCTGTATGCGATCGAGCGGCAGTTGCCGGAGAAGTTCGGGTGGTCAATGCCGGCGGAGCTTCAGCAGGACACCAAAAGGGAGGAGGGCGGGGAGAAGACAGGTGTGGCGGGGAAGACGCTGGCGGCTGCCAAGGAGTCGCTGGAGGTGGAGCTCAGCAATGTGCAGCGGAAGCTCAGAAAGCTTCTGGGGGAGGCGGATCATTCTGTCGGGGAGGGCGAGGCGGATGACGTGACGGGTGAGGGGCTTGAGCGGAGCGGGAGCGCGACACCCTCGCGACGAACAGTGTTCTCGGAAAAGACGGACGTGAAACCCGTGCTGCGGAACCGCGACCGGTTCAGGCTGGCCTTCTACATGACGGCTCTTCTGGACTTGGCGCGCGATGTGCATGGCCTGTCCGCTATCGTTATCGGTACGCCAAATCAGAAGGAGCCGTCGACGGGGTGGGCTTCCTTCTGGCGCCACTTGTGGGTTCACCGGCACGAGCATGTGCAAGATACCCTCGAGGGTAACAGTACGTGTATTAGTCGTGGGGTGCCTTAAATGCCGGGGACTCTGCTGACCCCTCAATGCAGCGGAAGAGACCGACCTTGTCCAAGATGATGACCAGCCGCATGATGAGGTGAAGGAGTATCAGGACATGGACTTTGTCACCGCCACCTATCACCATCCCCGTACCACACACTTGGAGGAAGATGGGTCGCGACACCGAGTGCAGCGCGCCTGGCGGAAAGTGTGGGATAATCACTGCGTTGTTAGAGGTGAGTGCTATGGACAGTTGACACTGAGTCATAAGTACACAAGCTTATAGACTGTTTACAGCGCGCATCTCCACCTCCCGCTTCATGCACAAAGTCAAGCACTCCCGACATGTTCTCTTCAGCATCAAGCTTTCCACCGGCATCGTCCTCCTTTCTGTGCCGGCTCTCATGGGTCCCGATAATTCGGCACGGCACTGGTACGACAGCTCGCGAGGCGCATGGATAGTTGTCAGTTACATGTTTGTTCTGGAAGATACCACTGGGGCGATTCTGAAAGTCGGGTTCCTTCGTGGGCTGGGGACGTTCATCGGTGCTGTAGTGGGGTATATTGTGAGTGTGCATTCTCGTTTACGACATAACCTACATGCTAATTTGATGGAAAGTGCGCCCTGATTGCAAAGGAGAACCCGTATGGCCTCGTGACACTGGCCACTGCCTGTTCAGTACCAATATCGTGGAACGTGCTATTCGCATCGTACCCCGGTTTGGGCACATCCACGTACGTTTCCCGACAGACTTATACCCTATACACCACTGACGGGGCGTCATGCGCAGGGGCATTACACTCCCCCCCCTCCTGTTCATCCCGTACCTCGGCCTTGCCAACGGCCAGTCCGACTTCACCCTGGCGTGGAACCGATTCGTGGATATCATCATCGGCACGGCATTGGCAGTGCTTGTGGGCACATGGGTGTGGCCGGTACACGCGAGGGTGCAGTACTTCAGGGTTGTTTCGGGGACCATGCACAAGATCACTGAGTACTGTGAGTTGTGCATCTCGTTGCGACCATGCGACAACAGTAGCTGAATCGAATGGACGGAGTAGATCTTCGAATGAGCCGAGACCTTGTGAGGTCGTCGTTGGTATACCGTGTTGATAATGAGCAGTACGACCGCCTGGAGGCTAAGATCAAGGTAGGTATCGTCGCGGCCCGAGATAGTCATACCAGTTCTCTTCCCAAAGCTGACTGTTGAAACCGTCCCGCAGCGAGATTTGCAGCTTGGTCGAACCCTCATCTCTATCCAACGCCAAGAAGTTTCCCTTCTTCCCCGTCCGATAAAGCTCTATTCGGAGATCATCGATTCCAGTGAACGTCTCCTGGCGACACTGACTGAGGTCCGAATACTGCGATTCAGTGTTCCGAGGAAGGAGACTGTGTTGGATGTGTTGCCGATCAGACGAGAGCTGGTGGGTTTACAACACGGTGCGACCGCCAAGACTTGGACCTGACTATCTCCCACAAACAGATATCAACAATTCTTATAAACCTCTGGGCCTGCGGCCACGCCTTTGGCTCCCGATCCCCTCTTCCCCAGTTCCTTCCCTCCCCACGAATTCCGCTCTCGGAGCTCATCGAAGTAACTGAGGAGCACGCTCGCCGTATGCGGGCTCTTCATCGCCACCACAACGAGATCGCCGGCGGCATGTCTGGGGGAGGGGATGCAGTCAACGGGCAAGGTGTCGGCGGGTCAAGTGGACAGCGAGCGACGAACGTGGAGTCGTACCAAGCGGAGCTGGCGGTCCTGTATGCTATGGCGGAGAACGAAGCGCTCGGGGAGGTGTGCAACGTATTGGAAGAGGTGCGGTATGGGCTTGTTTGGGAGGGTGGCAATAGACAGGCTTTTGCTGATGGTCATTCTGCACAGATTGTGGCTGCAGCCAGAACATTATTTGGAACTCAAGGCTTTGTAGATACCACATAACAGAAGAGATGATCTTACGATCAGACTCTGGGGTGTTTGGGACTCAAGGCTTTTTAGACGCCACCGAACGGAAGAGATGATAGTATAGATATAATTTTAGGGTCACAGTGGGGACAGGGAGGGTATCATCTGGTCTCCCACTAGTACATCTATGTTTGTAAGCATTTATGACATTGCATTCATCTAATACCCGCGCTGGGGCCACGACTCTCCCTCATCATACACCCCACATCTCCGACCCACCCGTCTCTCGTGCGCCCCGTATCAGACATGTATGACTGTTAGCGCTGCCACAGCAGCACAGGCTTGATAGATCTGGCCGTTAGGATGTGCTCAGCAACCAGACTCATACTTGCATGTGATTCTATTGCATCGTTCTGGTCTGGCGCTCACTCCTTCTCCTCCCCCTCGACGAGCCTGACCACCTCAACTGCCATCGGCACCTGCTCCCGACCGCCCTTCCTAAGTCTCACAATAGCCTGCCAAGTTCCTAGCTCCTTCATCCTGCTACCCAAGTCCTCGTCAACCCACGAGACTGAGGCGGCCTTCGAGGGAAGGCCAAACTCCTTCTCCAGCTTCTCGTGCACTTCTGAGATGGTGAGGGAGCCATGTAAGGCGGGGTGGTCGGGAGAGACGGTGCGGAGGTGGAAGGTGAGGGTGGAGGGGAGGGTGAAGAGGGCATTGAGGAGTTCCTGGTTCGAAGGCGCAGCCTCCTTGAACGCAGCGCGCTGTTCGGTTCGACGGGCACCTGGAGCCTCAATCTGGATGGCGTCTGACGCAGCCCCGGGGTCCTTCTACCAATCACGCCGTCAGCTACACTGTCCTCCCGCTGGCACCGTCGCGATGAGACCGGATGACACGTACCGGCGTCTTGAACGGCTCGCGTTCGTTGCTGATCTTCCAAGGGATGAAACGAGCTTTCCGTAGAGGAATTAGCTCGTTCCGTGCTCGTCCCGGCGCAACCAACACGCGGTCAACTACGAACATGATCATCAGCACCTGTGTCCTATATCGATGCGGCAGTCATACGGTGAAAGCTCACACTGAGACCCAAGGCCCGGCACATTCTGCAGCAGCTCGACAAAAGTCTGCCTCCTGGACGCGGCGGCTGGTGTAGTCTGGCATGGGGAACAATCAGCATGGTGTGTGTTAAGGGGCCACTTGCCCAAGACGGCTAGAGATCAGCCGAGCACTCACGGAAAAAGTCCGCGACGCCGCTACGGTCGACCGTGCGAGAATTTTCGAGCTGGAAGCAAGCATGGCTGAGGGACGTCGCTTGCAGCAAGGGGAGGGAAGTAAGAAAGAGCTGATGTGCTGGGGTGGGGAGCGTACAAGGATGTATTGGTGGATTGGTGAAATAAGGAGATGCGAAGATGGTTTCGAGCAGACACGAAAAGTGAAATCACGTGACTTTTGACATTTCCTCTTGCACCAGGCTATTGAGCTTCGTGAAGGAGTAGGTCAGGTGAAATCCTTCATAGACATCTCTATTTCGCCCATCTCTCTTCTACTTGCCACCACCTGCACCCCAAAATGGACAGAGGAGCCGCACGAAGTCGCAAACGCGCTGCCAAACCGTCTCAGCCCGCTGCCAGCGTGCCCACCCCTGCTCCTAGCGCAGCTACTTCAGGCCTCTCCAAAGATGGCGAGGATGCGGACGCGCAGGTTAAGCCCAAGGGCCGACCTGAACGACCCAGGAAGCCTGAGAGACAGGAGCAGTCTCGAGATCCAAGCTTGTACCGCCCCAAGGCTATACGGACATCCGCGGCGCTGATCTACTCTCAGGCGGAGTTTCCCATCCCGCCGCCTGCAGAGATGCTCACGAATGTCAGGAGGGTGGACTTGGGAGAGAGCGGGGCGACGGACGTGAGCTGGCTCGAGGGGATGGGGGTCACGTGGCTTAGTCTGGCGGGCTGCAAGATCGAAGCAGGGTGGGAGGCTGTTGGAAGCTTACAGGAGCTTAGTGGTGAGTCTGGTAGTGAGAGAAAGCAAGGAGGGCCATGGGCTGACAGGTGACTCGGCGCAGTGCTCAATATCAGCGGGTGTGGACTCAAGAGGCTGCCGGAGAGCCTGAAGCGGCTTTCCAAGCTCAAAGCTATCGTGGCGATGAATAACGAGTGGACGGAGCTTGACCCAGAAGTCATTGCGTCGTGGCCAGAGCTAAACTCTCTCAGTAAGTTTTGTCGGGCGCCAGAGGACTCTCGTTGATATGAAACTGACGTTATTTCCAGTCGTCTCTCACTCCCCTAACCTCATATCCCTCCCCTCTACCCTCTCTTCCCTACACCATCTCGCCAAACTAACCTTCTCCCACTGCCCCCGTCTCACCGCATCCTCACTGCCCGACCTCTCTCCGCTCCCCCTCCTGCGCGACGTCAAGATGAACAATCTTCCCGCCCTCACCTCCCTCCCACCCCACATCTCCTTCTGGGGCAAGGGAAACATGTCCCTTGTCGGCAAGGGGAAGGACGAGTCGACCCCCCAACTCGGGGACGGCCTCCAGACCCTCGACCTTGGAAACTGTTCCTTGTCTTTCCAAGCCATCTCGTCGCTCTTCGGTCTCGCGCCTGCAGCCGGTAAACGCCGTCCCGCATGGGCGCACCTCCGCTCGCTTTCGCTACACTCGAACCCTATAGCCGGTACCCACCCCAAGTATGCTGAGCTACTGCAGTCATCGGCCGACCTGCCGGACTTGCAGATCATTGATGCGAAGCGCGTAGTGGAGCGGAAGCGGAAGGGGATGGTGTCGGAGGCCAAGGGGGATAAACGTGCGAGGGAGAGGAAGGAGGGTAAGATGAAGCCGTCCGGGGCAAATGTCGGTGGAACCAAGATGCGGACATGGGGGAAGGAGAAGGAGGATGCCGGGAGCGACGGCGAGGGGACCAGTACGGGAGAGGGCGATGCGGATGAGGATGACAAGCCTGCTGCCAAGAAGCAGAAGAAGGAGAAGACTTGCAAGGGCGAAGAGAAGGAGAGGAAGGAGAGGCGCGAGAAAAAGGAGAAGAAGGTTGAGGCGGTGTCCAAGAAACGCAAGCATGGCGAGCCCGCTGCCGAGCGCGAGGCTGATACCGCCCATAAGCGCAAGAAGCGCTCCCACTCCAAGGCAGTCCCTGCCGCTTCCGCATCAGCTCCCAAGGCTGCGCCGGCACCTGCTGTCGCCGATCCCACGGATGCGCTCCGTGCGCCTGCGCCCGAAGCACCTTCGCGCCCTCGGATGCCGGACCGCTCGGGCAAGAATCAAGCGGCCGTGGTGGGTGTAGTTGAGGTCAGCAAGGACGGACAGGAGGCGGAAATGTCTGCGAGCAAGCGAAAGAGGAACCAGGTCAAGGCGAAGAAGGGGTTGCCTGTCACCAAGGGTGTGGATCTCCGAGAAGTGTTTGGGAAGGACAAGGCCAAGGATGGTGAGGGGCAGAGCGAGGACACGGGGACGGGCCTGGGCGTTGGTGGTTGGTAGAGTGAACTTGTACCATATATGTATGACATCTCGGATCATTATGCATTGCTGGCGATCGAGTATGGATACAACTCTTTAGTCATCGCTATCATCTGAACTCGAGTCGTTGCCATCGCCAACAACTCCCTGAGCCCACCGCCTGTGCCCTACACCGCCCTCCACAAACGTGACGTCCGCCGCCGCTGCCGCATTCGCATTTGCGAACCCATCCTCCACGCTCGCCATATCAGGCTCCCCAAAGTCCGCCGACATCGCAAAGTCATTCAGCGCAGCAGTCGCCGCCGCGTCCGCCTCTTCCTGATTGACCGGCATGTCGACCCCCGCTCCCCCATCAGCGGGCGCATCAAGACCCGCCATGCCCTCCAGCTCTGCCCTAAGCAGCGCCGCCATCTCATCCTCGGCATCATCCTCCTCCTCCTCCCCCTCATCCTCCTCCTCTTCATCCCCTTCCTGACTCTCCACTCCACCGTCTTCTTCCTCTCCCTCCGCATCCTCATCCCCGTCATCATCGTCCCCAAACAGGTCGCCCTCATCCGAGTATTGGGGCGACGACGCCCTATCCGCCGTCTCAGTCGCCGGCGTCGCCCCCTCCGTCGGGCCCTCCGTCTCGCCCTCACCCTCATCAGACTCTCCCTCGTCCATATCAGCGTCGACGTCCATCGGCGTCGCACCTGCCGTCGATCCAGGCTGCTGGCCACCCGTCTCTGCCTTTGCCGCGTCGTGCGCCTGCTTCGCGGCATCGGCGTTGGCTCCCTCTTCCGCCTGCCCCATCTCGTCCACGAGAGCTTGACGCGCGGTGATCTTTGCCGTGACGTCGGCTTGGAGGCCCGATATAGTCTCTTCGAAACGTTTCTACAGAGCGGAACGGTGGTTCGTATCAGCGACGTCACAGGGTCGATGTTTGACCAGATATTATTCGGGGGCACTCACGACCATGATGGGGTTCCCTCCTGTAAATCCTGCGCGCTTCTTATCTATGACAGCCTCGAGCGCCTTGATCTCGCTTGTGAACTGCTTGATCTTTGCGCGTTTCTCAAGCGTCTCTTCGTCGTACTCGGACTTGTCGCCGTCGTCATCGTCTTCGTCGTCGTCCGAGCCTGATATGGCATCCTCGTCGTCCGAGCCTGATGCAGACTGAAACAAGAGGGGTATCAATGGTCAGCATTCACTCCCTGAAATGTCTCGATATCCGAGGCGATTGAGAGGCGGGTGACTCACCCCTATGTCCTGCATAAGAGCCGCAGCCAGCTCCTGATCCAGCGTCCCCTCTCCATCCTCTCCCTCCCCCTCCCCCTCTTCGCCCTCGTAACCCGTCTCCCCGTCACCCATATCCGTCCCATAGTCCGTCGCGCCCTCCCCCCAGTCCTCCATTTGCGACGGCGCGACCGACCCATGATCGTCGTATATCTCCGACCCTCCATAGTCGGAGCCCATGTCCCCGCCGTGGTGGTACCCTTGCGGATCGTAGTCGATGTAATACTGGTCGTCGATGTCAGGGTCGGGGTGGGCTTCCACAAAGTCTATCGTGTGAAGGTCAGCTACGAGCTAGCGACGGTACGCTATCAACATACCGAACGACACCTCCACCGCCTCCTCATCCTTCTTCATCAGATCCTCCACCGTCTCCTCCACCACCTCAATCGTCAGCCTGCTCATCCTCTTCCTGAACCGCCTCTTGCGCACATGCCTCATCGGAGGCGTGATCCCATGCGGCCAGATATATTCGTCGATCTTGAGCGGGGCAGCCGTTATGGACGATTCGTTTGTCACTGGATGGTCGACGACGAGCATTTGAGAGATATCGGCAATCTTGAAGAGATGCCGGTTGTCGAATGTCTTTTGGGACTCGATGATGTTGGGCAAGTCGACGAGCTTGGCAGCGTAGGTGGTGTTGCCAAACTTGAACGCTGCCCTACGTGAGTCTGTGCATGGCGCCCCGTCAGCTCGATCCCGCCGTCCGTCTACCGCACACACTTCCGACCCACCCAGAAATTTGAACTCAACACCCTCCAGCCCCTTCCCCTTCCCCTTGACCATCTCCCTCAGCCCCCCCGACCCATTCTTCCCCTCCGCAATCTCCTTCGGGACCCTCAATATAAACTGCTCCTCAAAGCACAGCGGCTCCTCCGGATTCTCATCCAGCTCTCTATCATACTCTCCGAGGAAGCTCACCTGCGGCGCCCCGCTCGCCTCGGTCCCGCCTCCACCGCTCTTGAACGAGATCTTGAGCTTCTGGATCCCCGCCCCGCCCGAGGCGACTCGCTCAGACAACCGAGTAGACGTGCGCATCCCGCCGCGTCCACCGCGGGAACCCCTTCCCGCGCCGCCGCGCACCCCCCGACTCCCGCGCCCCCCGCGCCCGCGGCCCCGCCCTCTCCCTCTCCCGCGCCCACGGCCGGGGGGCGCTGCCCCATCCGCGGGGAGAGCGAAGCCCTCTCCCGCTGGAGCTTCACCAGGGGCAGCAAGCTGGGAGGATGGGCCGGCGGCCTCGAATGGATGAACGGGCTGGGAAAATGTGGTGTAGTCGGTGGTAGGTGGTGGGCCGGGTGCGGGGGGTTGGAATGAGGGTTGGGGTTGGGAGAAGGGTTGGGAAGAAGGGCCAGCTTCGGAGGTCGGGGGGTAGCTGTCCATGGTGCTGAGCACGGGAAACGGTGCAGTTGAGCAAAAGTGGCAACAGCAGAGCCAGGGAGGCTCTTGGTAGCTGCTATAGTTGTCTGCTGGTGCAGATGCAGTCGGTATACAGAGCCATGAAGCGAGCGGATGATGGCAGGCTTCACGGGCGAACAACAACGCGCCGAGGCGAAACAAGCACACGTCATCAATCCCACCAGCAGCAGGCATTGGATCACATCGCAAGCACCCAAAGGTCCTTCAGGCCAGGCAAACAACCCCAGAAAACACTATCCTACTACCTCAAATTGGCATCTCACCAGCAACAACTTGTACGCATCAAGAAAGACAGCAAAACAGACCACATCCAAGAAAAAGAATATATATGATAAAATGGGTTTCGTGATGACATGATCATGACAGACACACTAGCGACGGAGCCACTTCCTCTCGAGGGTACGGGTGAAGGGGTAGACCGCACCAGTGAAAGTCTGTGGTGAACAAGAAAAGAGTCAGCTGTTGTATTCACGGGCGTGGAGGCGGCGGGGGGCGCAGGGGGGATACGCACGAGTGCCAAAAGCCATCCAACGTCACCACCGAACGGGTTGACATCCCCACCGACAATCTTGCCGACTGTACGTAGTGATCACATCAGCGCCCGCCTTTTCACCGCGCCAAGCAGGTGCGAGAGACTCACCAGGACCAATCCACCACACCTGAGCCATGCCGACCACGGCCCCCGCGGCACCACAGAGCCCGGCGGCGATGGCGCCCAGGCCGATAGGCAGCCTGTCGCTCCTGTTCCAAGACTCGGCAGCCTCGTAGTTGTCGTAGTTGCCGCCGCGGAAGATGAAGTGCTCCTCAAGCACGACAGTGACGTAGATGGCGAGCCAGTACCCCAGCACGTTGAGGAAGTTCTCGAGGGAGCTGGCAAAGTGGGAAGCACCGACGATGGCGAGGGGGATGTAGATGGCGGTGATGACGCAGGGCCAGATGAGACGGGGCACAGCGGCGAGCCACTTGGACTGTGATGGTGACAGGTGTCAGATGACGGCGGCGGGTGCGGAGTGGATGGGCAGACTCACGATGACCGACACGGAGAGACCCATGGAGTAGACGTTGACGGTGTTGTTGGCAACAACCGACAGCACAAGAAGCACCATGAAGAACTTGCCACCGTTACCCATGGAAGGAACTGCAGAGAGATCTTGTCAGCACCGGCCCGCTTGCACTGCTGTCAGGCCCCCCCCCCCCCCAACCCCGACTCACTGAATACAGCGCCAACCAGCCCACCCAACTCGTGGTTCTCGTACGCATCCGCCCAGTCGGGCACCGCCGTCGTCGCCGCACCGATCGCCGCACCGAGCCACATGACAAGCACAAGGGGAAGGATCAACCCGAGGTAGGTCCAGAAAAACACCTTCCAGCTCTTGGCGGTCGCGGGCATGTACACGTTGTAGTCACTCGAGAGCGACGACCAACCGATCGTGAAGCCCCAGATGGTGCCCCCGAAGGAGAACACGTTGGCCATCTCGGCGCGGCCGGTGCCCATGGGCGCGTTGACGAGGTGCTTGGCGGAGATGCCGAGCATGACGAAGAAGGTGATGGCGGTGGGGATCCACGAGTACTTCTCGTACCTGTGGACGTGCTTGTAGCCGAACAGGCCGATGAAGAGGGTGCAGATGGCGATGATGACGGTGCCGACTGCGGCCGAGATCTTGTACTCGGACACGGCGCGAAGTGTCTGGGCGCCAGAGATGGTGTTGATAATGGACCATCCGACACATGCAATGCAGTTGAGCAGGGCGACGAGCTTGGCGCCCCAGAAACCCCAAGAGAAACGCGCAGAGGTCATCTGGCGCAATCCGAGCTTGGGGCCAAAGGTGGACATGAAGGCGGGGATGCAGGCGGTGATGACGTTGAAGAAGAAGATGCAGAGCATCGAGTCGCCGAGGCCGAGCTCGAAAAGGAGGGGACCGAGGGCACCCACACCAAAGGTAGGGAGCACACAGTTGGCAGCGAGCCAGATGAAAGTGTTGCCGTACTACATCGGAGAGGGGGTGGCTTCTTGGTCAGGTTGCGCTCTTGGAGTGGCCTTGAGGCGAGAGGCTTCGCCAATGCATTGTCTTGCTCACCAGCCTGGTATCTGTCCGGTCACCCTCGGCGACACGCTCGATACCCCTCTGAAGTAATATCATTTGTCAGCGATCTGAGCGTCATGGCTGCACGTCGCACTCTCCGCCCGTCCACATGTGAAGCCAGCCTTATCTCATTCGTGCACGCGCTGTACAACACCGCGCACCGCTTATCGCGGCGCGGCCAGCCAGCAACTGTGCGCGCCACCTCGCCGCCTCGCCACCACCCTGCCACCCCACCACCCCACCACTTGAGAAGACAAGACAAGGCAGCAGAGAATGCAGACTCACCGACTCGATGCCCATCTTGTGCTCCAGCTTCCTGTTCACCCTGTCGAACCTGGCCCACAGGCCGTTCCCCACGGGCTGCCCATCATAGACGCCGGGGTCCACGGCTGCAGGCCCCTCATAGGGGTCCACTGACTTGGTCTCTGCAGGCTCGATGCCCTTCTCGATGTCAGACATCTCGGTGGTGGTGGTTGTGGTTGTGGTGGTTGTGGTGTTGAGACTCGCGCTGAGTGCGATCGCTGTGCGATTTTTTGGCAAGGGTTGAGCCTTTGTCGTTCGAGGCGAGAGAAGCAACGGCCGGGGGGGTGCTTTATAGAGATCTGGGATGTTGGAGTGTGAGATGTGGATGCGCGCGATGGCCGGTGCTGTGTGGTGCAGTGTCTGGCGGATAGCAGTTGTGTCGAGCAGATCGTCGCGATAAAGCGTTGAGATTAGAATGAGTTGTCCGTGGTGATCGGATCAAGGAGGGGGGATGCTGGATGCTGGCACTTTAGCAACGCTAACTTTTTCGATGCCACAGCGGGCTGGAATGCGCCCTCGGTGGATGGCCCGTCGTCAATCTGTAATCTGGGCAGAGGCTGCGCCGCCCGGCATCGGCGTTAATGCTCGTTTGACGTGGTCCTGAAGGACACCCGGCCCCCGCACCCTCGACGGGGCGCAGTGTGTGCGGCGGGCACGGGCAGCAGGGGCCGCTCTGCACACGAGCGATTACGGCGCCAATGGATCTTAGCGACCAACCAAATTTTGGCCGAGCTTGTTTGGCTCCGGGGCGAGGGGACGAGGAGCGGGTGGAGGCTGGGACCTGGTGGAGCACGCGGTGTGGTCGGGCTGGGTTCTGATAAGCGAAAGGGCGAGCGCGGGGTCAGGGTCCCGCTGGGCCAGCGGCTATTATTGGCTCCTGACGCTCTGGGGAACCCTGCATGGACCCGTCCCGCCGGCCCAGAGCCCGCGCAGAGCGGGGCGCGTCATTCTGTCTGATTACATAACCTCCAGCCCTCCCTTATCGAGCGGCCGCCTTATCTCAGGCGCGCTCGCCGCTGGGCGCGCAGCGGAGAACGGCACGCTCGTTTGCCGGCATTATCGGATGTGGCGGATGTGGCGCACGCGTCGTACTCGCTTTATCGGCGAGGCGCCTATCTCCACGGAGGCGTAGACCTAGACGGAATGCCTTAGGCGTCACGTCGCGTCTCACGCCTTGCTACAGAAGGGCCCCGTGCTTTCATCTGCCGTCCCGAGAGCCGACAGACCACCGGGGATGCAGTCCATCATACATGTACATGCTTCTATTACCCGCACCTCCCGCCCCCATCCCGTGCATCCAACGTCGCCTGTCGTCACCATCCCAGATCCCAGCCGTCCGGGCGTGCACCCCTCGTCACTCGTCCTTCGCAAGAGTCTCCACGCTCTCGACCTTCTTCCCCTTGGCGTTCTGCACCGAGAGGAACGCGTTCCATGGGATGTTGACAGCGTTGACCGCCAGGAGTCGGTATTGAAGGGGGACGAGCTGTGGGTGGCACACCGTCAGCAGTCAGTATCTCGTCTGGCGATCCGTGTTCCTCGTGCCACTGCACCAATACCAAGATGAAGACGTACACCCATGTTGAGCAACTGGAAGGGGATGAAGAGCATCCAGTTCGCCTGCAAGGTAGGGACAAATGCCTGTGTACAACCGTCCGCGATCAGCCAGCCGTAAAAGTATCACACATCACCAGACCAGCACATACGTCGTTCCACTTGGTCTTGACCGCATTCAAGTCCTTGCCCTCCATGAGCGTCATGACCGTGAAGAAGCCTGTGCAGCCGGCCACCGTCAGCGAACGCTCCACCACCCCCGACAACAGCGAGTGCCACAGCGCCCCGGAGGCAGTTGGCTCACCAGACAAGACGATTGGCGAAAACGCAAACTGGTCAAGCCCCACACGCACGACCGTCGCTTGGACCTTGTTTTTGATGGGAATCCGCTCGAGCGTACGGAACCACACGCCCACGGCGGGGGCGAAGAAGAGACCGCCCCAGGTGACAATGCGGCTGTTTTGGATGAGGCGGGAATGGAGAGGACGCGGGGGGGGGGGGGAGGCCGACGGGAGACAGGCGCGCGAGTAAAACGCCATCAGCCCAGTGCACCTCTACTGTAAGGCAGTGAGCGACACGCCACTCACGCAGTGCGCACAAAGTCGTGGTCCTTGCCCTTCTTCTCGATGAACTGCTGAGCGACAGCATCACCAGTCGCGAAGAGCACCTGCCAACACCGCCCGCTCTGTCAGCTATGCGTCCACACAAAACTCTACGTCCATCCCACGCGTCCCCATCCCCAACCGCCCCCATCCCCAACCAGACACAACACGGCATTCCAGACTCACCGCCGAAGACGCCATGTTGCCCAACAACGGCCTTCTCGCCAAAAACGCCGAGTACTTGCCCAAAAGTCCTGCCATCCTGCTCAGGCTCTCTGTGTGATCTCGTGGGTTTGTAGGTGTTTCGTTTGGGGCAAGTGAAGGAAGGAGCGCGGTGCAAGTGACAAAGAGGGACGTGCAAGAATTTCACTTATGACACGCTTGGGGTATGGGGGCGGGAGGGGGGTGGGGGGGGGCGAGGTTTTGTCCCGAGCTGCAAAGGACGGGGGACCCGTGGGGCTCT
Source organism: Cryptococcus sp. VH57_BW (assembly GCA_024271845.1). Lineage (NCBI taxonomy): Eukaryota > Fungi > Basidiomycota > Tremellomycetes > Tremellales > Cryptococcaceae > Cryptococcus > Cryptococcus sp. VH57_BW. The sequence continues at coordinate 50,471 of JANBXI010000080.1, forward strand.
GGGGCCTGAGTGCAGGGAAAGGCGCAGCAATGGGGAGGCGAATGAGCGTCGTGCGGTGGAAAGGCAGCCGGATGCGGGTGTCCAACGAGCACGGGTATGAGCTTACGCCAGAAGGCAAAGGACGCGAGGGGTAGTAGTGGGGAGAGGTATGTATGTATGCAGAGGACGAAAGACGAAAGATGGGTGGACCGAAGGGGTGGGGTGGACCACTGATATTGGAGCAGTTTAGCAGGCCACAACACCCGGTTCGGGTTCGGCGCGATTGCCCTCCGAGGCCGAACCCGATGCGCCTGGCGCCGCTGTCGCTGTTGCTGCTGCTGGGAGCTTGCGACTTGGCGTGCTGTGTGCATCTGCTATACTTGCTTTGTCCGTCCTTGCGCTGCCGTTGCAAGTTGGGCGCATGCCCATGCGTGTGACCCGCGGCTCTGTGGGGTGGCGGAGCTTGGACATGCAAGCCGGAGCTACCCATCGACACCGGCGTAACACAGCCCCGACCATCCCTCGTCCGCGCCCTCTTTCGCCTCCCTCCTCATCAAGCCTCTGTCTGACCCGCGACGTAATTCATGGAAACAGTAGCCACATATGGAGACAGCACAGCGATTCGACCTGGCACACCCACAACCTTCCAAAGTCCACCACACAGACCTACACCATCTCAAAGTACCGCGCGACTGTCGCCCAACATCATCCATCAGCTCGATGCGTCTCAAGCCTGGCGTGGCGCGAAGCGAAACAATTCAGCATATCAAGGCCGACTCACCCTCCCAGTCCGTGACGGCCTTCCTATGCAGCTCGAGCTCATTCTCCCTCGTCCCGGCAAAGTGGTCCACAAAGTAATCACCCAGCACCTCCCTCGCCAGGCTCCCCTCCTTCTTGAACGCGGCGGTCGCGCCCTCCAGCGACGTGGGCAGGTGCTTGAGCGTCTCGCGGGTCACCCCGGGGGAGCCGATAGGCCCGTACGGGAGCTTCGATCTTTTCTCGATCCCGCGGAGGCCGAGGGCGAAGATCGTAGAGATGGCAAAGTACGGGTTCATCTGCATGATGAGAGTGAGGTTTTGGGGGGGGGGGGGGGGGTCGTGTGAGCCAGAGCACAAGCGTAAGATTCCCTGAGAGCATGGACGATATACGTACGTCGGCACCGGGGACTCGGATCTCGAAGCGCGTGGCGTAGCCCTTGACGCCCGGGGCAGTGATGAGGCGAACGGACGCAGCGCGCGAGTCGTACCCGTACGACGCAGTGTCGGGAGCCCACATGGCCTGTCGAGGGTGTCAGCCTGCTACCCCTTTCATCTCTCCCGCCCATGCTGGTCTATCTCCAAGCTCAAGCTCACCTGACCGCCCTGCAGCCGCTTGTAAGAGTTGATGGTGGGGCAGAACATGGGCACGACTGTTGCCGACGCGAGCGCATACGCGGCATGTCAGCTGGGCTCGTTGCATCCGTATTCTAAATCTTGGCTCACCATCGGGAAGACCCTCAAGCAGACCGGCCAAGAACCACTCGCCCTCCTGCGAGAGGTACTTTACGTCCTTGAAGGCAGCCCCCGCCCGGCCACCGTTCTTCTCCTCTTCCTCGGAGACCGCAAAGATGTTGCGCCCGCTGCCGTCCTGCAGAGACACGTGGATATGCCTGTATCGACGTCAGCTTGACAAGGCCGGGATCCCGTATGTTCAGCTCTCTCCAGCTCACCCAGAACAGCCAGGAAGCTACAGTATCCCAATTAGCTTGTGCACTCGGTTCGGAGAGGTTTCAAGACTCACGTCGCCCCAGGGCTTGGCCATGAACGTGGGCGAGATCCCGTACTTCATCCCCATACTCTTCGCCACCAGCTTGAAGAGGCACGCGTTGTCTGCCATGCGCGACGCATCAGTGTATCCGAGGGCTGTCTCAAACACGCCCGGGCCAGTCTCGGTGTCTGTTCATGACACGTCGTCAGCGATCCGGAAGAGCAGGTTATGTCGCACACCACGTACGGTGACCCTCCACCTCGATGCCGAACTGGGTGGCCATATCGTACAGGTCGTGGAAATAGTCCATGTTGAGCGTGGGACGAAGGAGGGAATAGCCGTGCACTGTGCGCCGTGTCAGTCAGTATCTGGGGCCAGACATGAGAGAGGGCAAGGAGGTGCGAAGGACGTATACGCACTGCCGGGAGTGAGCGGATTCAGATTTGTAAACTTCTTGTCGGCGAGAGACTGGGCGTTCTCCGCGAATTGGAAGTACTACGCAGAACAGTATGTCAGCAGCCCCCCCCCCCTCCCCTTTCCCTCGCGACTCAAGCGCAGCACTCACCTCAAACTCGGCCCCGCTCATGCACCGGTACCCCATCACCTTGGCCCTCTCCGTCACCTTCTCGATCAAGCTCCTCGGGTCCACAGGCAGGATCTCGCCCGTCTCGGGGATGACGAATCGGCAGAGGAAGAACGGGATGTCCTTCTCCCACTTCAGGCGCCGGTACGTCGAGAGGTCCACAATCGCCACGAGGTCGCGGTACCCGTTATCCCAGTTGGCGACGAGGAGCTCCTTGCTGTACGTCTGGTCGTGCACTATGCCCCCCCAGGGTTCGCGAGTCAGCGAGGCACCCCACATAGATAGACAGGACCCCTGGGAACGCGGGAACGCGGGGAGGGGTAGGCTATTTATGGGGACTTACTGTCCCAGCCATAGATAACGCTGCAGAAGTTGAAGCCCTCAGACTTGACAGCAGAGAGGAGCTTGGACTTGCTCATGATCTTTCCTCTCAAGACACCGTCCACGTCCACGCCTGTTGCGCCAGGGTGTATCAGCGGGGTGTTCTCCAGGCTGTGGGAGAGCAGCAGGGGTCGTGAGATGACGGGGCGTACCTGCGACTTTGACTTTGGTGTCATTCTTGAGCAACTCCTTGAGCTCATCGAGGTTCTTGGGCGCGTTGTCTGTAGCAGAGGGAGCCATTGCGTGTGGTGTATGGTGGGGTGACGGGCAGGGAGTATGTAGAGAAGAGAGAGGGAGGGGGATACGGGTGAAGTGTATATGTGACCTGCATCTGCATGTCTGATTGCACCGGCAGGAGGGGATCATGACGTGTGGGGATAGATACCATAGCCGAGTTCTGGATTATCTCGCTCCTATACTGCCGCTTGGATTAGGCAAAACTGTATCCCACTCGACGAAATGGCGGCCCGGCCCGTGCACCTATCTCTCTCTATGCATGCATGGCACGTAATCATCCAGCGGGGAGAACTGCCCCACGCTCACGAACAGACACATGCATGCCGAGACAAGCGACATAGGACACGGCAGGCGGGATCAGCTTACATACCGTCAGTACCATCGCCCAGGAATCTCCGCTTCGGGCAATTCCAGGCGCGTCCATCTCATGTCCCTCGAGCCCAGCTCGCGCATCTCCACCTCGCCTTCCCTTCTGGTTTACCCGGCTCTCTACAGACACACACATGATACTCGGCCACAATGCCGCCCGCCCGGTCTATTGCTTCGTACTTTGTCAGGCCCGGAGCCAAGCTGCCCTCCCCTGTCTCGCTCGCCGCGCCGGTCTCAACGAGCGCCGTCAAGTCGCCCGCGAAGAACGCGTCAGGCCCCACATCTGCCGCACCCACAAAGTCGAGCGGGCTGTCTGACGCAACGGCCAGCGTCAACGCGAAGCGCGCGGCGTCTGCCCCAGAGGCATTCGTCGCGGGGGGGCAGGTGGAGGAGGAGGAGCCCGCGAAGAAGAAGAGGAAGGTGGAGAGTGTGAGCGCTAGTGAGTCAGTTGTCTGGCGGCTGTCGACCGTAGTCCTCGACCCGTTCAGACGATCCACGCAAGAGATTGGACGCTGATGTCGAAGCAGAGCCAGTCGTAGTAGTAAAGCGCAAAGCTGTAAAGGCCTCCAAGCCCCTTCCTGCATCTGCCCCTTTCGTGGCCCCGTGGTCAGAACGCGCCACAGGACGCGCCGAGATAGCCGAGCGCATCCCCCTGTACCACTCCGCGGCCGATGTCGAGCTGTTCGACCTGGAGTGGACGATGGGCGAAGATTGGTTGGTGGCTTTGCAGGACGAGTTGTTCAAGCCTTACTTTCTTGAGGTGAGGCTGGTGTGGCAATCGGTTGGCCGAGTGATGCAACTATGCTGATGGACGGTGGGTGCAGTTGAAGAAGTTTTTGGCGGCCGAACAGCAGAAGAAGACGGTGATCTTCCCCGCACGTGCGTGACTCCCAAGCTACCAGAGGGCAAACCCGTCTACTCTATGAGCTGACCAACTCTTGTTCTCGTCTGGTCGTCGTTAGGGGAAGATATCTACTCTTGGTCTCGATTATGTCCACTGAAGGAAGTGCGCGTCGTGATCATCGGTGAATCACATCACTGCTCACTCTTCTTCCCGTGCCCTTTGCAGTGCGGACAGCCAAGCTGACTCATCTGCGCATGGAATTACAGGACAAGACCCATACCACGTGTGTGTCTTTTCTGGCCTGCCAACGCCGCTCCAACTCTGCTGACATTAAAATGGCAGGATGACGGTCAAGCCCACGGGCTCGCATTCTCTGTCCGGCCTGGTGTCAAGATCCCCCCTTCGCTACGGAACATGTACAAGGAGATGACAGCCGAGATCCCTGGTTGGGTATCGCCAAAACACGGGTACATCATCTCTCTACCTAAATCATAGCTGGAGTCTGGCTGACATTCTGGTGTAGGGATTTGAGAGAATGGGCAAAGCACGGCGTGTTACTACTCAACACAGCTCTCACCGTCCGCGCACACGAAGTAAGCTGCTCCTTTCGCCACGGTGACAGCTTTCTCTTATGAGTGACAAACGCACAAACGATAGGCAGGATCACACTCCAAAGCAGGATGGGACCAATTCACCGCTGCCGTCCTCAGAGTTGTCACCGACCGTCTCGCCCCGGACGCGGGGGAGGGCGTGGGAGGGAAGGGGGTGGTATTTATGGCGTGGGGCGCGCATGCCGCCAAGATGTGTGCTGGTGTCGACAATGTGCGTCTCTGCCATCCCCCCAGCTTGACCACCACTGGCTCGAGCACTGGCTTGAAAGTAGCTGACGCAGAAGATTTCCACCGGTAGAGGAAACATTTGATTCTCAAGTCGGCACACCCGAGTCCTCTCTCGGCCAGCAGGGGGTTCTTCGGGAACGGCCATTTTCTCAAGGCAAACGAATGGCTCGAAGAGCGGTACGGCCTCGGCGGGGGGATCGACTGGAAGAGTCTTGGTGCGGGCGAGGAGGCGGTCTGAACGCGAGCGCTTTAACGCACCTGCAGGTTTTACGGTAACAGCCTACAGTCTACACATCCTGCATCTACTTGTACACCATACATGCTACCCTGTATGCTCTGGACCATGCCAGCATCCCACGAATATGCTCATGCCTCTCGAGATCCCATCTCACATCGACGCACCGCAACATTATGCAGACCCGCTTGCAGCCGCTGCGGCCGGGGCCTTCTTCCCGGGCCTTGCCCGTCCCCAAAGCACCTTTGCCCGCTTGGTCTCCACTTCGATTCCTGCCTGCGCCGACAGAGCCTCCGCCGCACGCTCCGCCATTGAGCGTTGTACAAAGTTGACAAAGGCGCAGTCTAGATTGCACAGGGGTCAGCTACGGCTCGGCTCTACTTGAAGGCAACAGCCGCTGGGATACTCACGGCTGGCATCGACGATAGTCACTGATCGCAAGTCGGTTGGCTTCACGAACGGACAAGCTCCCGCAAGGGCCGCGCGGACCTGAGATTCAGAGCACGCAGGCAAACCGACAAACAAAAGGGTAGTCTGTCATGCATATCTGTCAGCATACCATCCTGACATTGTTAGCCGTGATGTCAGCTCACGATAGACTTGTCCTCGGGCGTCTTTAATCCTTTGCTCTCCGCCTGTTCTCTTAGGATCTTCTTCGCGACTGGGTCGTTCTTCCCGTAATACCGGTCCTGGATGTTCTGCTTCTGCATCCCGTTCTCCTCTGGCACCTCATGCCTTCTCACCCTTGTCAGCACCACCCCTATCCCCCCTCTGCTCAAGGGAGCCGTCGCAAGCTGCATCCAGAACTCACCTGAATGGACACTCCCCGCCGCGCTTACAGTCCCCTTTGACGAAGAAGCTGCATATATGCGGCCGATTCCGCTTGTAGTTCGGGTCGGACCTCGCGAGGTTCTTGAGCATATCCCGGCCGGCGCGGTTCGCCACCTCCGAATCAAAGGCCTGGCCGTCAGGCGAGTCGGCCATTTGGGCTTCTAGGTTCTGAATGTAGTACTCTGTTTTGTGGATGACGTGTAAGTCGTTTTTTCAGGGGGTGGAGGCCGCAGGTCAAGAAGACGGCTCACGCTTGTTGATGTCGGACGACGGGGCCTGGCCCTTCCTCCCCAGCGCCGCATCTCGCACCTGCGTCGGTAACCCATATTCCCTGCATTCCCACAATCCGTCAGCACTGGCCTGTTGCAACTGGACAGACCTGAGGCACAGAGCCTGGAGGCAACATACAAATCAAGCAGACAAGTCTGGCACACCCCCTTGATCTTGGCGCACGTCGTGCAGATCTCCGTCTTCTTGAAGCGTGCACCTTGTCCCGGGTTCCAGCGGAAGACGGTGAAGGGGCGGTTGCAGATCTTGCATTCGTGGCCAAACTCCTGCTTGCTCTGTGGTGGAACGAGGTAGCGTAAGTGTGCTTGTCACTAATCTGGTTTGGAGATGGGTTGCAACATACCATGCGAACGTAGGGGTTCGGACCGAGACCTGTAGACCGTCAGCTAAGATCTGTTGCATATACTATGGCATTTTGCCCGAATCTCACATGTTTCGCATCTAGACGGGCATGATGTCAACTCGACCCGATCAAGCCCAGCTCCGGAAAGGCTACTCACAAGATAGGGAAGTCTGAGCTCTCCACCCCGACTTTCTGTAAACACAAGCCCATGTCAGTTATCCATAGGTGGTAACCGTTTCGAAGAGGGCATAACGTACGTTGATGTCGTGCTTTGCGGCCATGTCGTAGAGATGGGCAGGTGATGCTGGTGGTTATATGTAGTGTTGATAATACTTGGACGACAGACTGAGCCACATCGTCTAGGAGATGGCTTGAAGAAGCGGCGGAGGTAGCAATCACACGTGTTATTTTTTGAAAGACGGGAAGGATATTTGCTTCCGCCGTGTGGAGGGGGGCCCGTCGGACCTTGCCGGCAGCCGAGAAGTAATCGTCAATAAGATCGTGTCCTTCGACCGTCATCCCAGTCTACTGTGCACCACACCGCACCCCAGCCTCTCCTCCCTCCCTCTCCCCCCCCCCCCCCCCTCAGCTCACATCTCGAAGCGACAGTGCAACCACCGCACATGAAACCAAGATAACCCCGCCGCCATGCCGCCCAACCGCCGCCATTCCCACTCCACGGCCCACTCGCGCCCTCCCCCCCTCCCCTCCTACGACACCTCCCCGCTCTCCCCCACCCTCTCCCATACCACCACCCGCCCGCGGCCGGTGCCCCCTCCAAACCCACCCGAACCACCGCTCACTCTCCTCCACACCTCGACATCTATCCCCACCTCGCCGAGAGATGAACGTAGCTTCTCCGGGCTGGGGAAGGGAGAGGGGCGCTCTCAGGGGGAAAGGTGGTGGACGAGGACAGTGGTGGGGAGGGGGATGGTTAGGGATGTGAGGGCGAGGTTGCATTGGTATGGAAGTGATTGGGTAGATGCCTGGAATTACAGGGTGATACCCTCAACCTGGGTGAGCTATACCGGGCCTGGGCCATTCAGGTTGAGATGTGATCCATCTTCTGGGCAGAAGAGCTGATGTCGGGTGCCCGCTTCTTGCAGTTCATCTTTTTTGCCAACGTATGTACCCTCATAGCTCCAGTCGTGCATCCATGCCTTACAGTGCCTGAGACTTGTCATATAGGTTCTACCTGGATTAGCATTCTCTCTCGACCTCATTGTACGTCCAGCTCAGCAGGACTGATCTGGTTGTCGGCGACAGCTGATCGTACGTTACAGGAAACAACAGGCCAGTACGGTGTCCAGGAGGTTCTTCTTGCATCAGTATGTTTATCTCGCCGTTGATACCACTATGCTCAGTCACTCAGTCATTCCGGCTTTGCAGTTCATGGCTGCGTTCGTGGCGGCTTTCTTCGGTGGCCAGCCGTTACTCATATCTGGTGTCACGGGTAAGTCCGTTGCTTCTCCGCTATCTGAACCATAGCCCATCTCGTCCACATGATCAGGACCTATCACTGTGTTCAACAAAACCATCTACGACATACTGGTGAAGGACAAGCCTGACGGGCCGAACTACCTCCATTTTATGGGCTGGGTTTACCTCTGGGGCGCTATCTTTCACTGGGTTGCTGCGCTGCTGAACGGTACGTCGCCTGGTGCCGCCGCGGTTAAGCCTGTACTTATGCTGACCAGGGTGCATATAGCCGTACAAGGGTTGAAGTATGTGACGCGGTTCTCCTGCGATACGTTCGGATTTTACGTTGGGGCAGTGTATGTGCAGTACGGTATCCAGGTCGTCACTCGCCAATTCAACCAGACGTCCACCCCAAGCGCCTTCTTGGGTATCATGTGAGCTGTACCAGATGGTCCAAGTATCGTTTTGCCAGACCTGATGGTTATTTTTGTCCCGTAAACCAGTCTCGGGATTACAACCCTCGTGTTGCCGCACTACTTTGATTCCCTCGCCAGATCGGGCTACGTCAACAAGCACTTCAGGCGATTCTGCGCCGACTATGGGATGCCACTCACCATCATTGCCATGACAGGGTTCGCCTATTGGGGACGATTCGACCCGTAAGCTAGCCTTTGCTGCACCTCGGTGACTTCACTGACAAGCTCGATGAACAGATACATCCTGGAGAGCGAAATGACACTCCCTACAACCAGCTCGTCGTTCCAGCCTGCAGGGGACCGGCCGTGGCTTGTGCGGTTCTGGCAGCTTGAGGGGAAGTGGGTGGGAATTGCCTTTCCGTTTGGGCTGGTGCTCTTTATTCTGTTCTACTTTGACGCCAACGTCTCCGTGAGCTACCAGTCACTTTCTCCTTTGATCGCCAGGACTCTAGCTGATATTGCGTGTCGGGATAAAGTCCTTGATCGCACAAGGGTCAGAGTATCCTCTGAGGAAACCGCCTGCTTTCCACTGGGACTTCTTCCTGCTGGGCATCACGACGTTCATCGCAGGCCTGCTGGGTACACCCGCTCCGAACGGTGAGCTACCACCCACATATCAATGTCTCGTGCAGAGCTGACTGTCCGCTTGCAAGGTCTGATCCCCCAAGCGCCCCTCCACACGGCCTCTCTGGTCGTCATGGGGTACGAAGATTCATCCTCTGCGTCGTCCGACACTGCCGTCTCACCTCTCAACGGAGAGGATGGGCAGCAAGCGGTGCAGATGGCAAAGATGGAGGGCGGGGAGGCGCGAGCAGGCAATGATGGGGGCGGGAGAGGTAGTAGGCAGAGGCGGCGGCGGAGAAGTAGCAGCCACAGGAGGGATGCAGACAGTGAGCGGAGAGAGATACCGGTGGCGGTCGTGGAGCAGAGGGTGTCGAACCTCGCGCAGGGATGTCTCTGTAAGTGTAACCTTACGGAGTGCTAACTGAGAAGTGCCTGAGCTAACATGGTTGTAGGCTTGATTCTCATGACGAAGCCGTTCGAGCATGTCCTCGGTCTGATACCAAAGGGCGTGATGGCTGGGCTGTTTGTGAGTCACATCCTGCAGCTGTACCATGTGAATAGTCAACGGGCTGACCCTGGTCCAGTGGTACATGGGTTCGAACGCGCTTCTTTCGTCAGGCGTAACAGCCAAGATCCTATACCTCATCCGTGACCGACACGCCACCTCGCCATCGGAGCCCCTGCATCAAGTAAGGAAGAGCCGTATAGTCCTGTTCACAATGGTTGAGCTGGTCGGCTTTGGTGCGACGTTTGCCATCACCCAAGTGCGTATCCGCCCCGCCCCTGTTGCCTAACTGGGCTGGCTCCGACGGATGCATAGCTGACAGGCATGGATGGGGAAGACCATCGCGGCGATAGGCTTCCCGGTCATCATCATGCTCCTCGTGCCACTGCGCGTGCTGGTGGTGCCCCACCTTGGCTTCTCGGAGGAGGAGTTGGGGGTTCTGGATGGTGCGGTCGCGAGCCCCTTTGTGAGTACCCGTGCTTCCCCGCGATTTCTACATAGCGATGAATAGCTCTGACCTGGGATGGATGGATGCAGACGATGGAGTCTGTTGGGGGGTCTTTATAGCATAGCTGTTGTTACCATACATATGCATGGAAGGATGAATCATCAGGGACAGGAGGCCGCTGCAGTCATCGCCACGTTGTGCCACGTTCTCGGGGATATCTTGGACGCGGACGCGCCTCTCCCCATCCATTCGAGGCAGATATCGTTGCGGCGGGTCTATCAGGAGAGAGAACAGCTCTTACATCCACCTACATCCTACATCTCTCACACCCCTCCTCCGCGAACATCGCAAGGGCAAAACAGGCAGTGCCATCCACAGCCCGCTTGCATACCCCTCTTCGCCCCCGGAACGACGCGGGACACCGTGTTAAGCCACCCTCCTCTGCCTCGCTTCCATCTGCCTGGCCACGCACCTCTCCCATCCTTGCCTTTGGCGACTAGTATTCGGGCAGCTGAGCTACCCCGGTAGCTCGTCTCTGGGCCTTTATCATTCCCTGTGAGTCCCTGCGCATTCTTGACGAATCTGGATCCTGGGCCTCGAACATGCACTGACCAACCCACCATTCACGCGACATCAGCCCATTTGGATTTCCCCACATCGGGGACCAACGAGTCTCGGCGCCGCCACCAATCCTCTTCATCTCCATCGTCCGCCATGCCTCCCGTTTCTACCCCCACACTCACTCCTCATACCCAGCGCTTGGCGATCCGCGCCGCGCTCGCCTTCCTCGGCATCCTCATCCTCCGCGCCCTCTTCTTCTCGTCATCCTCCACCGCCGAGGAGATCCAGTCTCACGGCGTGCTCGAGCGTGTACTCATGGCAGACAAGTACCTGGACGTCTCAAAGTACCCGTTCCTGCAGTCGCGCCAAGGGAGGGATGACCGCCCCGATATGTTCGACCTCGAGGTGACGAGCGGCCTGCTCGACTTCTGGACGCGCTTCCAGAAACCGTTCATCACGGGCAAGGACACGGCCCACCTCGACACTCAGGTGATGCGGACGGTGATTGACGATCTCCTCCAATTCAACGGGTGGGTCGCATCGGCTTGCCCGACCCTTGTCCGGCCGTTCGGGCAGAACAACCGCGACGACCACTACGAGGACCTCGCGGCGAAAGACCACCTGTACTACATCGCCATAGTGGTTCACTCGGCGGACCACTTCCTCGTGGACCAGCTCGCGGTTATCGTACAACTAGCGCGCCGTCTCGGTACCCGCAACATCTTTGTCTCCATGCTGGACCAGGCGTCCACCGACTCTACCCCTACGCTCGCGGACCTTTGCGAGGCGGTCATGACCATCCTGGGCATCGCGTTCCGCATCAGGCGGGTCCCGCCCATGACAGTTGACCCTGCGGCGACGTACTACCCGTTGGAGGAAGCCGAGGCGAGGAACTTGGCGCTGGAGCCGCTGCATGAGCTCTGGCAAAGGAGGAGCATCAAGTTCCACAGGGTGATCTGGCTCAAGGGCTTCACTTGCCCCAATGACGTGCTGGAGAGCTTGAGGGTCAGCGAGATTAACAGTGCGGCAATGGTGTGTGGGATGGACTGGGCAGAGCACAACGGGTTCTTCATCTTCTCGGACCGGTGAGTCGCCGTTTTCATGCGGAGTGAGGTTTGAACATGTGGCTGATAAGGGATTGCAGATGGAGGACACGTGACATCGAGGGCAACCTCTTCCGACACGCCAAGTCCAACTCCAAGCCTGAGGCTGGCCCTCCCCGAGATCGTGTGGGCACGGAGCGCTTCAGCCACCATCTCCCCTTCCAGACATTCTGCTGCGAGTCGGGCTCGCACGTCGTGGACCCGGAGCAGTCGTACTACCGCGACATCTCCTATCGCGCGTCGCCTGCTGCCCATAACCTGTCCACCACCACACAGGAGCAGCCCCAGTGGGACCCCGAGATGCCGTGCATGGACTCGACCCAGATGTGGTTCTGCAGGGACCTCTGGGCGGATGCAGCGCGCGACGGGCTCAAAAAGAGTGGCAGGCGCGGCGGGAACCACAAGCGGGATGCCATCCCCGAGTCGCCCGAGTCACCCGAGGCTGTCCCCGAGTCAGATGCGGCCGATCTGGAGCTCGAAGTTGAGGAGATCGACCGGCGAGGCCCTGGGGACGACGAGGACTCCGGCACGGACGTCGACGCCATGAACGAGGACGCTGCGAACCCCGCCCCCGAGCCTCTCAAGCCTCTCCCGGCCTCGGCGTTCCTCATCCCCAACTCGGCGTTCAACCCCGCGCGGATCCTTGTCAACCCCCGGTGTATCACAACCTATGGCGGTGTCTCGCACACGCAGCTCGCATTCGACCTGTTTGGCGGGCCTCACGAGGACGAGTCGGCGCACGAGGGCGGCAACTATGTGTTGGAGGACTGGGCGGGGCCTCCCGATAGCTTTGTATGCCAGGAGATGAGGACGACGGGTGGGAGGACGGCGCCAAAGAGTCAAAGAAGAGTGGGGTTCCTGCTCCAGAATGAGGTGAGTCGCAGGCTAGATGTGGACATGGCTGAGTGGGTACTGACGACGATGCCGGTTTTAGGTGGGTATCTAAGCGGGGGCGGCGTAGGTCAATGGGAGTAGCAAGAGTATATATATGTATACTTTTCACAGACGTCGGGTTTTTATATCAAGATATGCATTGGCCACGGATAGACTTCATTCCTGTATTGGTTATGGGGCCACTCCCCCTTCAAACTTGACCTTCTTCGTGTCGGATTCCCAACCTGCTCACAGTCTAATTCAACCCACGACCTGGCAAGTCAGTCGGATCCAGCATAGATCAAGGACGGAGAAGGAGAAAAGAAGAAGCAGGCTGCGATAGCTGTGCCCAGATGCATAGAGTCTATGGACTAGCCTGTGCTGTCAACCTAGCCATCATTTATAGATCAGATACTATGCCTCCCTGCACCATGAGCCACACCACGCAACAAGCCCTGCGCGAGCTGTCCGGGAAAAAGCAGAAGGCCGCGCCGGAAATCACCCACGCGTCGGCATCCTCCCTCGGTCACCCGTCGGTCGACTCGCGACTTGTCCAGTGTTCATCCACCCACCCTCTCTCTCACACCCCACATATCCAACCCTGCCCGCCTCCCTAATCCCACCACCCTAAGGGACCCGGCACCGGTACCCATGTCCCACCCCGATCTAAAGCCCATTCCGTCGATGTACAGCCCGCGCCCCCCGCCTGGGGTCCGGCGCCGACTGTGGCAATGGTCGTACGTCCTCTTTCCGCTTGCTTTGGGGGTCTTCTTGTCGTGTGCTGTTGCAGGGTGTGCGAGTGTGGACTTTGAGATGTACGACAGGGTATGGGCTAATGGCTAGGTATGTGTAGGATGTGGTTCCAGTCGACTTTCGCGCTGTCGATGATGCAGCCTTGGGAAAAGGCGGTCATCAGTACGTGTCTCTCCCAACGTCCATCCCACGCCTTTCTTCTCCGCCGATCCTGTCAACCTTCCCCCCCCCAAACACACACAAGAACCAACTCTGCACTCGTCGCTAATCCTCGCTCCTGCTCTCCAGTATCAACCCTCGCCATCGTAACCCTCCTCTTCTGGATCTCAGTATACACCTACCTCCCCGCACATCTCGCCTACCTCTCTCGCCGCTTCGTGTACTACGTCTATGGCGACGAGGCGGCCGATGCCAACCTGCTAGAGCCGGTGGGCGACTGGCTAGAGGAAGGGTGGGTGAAGGGTGTGGGGGAAGTGAGGAAGGGGTTTGGGATGGCTGGGGGCGGGCGGGTGGAGCTGTAGGGCTTGGCTGGGGCTGGAGGTTGGGGATCGGGGATTGGGTACTGGGGGCGGGGGATCGAGAAGACATGTGCATAGATACGTTACAGTAATGGCTCAACGGGTAAGAGTACACGCATGACATATAGTATCATATCGATCATAATGCTCCCCAATCCATCTCGCTTCGCTACATCTACCCCCCCTCCCCAACACACATACTCCGACCATCCCTTGGCTCTCAGCTCACTCACTCAAGCTACAGCTTCGCCGACGCCGGTGCAGCCGCCGACTCTTCTTCGCCAAGATGCGCGTGGATCCAGTCCGTCACTGTCGCCGCGAGCTCGGTCGGCACCGGCTCCAGCTCGTTTTGCACCTCGTGGTACATCCCCTGCCGACCGTCTGACGTCAGCCGCCTGTTGTATCCTGCATCCAACGCAACTGCATCCAGCCCAACCCCAAGGAGTTCAGCACTCACCTCAAATAACTTGACCGTCTTATCCTTGGCCCGCACATTCTCCACAAACCTCACCGACGCCTTCGGATCACAAATACTATCCGCCCCGCCGTGGTACACCAACAACGGCAAGTTCTCCGGCCACGCCTCCCACGTTTGCGGGGTGTCTAGTGACATCCCGCCTTTGAGCATGTCGGCGACGCCGCGGAGGGAGCCGACTTGCTCGCGGAAGGGGTCGGCGATGGCAACCTTGTTGGTAGCGTCGTTGTGGGAGAGGTGCTGTGGGTGATCAGGGCGGGCGAGGTTGAAGAGGGGTGGTGGTGGGGGGGGGGGGGGGGGCTTTAGCTCATGTAGCCAACATGACGGAGATATTTGACATAAGACAGAAGAGACAGGACATACGCTGACGTCCATCGCTGCGGGGATCAAGAAATTCCCGAGCCCCAACCCCACCGCAAACGTCCCCGCCTTCAACTACCCCAGCCAGCCATCGAGTCAGCCCATCGCATACCCATCGACCCTCCCTTTGTCTCCGCCCACCGACAGGCAGAAAACCAACCCAACACACAAGAAGGACGAAAAACCCACCTGGTAAGCGGGCGCGGGCGAGGTCTGCCTGATCAGCGGCCCGCCAGCAATCACCCCTGAGAGCATGCTGATGGTGTCCCGCGCGGGGGGGGCCTGCGGGCGCGTAGGGAATGCGAGAACTTGGCCGCCGCCCTGCAAGTGCGCACCAGTGGCCAGTCAGCGCTGTCCGCAGAGCCAGACACATCAACCCCCACACCCCTTTTATGCGGGAAAGGGGAGGAGACGCAGCGCACGTACCATACTGAAGCCCCACAAAAACAGCTTCCCCCCAGCGCCCCTCGCCCTCTCCCCTTCCTGCCTGACGAAAAACTCCATATCCCAAAACACCTTGCCCCACCCGCCCGTGCGCCTCTTCCCGTTCTTCTCCAGTTGAACCCTTTTCCCCTCTTTCCGCCAAGCCACCACCTCGGGGGAGGAGTCAGTGAGCGGAGCCTGTGAGGTACGCCCGTGGCCGCGCTGGTCAAATGCGGTGATGTGCAGGGAGGAAGGTGGCGAGGCGAGGCGGCTGAAGAAGGGGTCGTAGGGGCCGATGTGGTCGGCGAAGCCTGCGCGCGGCGCGTCACGTTGCACATTACATTGAGGAAACGATGCATCAGCTTCTGCGCTCGGGACGGCACGGCCATAGGGGTGGTTGGGCCAGCAGCTGAAGCTTACCATGGACGAAGATTATGTAGGCTTTGGGCTTGCCTTCCGCAGGCGCCCACTGCAGAACGGACGGAGGAAACGTCAGCGGCGAGGCAAGGGGCAGGCAGGGGTGAGGAGAGCGAGAGCGAGATGCCCCACGAGAACGCACGGTCTTGGTGTAGAAGGGGGTGTCCTCAGGCCCGAGGACCCATTCTTCTGTGGTAGTGAAAGCGGACATTGTACTGTGCTTTAAAACGTGCTTGGTGGTGGCGTAGGGGGGAGGATGGAGGAGGATGTTGTTCGCGGTGGAGAAAAGAACGCCGACATCAGTCACCACCACGTGCGGCACATTGCTTCCGTCGGAATCATTTACCCGGCTTCTTCCACATCCGGCCGCCTCGTCGTCATCGGCCAGCCGTCATCTCTATGCTCACCCAGCCCATTCTCGAATCGCACGCAGTACGCACCCCCTGTCCCGTACCTAAATGCATAATCAAACGCTCCGTTCTTCGTCGTACGGTATATACAGGTATTTCCGTGCAGATATCCTCGCCCCCCCCTCCCTCCCCCCAACACACACACCACAAGACAGCGAGTGGCTTACTGGGCGACGTGCCAGTCGAGCTTGTCTGCCCACTCCTTCTTCTTGAGGAAGAGGAGCACCTCGGCCACGTCCTTGGCACCGTTCCCGCTCAAGCAGCTACGCGTATCCCAGTTCTCATCAGCCCCGCCCAATGTCCGGCCCAGCACAGTCGATGCCCGACCCGATGCAACCCGACATGAACCCCC
>JANBXI010000081.1:0-65859 GCA_024271845.1 Cryptococcus sp. VH57_BW
GGGGGGGGGACGGGACGGGCGGCTGAAAGGGGGTAGGGGGCGGGGGGGAGAGACGAGACAGACGTGCAGGCAAAAGATAAAAGGACGGGCGCGCTGGCACGCTCCCGGCCCGCACCAAGCGACATCCCACACACACCAACTCTAGACACATCCTGCACACGTGGTGAAACGGTCTGCTCTACCGGTTTACATAGACAAATGTACTAGACTAGAAAACAAACATGTATCTCTGCAATGTATCTACCCACACTGTTATCCACCCACACTGTCGGCGCAGATGGCCACGCCGACGCGTCAAGCGTGAATGTCGGGTGGAGGAGGTGCGTGCCTGGCGGGCGCATCTGCGACGCGATGAGACACAGCAGACTGGTCGAACGAGCGTCGCCACGAAGTGGCGGCGCAAGTGAGGTTAGACGACGGAGGGAGGAAGGGGACGAGATCGCAATGTGGGCGAAGGCGCTGGAGGAATACGAGAAAAAGATTTCCCCAGCCATTCAGCTCGCCGATCTCCTCCTCGACGACCGCCTCTCGTTGGCGCTCATGCTCCCGCAGTGGACCGGGCAGCCCACGGCGCAAGCCCCCAAAGGTCAACGTCCGGAGCCGATCCGCGCCTCCATACCGCCACGGGCCGATTTCGCGGCCCCTTCCCCGTTCATCCGGCGCGAATGGAATCTCTGCAGGTATTGCCGGAGCCCGGATCACCAATGGGCGGACTGTGCAGAGAGGAAGGCTCGGCGAAAACGAAGGTGAACGGGGAGGGGGGGGGGGGTGTAGTTTTCTATGCCAGCGTTGATACCTGCGCTCGCCCCCCTTGACCGATGCCCCTCCCCCCCCCCCCCCCCCACACACACGCACCAGAGACGACACATATGCATATCTTCACCCTCCACCCCGTCCTCTGACAAACACACCGCCCTTCCCTCGGTTCTCGCCCTCGACCCTCCCACCCCTCCCAGTGACACCCTCATCGACTCGGGGGCTGCCGGCGACTTCACCTCTGAAGAATCGGTGCGGAACCGGAACCATCGCCTCAGACCGCTGCCCCAACCTCTGCTGTTAAACGTTATTGACAGTCGCCCAATCGCCTCTGGGTCATTACTCACTGGATAGACCTCCGCTGGACCTCCACTCGAAAACCTGCGACTTCTTCGTGTCCGCTCTGGGCCACGATAATATCGTCTTGGGTATGACTTGGCTAGTGGCGCACAATTCGATCATCAACCGGCAGGCGAGCGGTGAAACAACCAATGTCTTGCATCTTTATATCTACCCCGGGGTGGCCCCCTTCTGTTCGCTTCTCAGAGAGAACCGCGATGCTACGATGGCTCAAGGACAGATCTATACCTCTCATATCACTATTGAGATCCCCTCACACGTTCCCCTGAAGCTGAGACTCCATGTTCCCTTTCTCCATCGTATACTTCCTGGCTCGTTCTATCCTGCTCCCGCCGGCTTTCCATCTTGGCAACATGTAGTCTGGCGGCAATGGTGGATCCTAGTATGATTGCCATGGACGGGCTGACTTGGTGTCGGTGTCGGTGAGGGGATGGGGCGTGGGAGGGATGACACCCGTCCAGTGGTGGGAACTCCATTCAGCGTTGCCATAGATGATAGTGCGGAGGAAGCTTAGCTATGTGCTGTGAAGGCCTGTTTCCCAACTCCTTACAGTCCCTCATGCTCACACCCTACCCGCCAACAGTGCTCCACCCCCTCTCAACCCAAAGTCACCGCCGAGTTTGTTGACCCACAAGCTTTCCACCGCCGGGCAAAGTCAAGTTGGATGAAATCGACGTGCACCCGCTATAATTGATCTCGCTGGGGGAGGAGCCGTTGCAGCTGTCCGCGGTGGAAGGGTCAGTTGACGGTGAGCTGGAGGGTGTATCCCTTCCCTGTGATTCTAGTTCTTCCCCTTCGTCTCTTGACCCCTACCTCCAAGTCTCTTCCTTCTGTTCCCTTGGCATATCATGATCTCGTCTGTGTCTTCTCCAAGGCGGGGGAGGACCCCCCCCCCCCCCCGCGGCCATGCAAGAACGTCAACATTGAGATGCAGGCCTGCATTTCCACTCCCTCCCGCGTTCTTCCTCCTCGTCTGCCGGTGCCCCCGTCTCGTTTGATCCGATCAATGGAGTGGGAAAACGGCCTTCCAAACTCGTCACGGGCCTTTCGAGTGTCTCGTCGTTGACTTTGACTCGACAAAGGCCCGACAAAGGCCCCTCAGCCTTCCAACGCGTGATGAGGATGGGAGGCAGCTCGACGTAACAGTCACATGCTTCCTCGACGTTATCAATGTGTACTCTGGGGACCCCGCCTGCCGAGGGGCCGAGGCCGAGGCCTACGCGGTCCTTCTCAGGCTGTTGGATACCGGCATGTTTGTCAAGTTCGGCAAGTGCCCCTTTTCCGTGACGGTTCGTACGTTCCTGGGCTTCGAGATCAGACGGGAGTTGAGAGTTGGCCTTGCGCGGGAGAAGGTGGCTTGCATACAGGATTGGCCGATGCCAATGTATTGGAGGGACGTAGAGTCATTTGAGGGATTTGCTAATGTATGCTGACGCTGTATCCACTCCTGCTCCGACGTGATAGCACCCATTCAGCGCCTCGGGCGCCTGTCCCTTGGCTCTCGGAGATTCGTCGAGCCGGGGGATGACGAGGACCAGGAAGTATGTTTTGTGTATACCCTCCAACCGCATACACACTAGCAATGCCACGTAACAAACCGCATGATGCCACTGCCCTCCACTTGCCCGTTGGCACCAATCAGCAGGACACTATACCTATCGGATGCAAGAAGAGTATTACAGATCTGGGCTCTCGATCGAACCACGCGCATGGCTGCACGGTGCGGTCGTGCTGAACAAGGAACGGACGGGCAAACAGGTGGGGGCCCGTCCGAGGCGCACCAGAAGCACACATGCTGACGTGAATGGGCGGGCCCCTTGAGCAGGGTGCCACCAATCAAATGTGCTATCATACACAGCGCAGCAGCCGCCGGATCCGGGGACGCGATCTCCCTTTGTGGGCCTCTACGCCGTGTGCTGCATCTTCGGATCCGGAAGAGCCTCGTATGGGATGGTGGGACGATTGCCGCCTCGCTACACGTTCGGATCCGGAAAGCCGACGGAAGGCATGCGTGGAGCACACCGATGGCTGCCGCGCCTCGGCACCGCAGCCGCGCAAGCGTGTCTGCATTTGACTAATCGGGCCGTGAGGTGCATGACGTGGCATTTCAGTGCACCTGCTATGGTGGTGGACGACGAGCGGAAAAACGCATGGGCAGAGCACGTGACCGGCCGCGCGCCGCATTAGTCACGGCGCTGGGACCCGCCGCCCGCAGGCGGCGCCCGCCCTGGTGTTTCGGATGTTGCTGGCGCCCCGACGGCCTGGCGGCGTTAGTCAGCAGCGATCGCCGCCGGGCCCGCCCACAGCACCGCCGGCACCGAAGGCACCCTCGATCATGCACACGAGCCCGGGGCCAAACTCCATATACACACTATTCAAACGGCCCCCCGGACGGCCCCCCACCCTTCATATATTCCAGCTGTTTGTTTATACAGTCCCTACGCCCATCACCCGGCGCCGGCACTCATCGCGCACACCGCACTGCACAACGCTCTTTCTCTCCCCGTACCACCCCCCCGCGCACACATATACACATATATAGTCACCCCACCCCGTACCCCGAATTTCCACCCCCCGCCATGTCGTTCGGCCTCGGCGCCAACTATGACCGCACGGCGCACGCCGCTGGTGCCACACTCGACCGTCAAACGTCCCGCCCCCACTTCACCGAGACCCACCCCCACGACGACCTCCCCGCGCCGACCGAGGAACAACGTAGCCACCAAATCGGCCACCTCGCCCGCCAGCTCACCCGCCAGTCCACGCGCGTCCCCAACGACACGAGTGCCCTCTTCGACTATGAGAAGGGGAGCGACCTCGACCCATTTTCGGCCGAATTCAACCCCCGCAAGTGGACAAAGATGATGATGAACGCATCGCAGGAGTCCGGGCCCGGGAGGAAGGCCGGCTTGTCGTTCTCTGACATGAGTGTGCATGGGTTTGGCTCAGATGCAGGTGCGTTGAGATCGTGCCTGCGACCAGATCGTGCCTGGATTTTTCGCCGGAACGCGCGCGCCGCTGACCCTCACCGCCCGACCAGACTACCAGAAGACGGTCGCCAACATCTTGCTTTACGGTTTCAACGTTGTCCGCGATCTCGTCAGCAACCGCAAGCGCAAGGTGCAGATCCTCAACAGCGTCGATGGTGTTATCGAGGCCGGCGAGATGCTTGTCGTCCTTGGGCCCCCAGGATCGTGAGTTCCCGTCGTCTCCTGGCGTGCGCTCCCCGGACCGCGGCTGACGTTATCCAAGGGGGTGTACCACCATGCTCAAAACCATCGCGGGGGAGATGAACGGAATCTATCTCAGCGAAGATGCCGAGCTCAACTATCGAGGTGTGTCGCAGCCTCAGTCTGTGCACTGCGCCAATGGGCTAACACGTCGTTGTCACTAGGAATCACGCCCAAGCAGATGTACAGCCAGTTCAGAGGAGAGGCCATCTACACCGCCGAGGTCGACGTGCACTTCCCGAACCTGACCGTTGGGCAGACCCTCTCGTGCGTCCCCTTCACTCCACCCTGTAAAGTGTTCCAAGCGCTGAATTGTCTAATGCAGCTTTGCGGCCGAGGCCCGGGCTCCCCGTCAACCCCCAGGAGGGATCTCCCAGCGTCACTACGCCGAGCGCATGCGCGATGTGCTCATGTCCGTGTTTGGTATCTCGCACACGATGAACACCATCGTCGGGAACGACTTTGTCCGCGGTGTCTCTGGCAAGTCGTGTCTCTCCACCGTACCACCAGAAAAGCACTGCTAACGTTTTTGCCTTCAATCACTCAGGCGGAGAGCGCAAGCGAGTGACCATTGCCGAGGCTTCCCTCGCCGGCGCCCCCCTCCAGTGCTGGGACAACTCCACCCGTGGTCTCGATTCTGCCAACGCCATCGAGTTCTGCAAGAACCTCCGTCTCAACGCCGACTACATGGACATCTCCTCCGTCGTCGCCATCTACCAGGCGCCCCAGGCGGCCTACGATGTCTTCGACAAGGTCTCCGTCCTCTACGAGGGCGAGCAAATCTTCTTTGGCAAGACCACCGACGCCAAGCAGTTCTTTGTGAACATGGGTTTCTACTGCCCGGCCCAGCAGACGGTGCCTGACTTCCTCACATCGCTTACGAGCGCGTCCGAGCGACGCCCGCGCGAAGGGTTTGAGGGCAAGGTGCCCACGACTCCGCAGGAGTTTGTGACGATGTGGAAGAAAAGCCCAGAGTACGCCGCGCTCAAGCAGGATATCGCCGCGTTCCAGGCCAAGTACCCGGTAGACGGTGAGATGTACGATGCGTTCCTCGCGTCCCGAAGGGCTCAGCAGTCCAAGCATCTGTGAGTGTCTGTCTTTTGATGTACAACAGCGGGCAGAGCTGACTCGTTTGCCTCACAGCCGACCCAAGTCTCCTTACACTCTCTCATACGGTGGCCAGGTCAGGCTCTGTCTCCGACGCAGCTTCATGCGTCTCGCGGCGGACCCCAGCTTGACTCTCACCTCGCTTTTCGGTAACTTTATCATGGCCCTCATCGTTGGATCTGTCTTTTACAATCTTCGTAAGTTGGTATCTCGGGCTGTATACGCTGTATGCTGACGTCGCAGCGCCACAGCAACCACCAGTGCCAGTTTCTACTCGCGCGGAGCATTGCTTTTCTTCGCTGTCCTTATGAGCGCCTTCTCCTCGGCTTTGGAAGTGAGTCTGGATGATCTGATTGCTTGATTGAATGTCTGCGGAAATGCTAACCCGCCATTCGCAAGATCTTGATCCTCTACGCTCAGCGAGACATCGTCGAGAAACACAGCCGATACGCTTTGTGAGTCGTGTTTGATCGACGGCCCGGAACCTGTTTAATTCACGACTGATTTGCTATGCCCAGCTACCACCCGTCTGCCGAAGCAGTCGCTTCAGCCTTGGGCGACATGCCTTATAAGATCCTCAACTGTTTCACCTTCAACCTTACGCTGTACTTTATGACTAACTTGCGAAGATCACCCGGTGAGCCACGCCCGTGTATCCTCTCCGTGTGATCGCTTGCTGACGATCGCGAGTCAGGTCCATTCTTCTTCTTCTTGCTCATCTCGTTCGTTGTCACGATGGTGATGAGCATGATATTCAGGAGTATCGCGAGTCTGTCTAGGTCGCTGGCGCAGGCGCTTGCCCCGGCCGCTTCTCTGTCAGTTTCTTGACATCTTATCCCGCAAGGCACTCTGACTGATGGAACCCCCACCACAGTATCCTTGCCCTCGTGATCTACACCGGTTTCGCCATCCCCGTCGACTACATGCACGGCTGGTCGCGGTGGATGAACTACCTCGACCCCATCGCCTACGGCTTTGAGTCCCTGATGGTTAACGAGTTTGCCGGTCGTCAATACGAATGTGCGCAGTTCGTGCCCATGGGCACGGGCTACGAGAACGCCACGGGGCACGAGCATGTCTGCTCGTCTGTGGGGAGCGAGGCTGGGTCGAGCACAGTTGATGGGTCGAAATATCTCCATCTGGCGTACAAGTACGAGCACGCCCACAAGTGGAGGAACCTGGGTATTATGATCGGGTTCTTCCTCTTCTTCACTTTTGTCTACCTTGCTGCTACTGGTACGCATTTATGGTACCGTTCGAATCGTAAGCCACAGCTGACGATGTTGATTAATACAGAGCTCATCACTGCCAAGAAGTCCAAGGGCGAAGTCCTTGTCTTCCAGCGCGGTCGCATCCCCGCCTCCCTCAAGAAGTCCCTCTCTACTACCGCTACCGACGTTGAGGCCGGGAAGGGCGGGGTCACCCGCCAGACCACAGGCGCCGAGCGTGTCAACGCCAGCATTATCCAGAGGCAGACGGCGATCTTCAGCTGGAAGGATGTGGTGTACGATATCAAGATCAAGGGCGAACCCAGGAGGATTCTGGATCATGTTGATGGATGGGTGAAGCCCGGGACATTGACCGCTTTGATGGTGAGTCATGTCTGCGCCGAGTCGGAGGGGGAAGGAGAGTGTCCTTGGGCTCATCTCACGTAATGCATGTAAACAGGGTGTATCCGGTGCCGGAAAAACTACTCTGCTCGACGTGCTCGCCACCCGTGTCACCATGGGTGTCGTCACTGGTGAGATGCTCGTCGACGGAGAGCAGCGCGACGTCTCCTTCCAGCGCAAGACCGGTTATGTCCAGCAGCAAGACTTGCACCTCGAGACGACGACTGTGCGTGAGGCCCTTCGGTTCAGTGCGGTGCTCAGGCAGCCGCGCAAGGTGTCCACCGCGGAGAAATACGAGTACGTGGAGGAGGTGTTGAAGCTTTTGGAGATGGACACGTATGCGGATGCTGTCGTCGGTGTGCCCGGTACTGGTACGTCCTTGTGATTTGTATTCATTTCCATTGTGGTATCCTGCTGACCAGCATTTGCCTCTCCCGCCCACAGGTCTGAACGTCGAGCAGCGTAAACGCCTGACCATCGGTGTCGAGCTCGTCGCCAAGCCCGCTCTGCTCCTCTTCCTCGACGAACCGACCTCTGGTCTCGACTCGCAGACTTCATGGAACATCCTCCAGCTCCTGCGCAAGCTTACCGAGCACGGCCAAGCGATCCTTTGTACCATCCACCAGCCCTCTGCGATGCTCTTCGAGCAGTTCGACCGTCTCCTCTTCCTTGCGCGAGGCGGCAGGACCGTCTACTACGGCGAGGTCGGGCACGAGAGCCGCATTCTCATCGACTACTTTGAGAGGAACGGCGCGCCCAAGTGTCCCCCCGGCGAGAACCCTGCAGAGTGGATGCTGAGCGCTATCGGCGCCGCCCCCGGGTCGCACACCGACGTCGACTGGCACCAGGCCTGGCTGGACTCCCCCGAGCGCCAGGGTGTGCGCGACGAGCTTGCGCGGATCAAGGCTACGCACGGTGGCAAGGCGGTCGGCGAGGGCAGTATGTCGAGCGAGACCACGGCGGTCGAGAAGACCAAGAGCGAGAAGCAGGCCGAGTTTGCCGAGTTTGCGAGCCCGTTGACCACTCAGTTTGTAGTCGTTCTCAAGCGAGTGTTGCAACAGCACTGGAGGACGCCTAGCTACATCTGGTCCAAGGCTACTCTCTGTCTCGTTGCTGTAAGATTGTCAGAGTACGTCTGTCTTGAGATTGGTGCTGACTTGTCACGAAATTTCCAGGGTATCTTCATCGGTTTCTCCTTCTACAACGCCGGTACTTCTCAGCAGGGTCTTCAGAACCAGTTGTTCTCGGTGTTCATGGTGCGTACCCCCCCCCCCCCCCACCTTGACCGCTGTACGGTGTCTGTCGCTGACGTCATGCACGTACAGCTCTACACCGTCTTTGGCCAAATCGTCCAGCAGATCTGCCCCAACTTTGTCGTGCAGCGTAGTCTGTACGAGGTGCGCGAGCGACCCTCCAAGACGTACTCGTGGAAGGTCTTCATTCTGGGCAACCTCGTCGCCGAGATCCCCTGGTCTCGTGAGTCTGCCCTTTCGGAGCCGCCGTGTGTATGGCCGGTGGCTGACGCCAGTCGTGCATCGCAGTCCTTCTCGGTGCCAGCATGTTCTTCACCTGGTACTACCCCATCGGCTACTACAAGAACGCTATCCCCACCAACGCTGTCAACCTGCGCGGCGCTGTCGTCTTCCTGTATGTCGAGATGTTTATGCTCTTCACGTCGACATTCGCCATCATGATTGTCGCGGGGATCGACACGGCCGAGACGGCGGGCAACATTGCAACCTTGCTCTTCATGCTTTGCTTGGTCTTCTGCGGGTGAGTGGCGCTTGGAGTGGCGCTTGGAATTTGGCGGCAAACCAAACGGGACAGGGCGCTGACCGTGTGACGTGCAGTGTCCTCGCCACCGGCGACAGCCTGCCCGGCTTCTGGAAGTTCATGTACCGGGTCTCGCCTTTCACGTATTTCGTCGAGGGCATGCTCGGTACTGCCATCGCCAACAACGACGTCGTCTGCTCCGCCACCGAGTTTGTCACCTTTAACCCGCCCTCGGGCCAGACATGTGGCGAGTACATGGCTAGCTACATTTCCACAGCGGGTGGGTACCTTGTGGATGAGGCGGCGACGTCGGCCTGCTCGTTCTGCACGATCAAGAGCACGAACGTGTTCTTGGCTCAGTTCGGGATCTACTACGACCACAAGTGAGTACTTTGTTGCATTCTGGTCTGGTCAAGTGCACTGTGCTGATGGACGGCGGCTGCGACAGGTGGAGAGACTTTGGCTTCCTTTGGGCGTACGTGACCTTCAACTGCGTCGCGGCGGTGCTTATCTACTGGGTCGCTCGTGTCGTGAGTCAACATCCTCCTCCTCTTGCCTGTCTGCTGGAAGCTGACATGCCACCCCCTCGTCCGCGCAGCCCAAGAACAGGGGCAAGGAGACGGCCACCCCTGACGAGCCCGCGACCGGCGAGAAGACCGGCAAGAGGGAGGAGATCGAGAAGTGACGAGTGAGAAGGGATGACGACTTGCTGATGGGAGTCGGGGAGCGAGGAGACCGAGGCATAGAGACGACATAGAGGACATTGATCCGTTGGATCCGTTCGGTAATGTATACATTTAATGTGGTGCGAGACTGTGCGGCAGCCATGTGTCGTGGCGTATGGGCGACCGGGCATTCGTTCATTGACCGGTGTGTGATTTGCTGGCGCAAGGAAGAGGGCTGATATGTGTGATCTTAGCGCGGCTGCGGGCGCCGATAGCGGCGTGGCTGTCCCTGCCGCTGCCCCTGACGCGGCGACGAGCACTAGGCCCGTGCGCTGCCCGCCGCCGCGCCGATGACTGACCGGCGCCCATCTGCAGCCGCGAGCGCCCTTCCGACGGTCTCCGCTGCGCCGCTGCGCCGTCTCCCTGCGCCAAGCCGCGCCCTCGCCGCGTCCGTGCCCCCTGGAGCCGCGCGGCCAGGCC
The DNA here is from genome assembly GCA_024271845.1 of Cryptococcus sp. VH57_BW. Taxonomy (NCBI): domain Eukaryota; kingdom Fungi; phylum Basidiomycota; class Tremellomycetes; order Tremellales; family Cryptococcaceae; genus Cryptococcus; species Cryptococcus sp. VH57_BW. The sequence continues at coordinate 9,982 of JANBXI010000081.1, forward strand.
CAGGCGGGCCGCCCGCGCAGCGCGCAGCGCGCGTCATGGCCGACGGCCTGGCGGAATTAGTCAGCATCCTCTGCGCCCGATCGCCGCGGGTCCCGCCAAATGCTTCCGCTCCCTCTCTCGATCGACCCACACCCCGCCCACACCCGCAGCTATATAAACACGCCGGCGGCCACCCTCCCCCCTCCCCCTCTGCACCCTGCTCCTTCCCTCCCCGCCACTCCCGCAACCGCCCCGGCGCCGGCACTCCCCCAGACACCGCGCAGCACACCGCCCGTCCCACTAGACACACCCCTCACATACAGACAGTCGCCCCGCACAACACACACAACACACACCTCTTGGCAGCCCCCGCCATGTCGTTCGCTGGCCTCGGCCCTCTCAACTACGACCGCACGGCACACGCCGCCGGCTCCACCCTCGACCGCCAGGCCTCCCGCCCCCACTTCACAGAGGACCACCCCAACGACAACCTCCCCGCACAGACCGACGCAGAGCGCACCCGCGAGATCGGCCATCTCGCCCGCCAGCTCACCCGCCAGTCCACCCATGTCCCCCAGGACACCAGCGCCCTCTTCGACTACGAGAAGGGGAGCGACCTCGACCCCTTCTCGCCCGACTTCAACGCACGCAAGTGGACAAAGATGATGATGACCGCATCGCAGGAGTCCGGGCCCGGGAGGAAGGCCGGCTTGTCGTTTTCCAACATGAGCGTGCACGGCTTCGGCTCCGACGCAGGTGGGTCCACATCCTGCCCGCGAACGGCCGCCCGCAAGTGATGGGCTGCGCCGCTGACCCTCACCGCCCCACTAGACTACCAGAAGACGGTCGCCAACATCTTGCTTTACGGTTTCAACGTTGTCCGCGATCTCGTCAGCAACCGCAAGCGCAAGGTGCAGATCCTCAACAGCATCGATGGTGTTATCGAGGCTGGCGAGATGCTTGTCGTCCTTGGCCCCCCCGGATCGTGAGTGCCCGTCGTCTCCTTGCGTGCGCTCCCCGGACCGCGACTCACGTTATCCCAGGGGGTGTACCACCATGCTCAAGACCATCGCGGGGGAGATGAATGGTATCTACCTCGACGAAAAGTCCGAGCTCAACTATCGAGGTGTGTCGCAGCCTCAGTCTGTGCACGGCGCCAATGGGCTAACACGTCGTTGTCACTAGGAATCACGCCCAAGCAGATGTACAGCCAGTTCAGAGGAGAGGCCATCTACACCGCCGAGGTCGACGTGCACTTCCCGAACCTGACCGTTGGGCAGACCCTTTCGTGCGTCCCCTTCACTCCACCCTGTAAAGTATTCCAAGCGCTGAATTGTCTAATGCAGCTTTGCGGCCGAGGCCCGGGCTCCCCGTCAACCCCCAGGAGGGATCTCCCAGCGTCACTACGCCGAGCGCATGCGCGATGTGCTCATGTCTGTGTTTGGTATCTCGCACACGATGAACACCATCGTCGGTAACGACTTCATCCGTGGTGTCTCTGGCAAGTCGTCTCTCACCCACCCCCTGACCGCCAGAACAACAGTGCTAACATGCTAGTGTTCAGGCGGAGAGCGCAAGCGAGTGACCATTGCCGAGGCCTCCCTCGCCGGCGCCCCCCTCCAGTGCTGGGACAACTCCACCCGTGGTCTCGACTCTGCCAACGCCATCGAGTTCTGCAAGAACCTCCGTCTCAACGCCGACTACATGGACATCTCCTCCGTCGTCGCCATTTACCAAGCGCCCCAGTCCGCCTACGATGTCTTCGACAAGGTCTCCGTCCTCTACGAGGGCGAGCAGATCTTCTTTGGCAAGACCACCGACGCCAAGCAGTTCTTTGTGAACATGGGTTTCTACTGCCCGGCCCAGCAGACGGTGCCTGACTTCCTCACATCGCTTACGAGCGCGTCCGAGCGACGCCCGCGCGAAGGGTTTGAGGGCAAGGTGCCCACGACTCCGCAGGAGTTTGTGACGATGTGGAAGAAAAGCCCAGAGTACGCCGCGCTCAAGCAGGATATCGCCGCGTTCCAGGCCAAGTACCCGGTAGACGGTGAGATGTACGATGCGTTCCTCGCGTCCCGAAGGGCTCAGCAGTCCAAGCATCTGTGAGTGTCTGTCTTTTGATGTACAACAGCGGGCAGAGCTGACTCGTTTGCCTCACAGCCGACCCAAGTCTCCTTACACTCTCTCGTACGGTGGCCAGGTCAGGCTCTGTCTTCGACGCAGCTTCATGCGTCTCGCGGCGGACCCCAGCTTGACCCTCACCCAGCTTTTCGGTAACTTTATCATGGCCCTCATCATCGGCTCTGTCTTTTACAATCTTCGTAAGTTGTCGCTTCCAGTGGCATACGCTCTATGCTAACGTCGTGGTGCCACAGCCGTGACGAGTGGCAGCTTCTACTCGCGCGGAGCGCTGCTGTTCTTCGCCGTCCTTATGAGCGCCTTCTCCTCGGCTTTGGAAGTGAGTCTGGTTGATCTGGTTGCTTGATTGAATGTCTGCGGAAATGCTAACCCGCCATTCGCAAGATCTTGATCCTCTACGCTCAGCGAGGCATCGTCGAGAAACACAACCAATACGCTTTGTGAGTCGTGTTTGATCGACGGCCCGGAACCTGTTTAATTCACGACTGATTTGCTATGCCCAGCTACCACCCGTCCGCCGAAGCAGTCGCTTCAGCCTTGGGCGACATGCCTTATAAGATCCTCAACTGTATCATCTTCAACCTGACACTGTACTTTATGACCAACTTGAGAAGATCACCTGGTCAGTCGCGCTTGTTCCACGGCTCGTTTTGATCGCTTGTTGACTATCCTGAGCAGGTCCATTCTTCTTCTTCATGCTCATTTCGTTCGCTGTCACGATGACGATGAGTATGATCTTCCGAAGTATCGCGAGTCTGTCTAGGACGCTATCCCAGGCGCTCGCCCCGGCCGCTGTACTGTCAGTCCCTTGACGGTTTGACTCGCAAGCGCGCAAGGGACTCTGGCTAATGGAACACCCGCCACAGTATCCTCGCCCTCGTAATCTACACCGGTTTCGCCATCCCCGTCGACTACATGCACGGCTGGTCGCGGTGGATGAACTACCTCGACCCCATCGCCTACGGCTTCGAGTCCCTGATGGTTAACGAGTTTGCCGGTCGTCAATACGAATGTGCGCAGTTCGTGCCCACGGGCACGGGCTACGAGAACGCTACTGGAGAGGAGCACGTCTGCTCGGCCGTCGGGAGCGAGGCTGGGTCGAGCACCGTCGACGGAGCGCGCTACATCCACTTGGCGTACAAGTACGAGCACGCTCACAAGTGGAGGAACCTCGGCATCATGATCGGGTTCTTCATCTTCTTCACCTTTGTGTACCTTGCTGCCACCGGTACGTTTCTTTCTCTCTCTCTGCCACCGCTGCCATTTTGAATCATAGGCCACAGCTGACGATGATGATCCATACAGAGCTCATCACCGCCAAGAAGTCCAAGGGCGAAGTCCTTGTCTTCCAGCGCGGTCGCATCCCCGCCTCCCTCAAGAAGTCCCTCTCTACTACCGCTACCGACGTTGAGGCCGGGAAGGGCGGGGTCACCCGCCAGATCACTGGCGCCGAGCGTGTCAACGCCAGCATCATCCAGAGGCAGACGGCGATCTTCAGCTGGAAGGATGTGGTATACGATATCAAGATCAAGGGCGAGCCCAGGAGGATTCTGGATCATGTTGATGGATGGGTGAAGCCCGGGACATTGACCGCTTTGATGGTAAGTTGTGTCTGCGCCGAGTCGGAGGGGGAAGGAGAGTGTCCTTGGACTCAGCTGACGTAATGCATGTAAACAGGGTGTATCCGGTGCCGGAAAAACTACTCTACTCGACGTGCTCGCCACCCGTGTCACCATGGGTGTCGTCACTGGTGAGATGCTCGTCGACGGAGAGCCGCGCGACGTCTCCTTCCAGCGCAAGACCGGTTATGTCCAGCAGCAAGACTTGCACCTCGAGACGACGACTGTGCGCGAGGCCCTTCGGTTCAGTGCGGTGCTCAGGCAGCCGCGCAAGGTGTCCACCGCGGAGAAGTACCAGTACGTGGAGGAGGTGCTGAAGCTTTTGGAGATGGACACGTATGCGGATGCTGTCGTCGGTGTGCCCGGTACTGGTACGTCCTTGCGCTTTGGATTCATTTCCATTGTGGTATCCTGCTGACCAGCATTTGCCTCTCCCGCCCACAGGTCTGAACGTCGAGCAGCGTAAACGCCTGACCATCGGTGTCGAGCTCGTCGCCAAGCCCGCTCTGCTCCTCTTCCTCGACGAACCGACCTCTGGTCTCGACTCGCAGACTTCATGGAACATCCTCCAGCTCCTGCGCAAGCTTACCGAGCACGGCCAAGCGATCCTCTGTACCATCCACCAGCCCTCTGCGATGCTCTTCGAGCAGTTCGACCGTCTCCTCTTCCTTGCGCGAGGCGGCCGGACCGTCTACTACGGCGAGGTCGGGCACGAGAGCCGCATTCTCATCGACTACTTTGAGAGGAACGGCGCGCCCAAGTGTCCCCCCGGCGAGAACCCGGCAGAGTGGATGTTGGCGGCTATCGGGGCTGCCCCCGGGTCGCACACCGACGTCGACTGGCACCAGGCCTGGCTGGACTCCCCCGAGCGCCAGGGTGTGCGCGACGAGCTGGCGCGGATCAAGGCTACGCACGGCGGCAAGGCGGTCGGCGAGGGCAGTATGTCGAGCGAGACCACGGCAGTTGAGAAGACCAAGAGCGAGAGGAAGGCTGAGTTCGCCGAGTTTGCGAGCCCGTTGTCCACCCAGTTTGTGGTCGTTCTCAAGCGAGTGTTGCAGCAGCACTGGAGGACGCCTAGCTACATCTGGTCCAAGGCTGCTCTCTGTCTCATTGCCGTGAGTTTGTCGGCGCACGTCTCTCTGTCTTGAAGCGTTGCTGACTTGTAAGGGATTTTCTAGGGTATCTTCATTGGTTTCTCCTTCTACAACGCCGGTACTTCTCAGCAGGGTCTTCAGAACCAGTTGTTCTCGGTGTTCATGGTGCGTACCACATCCCCCCTTTGGGGCTGTGCGGCCTTTTAACTTTGGCGACCGGTGGCTGATACGTCCACGGAACAGCTCTACACTATCTTCGGCCAGATCGTCCAGCAGATCGCCCCCAGCTTCGTCGTGCAGCGTAGTCTGTACGAGGTGCGAGAGCGACCCTCCAAGACGTACTCATGGAAGGTCTTCATCGTGAGCAACCTTGTCGCCGAGATCCCCTGGTCTCGTGAGTCTGCCCTTTCAGAGTTGCTGTGTAGATGGTCTGTCTCTTACGCCAGTCGTGCCTCACAGTCCTTCTCGGTGCTGGCATTTTCTTCACCTGGTACTACCCCATCGGCTACTACAAGAACGCTATCCCCACCAACGCTGTCAACCTGCGCGGCGCTGTCGTCTTCCTGTATGTCGAGATGTTTATGCTCTTCACGTCGACATTCGCCATCATGATTGTCGCGGGGATCGACACGGCCGAGACGGCGGGCAACATCGCGAACTTGCTCTTCATGCTTTGTTTGGTCTTCTGCGGGTGAGTTGCGCTTGAATTCCATTGGCGGCCAGGGAAGGGTACAGGGCGCTGACCGTGTGACGTGCAGTGTCCTTGCCACCGGCGACAGCCTTCCCGGCTTCTGGAAGTTCATGTACCGGGTCTCCCCTTTCACCTATTTCGTCGAGGGCATGCTCGGTACTGCCATTGCGAACAACGACGTTGTTTGCTCTGCAACTGAGTTTGTCACCTTCCACCCCGCCGCCGGCCAGACATGTGGCGAGTACATGGCGAGCTACATCGCAAAAGCGGGCGGCTACCTTATGGATGAGTCGGCGACGTCGGCTTGCCAGTTCTGCTCGATCAAGAGCACGAACGTGTTCTTGGCGCAGTTCGGGATCTACTACGACCACAAGTGAGTCCTTAGATTCATTCTGGTCTGGTGAAGCCCACAGTACTGATGGATGATGCTTGCAACAGGTGGAGAAACTTTGGCTTCCTTTGGGCGTACGTGACCTTCAACTGCGTCGCTGCGGTGCTTATCTACTGGGTCGCTCGTGTCGTGAGTCAACATCCTCCTCTAGCCTGTATGCTGGAAGCTGACATGCCACCGCCTCCTCCGCGCAGCCCAAGAACAGGGGCAAGGAGACCGTCACCAAGGACGAGCCGGCGAGCGAGAAAAAGCGTGGAAAGAGCGCGGAGATTGAGAAGTGATGATGGTGTCGATCTTACTGATCGCACACGGGAGCGAGGAGATAGATCGGCGGAGGCAAATTAGAGGACTATGATTCGTTCTTTCTTAAAAAAATAATCTAATGTGGCCCTATAGTTCAGGCTGACGGACTTTACGGCCAACATGTATCGTGAAGACACTGCATTTATTATTCACATTGCTGCGATCCTGTGTGATCCTGCGACCTCATAACATAGGCAGTGGATGGACGGTGCCCCTCCTGAAGGTAGCTTTCCAGCGCCCGAAGCTGAAGCTCTTCCTGCTCACCCTCACCGCCGGTATCAACGGCACCGCTCCTGGCCGCGATATTTGGAGTAAAGTCAGTCACAAGGAGGCGTGCAGCCGCTGCTGCGATACATGGACAGAGCAAGTGCGAACGCCTGGCGAATAGTATTTCCTCTTTTCCAGCACGCCACTTATGACCAGCTTGCCCAACACTCACCTTCTTCCTCCCCCGGTTCCCTTGTGTAAGCACCGCAATCATACTTGCGAGCAAATGGTTGTAGAAATGTCATTGATGTGCATGTCGAGCCGATCGTCTCTACAACTAGGTATCAAGACCGACACACATATAAAAACGTAGACTGTCCGTCGTGTATGAAACATGATGCGCGTGATACGTATGTATTGTCCGTGTGCTATGTAAGAAGGGGACGGCGCCCGGAAAAGGAGGTCGTGTCGACCGAAGAAAAGCTACTGCACTGAACCAACCAGCCCCCCCCCCCCCCCATACTCGCGCTAGAGCAAAACTCCACAAACCACCCCCACTACCACCCCCACCCCAGTAATATACACCGGCAGCCCCACTACCGCTGCCCACCTACACCACCGTACTCTCCTATCCGGATGATACATCCACCTCTTGTCCGTCGAGCTCGGTGCGTGTGTCATCGCGGGAACGGGCGGAGAGCAGAGCCAGCCGCCGAAGAGCCAGAGGAAGGGGAGGAAAAAGCCGAGGATGAAAAGGACAAGCGGGAGGCGCGGGGCGGGCGGAGGAGGGGGGAGGTTCTTCTCTGTGTCGTGGGCAAAGGCGTCGTCGGGGGCAGTCCTGGTGGCTGTGGCGGTCGCTGGAGCAGGGTGGACGTAGCCCGAGTGGACGAGGACGTCCCCGCCCCGCTGATCACGCTCTGAGTACGCTCCGGATGCTCCCTCGTTGTTCCTCTTCCAGCGTGACTGGGTGTCGCCCACGACCACCCATCCGCCCTCCTCACTCCCCGGGCCCCACACGTCTTCCAAGCCCTCAACCCCTGCTGACACTCCCGAAACCCCCGACACTCCCTCTTCCACCCTCTCCCCCGCAACCCCCGACCTCTCCTGCCCCCCCAAGCTCTCGACTCGTCCGCCGACGGTACCCCCCACTGGTATACCGGGGGAGTAGCAGCGGTCGAAGCTTTGGTGTTGATTTGTCGCTCCCAGCACTGCGGGTGGAGGGGGTAAAGGATACCCTCTTGGCAGACCCTCCGGGCCTCTTAGCCCCGCCCCAGCCGTTGATGGTGCTCGCGGTGCCCGTGCTGACGCCGCTGGCGCTGCTGGAGGTGCTCCAGCGAACCACGCACCCGTGCCGCTTCCCAGTCTCCCCCCAGAACCCAACTCCCGGCTCGAAGTCATCCTCATGATCGGGGGTAGCCCCATCCCTAGCCCCGCCCCCATTCCATTCTGTACCCCCTTCTCTCTCTCCTCCGCCCTCCTCTCCAACAATGTTTTCGACGTAACGGGGAAGACAGTCTGCAGCTCTCCAATCCCACTCTCCTCCTCCTCTGCCTGAGCCTCGCTGAAAGTACGGGTATGTGTCCGTGACGGGGGAGGGCTCAGCCTCCGCCTGCTGCTCTTGTGCATGAGCGCGGGCGTCTGCATTGTCCCCTGCTGCGTTGGCGCGTCGAAGCGTACTTGCGCCGAGACGGGTGGGTGGGTAGACGCAGGGAAAAGCTGCAGCGGCGATGTCTGCCCCTTGCTTCTCGGCCCCGCTTGCGCTGTTTGCACGTGCGCGGGCTGGGGGGGAGTCGGGGGGCGAGACCAGCTCAACCTCCGGGATGGGAACGAGCCACTCTCCAATGACGGATAGGAGCCCTCCCCCTCCCCCTCCTCCCCCGCTAGGACTCTCCCCCACTCCCTTCCTGCCCAGGCCCCAGCTCCACCCTCCTCCTTCTCCGCTGCTGTTGCTGCTGCTGCTGTTGCCTCCTCGATGTGCCGGGTGGAGTAGATGATCGAGCGGGTCAAGTAGCTCTGCGGTCGGGAGGGGCTCGAGGAAAGAGGTCCTCCGGCATAACCGTGGACTGGATTCGACGCGCTCGCTGGTCCTGGCGCCAGCACCAGTGCGGGCGGAAGGGTGTGCAGGTGGATATGCGACGGAGCGTAAGGGCGAGGGTGTGAAGACTCCGAGTGCGAAAGGTCGACTGTGATCATCTCGCTCTCGCTCTCCTCCCCTACGTCCTGCCACTCCTTGCCCTGCGCCTTCTCGTGCACCTCGCGCTTCACGGCGGTAAGCCCAGCATCCCCCGCGTCGCTCGCCGGCGTAGAACCCCTCCGCTTGATCATCCCCACCAATCCCGACTTGCCATCTTCCCCTCGCCAAAAACCCTGTCCGAGATCCCCTTCCCCCTCATCCTCTCCGATCCCCGCTTCCTTCTCCAAACGCGCCATCTCATCACTCATCCCCACCTCCATACTCCCACCCCCACTCGCACTTCCACCCATCTCCTCCCTCAACCACCCCACTTCCTCATCCAGCGTCCCTGATGGGAACACGGACGACGGCCTGAGCTCCGTCCTCTCCCCATTTGGGGGGTGACCGGGGCCCATCCCCCCGCGGAGGAAACCCAGACCCCACCTCGCATCGCTGCCCTCCCCCGCTGCCGTTGCCTCTACAGCATCGGCACGGAGCGGAGCGAGGCTCCCATCTTGCTGTAACCTTGAGATATCTGTCCGTGCCCTGCGAAGGGGGCGCTCTGGTAGGGCTGGGACGGGGGTATAGGCTTGGGAGGGGCCTTCGCGCGAGTTGCCGAATGACGCGGTAGAGTACCGCGAGGTGCGCGAGTACCTCGATGGGTCTGAGCTCACTGAGCCGACGGACGCTCTCCTTCCTACAGAGCCCCCAGGCTGCGTCTCTCCTACCGGGCGGATGCGAAACTCGCCTTGTGAGAAGGGGGCACTGGGATTATGTCCTCCGTCCCAGTCCCTCTCGCGAAACAGCGGGGTGCGCAACCACCCCTTCTGCGCGAGTAGTTGCTCACCCCGCTCCGCCCCACCGTCTGCCGCGAGGTCGTGCAGCGTCGACGCGTACGAGTATCGGAACGCGTTCGACGAGACATACGAGGGGTGGGAGAGGGGCTGAGAGAGCGAGGAGGAAACAGATGTTGCCGGGTTAGAGGAGGAGTGGTGGTTCTTTGGTGTGGAGGTGAGCGGGTGCGGGTGAAGTGTGTGAGGGGTATGCCGTCTGGTATGCGCTGACGGTGGGTTCGCGTATATCTGCAGCACCTCTTCCGCCTCGCCTTCCATGCGCTCACAGTCGGGCGTCCACACAGGCTCCTGCACCACCATCCCAGGCCTCTCCTTCCACGCCTTCACCAACGCACTATAAAAATTAGGGTCCTCCACATCCCTGCTCCCCACGCCTTCGAGCTGCCTCACAGTGTGCGCGAGCGCGACGATCCGCTTCCGCCTTATTTTCGTCTTCTCGGGCGTGTTGAGCAGCTCGTCCTGTGCTTCTTGGGGGTGCGCGGTGAGGTACGAAAGGGAAGGCTGGGAGAGAGACACGGACATGGAGGAAGGAACGTAATGTGCTGCGGTGCGCAGCTCGGATGTCTCGCCAGAGAATGAGCTCGCCCACGAGTACGTCGAGCGCTGCAAGCTCGTATCCCCTTCCCCGTGGTCTTCCACTCCCGCATCTTCTCCCCCCCCCTCATCCCCAGCGCTACCCCCCTGTAACTCATCGCTGGGGGTATCCTTCCTCGCTGGAGGGCAAGGGTACGGGAGCGTCAGCGCCAGCCCGAGCTGGTTGGGCTGGGGCGTAGCGATATTTGGGTCGGTCTCGGGTGAGGGAGGGGGGTATGCGTCCGAGCGGAGGGGGGAGGAAAGGTCAGGTGTTTTGTGATGCTCGGAGAGTGTACAGGGTGCGAGCGGCGTAAGAGTGATCGGTGCCGGGTGAGGGTGCGCGCGCAGCTGGCTCCGAGGCGGGGGCTGCGGTGCAGTGATCGGCGCCGATATTGTGGAAAGCTTACGAGAAGGCAGGCGGCCCTCCTCTGGCAGCTTTTTGAGGCCAAGCTCCTCATTGCCACCCAAGCCCCTGCCCCCTACATCCAACTGTCGTTTGCTCAGCAAGCTCAGCGGTCTTCGCCCCTGCCTCGCTGTTGGTGGTTTACCCTCGCCGTTGTCGTTCTCCTTCCCCCGGGCACTTTGATCCGGCCCAGTGGTGCCAGCCAAGACGGAGCCGGCACCGACGAGCTTCAACCAACTTTCCCGCCTCTCCCTCGCGCGCCGCCTCTCAGCTTCCCAGTGCTCCTCCTGGCTCCCCTCATTCCCTGCTTTCACACCCGCAACGCCAGAGTTAACGTACAGATGCGCAAACTCTGTCGCATGCCTCTCCTGGAAGAGCTGCATGCTTAGTGGTGTGCGCGAGGCACGGGATGTACTCTGGGCACGGGCAAGCCCTTGTCCCTGCCCATTGTGTCTATCCCCAGAAGCGAGAGGAGTAGGGCCGCCGAGCGAGCCAGATGCGGCGGAGGCGAGGGATGCAGAGGAGGTAGATGGTGGGAGGGGGAGAGAGAGGCGGCGGAGGGAGGTGGAGGACTGCGAGGGAGGGAGGGGGAGAGGGAGGTTGGTGGTGGCGGGGATGGACATTGTCTGCATATGAAGAGAGTGCGGGTTAGCACCGGTCACAACATCTTATGACTCCTCCGTTTATCACGGCCGCAGCAGACACAACAACGGACGACCATATTGCGTTGCAAAGGAGTCACTCACCGATCCACTGTCCAGCGCCTGTCACCCAAGGTTGGTTGAGTACTATATCCTCAGAGAGGCCTTGTTTGTAGATCTACTTCGTGGTGTTCTCCGTAAAGACAGTGTGTGGGCAATGCGAATCTACTCGGTCTGCTCAAAGAACGAGGGGTGGCACAAGTGACGATGCCGTATCTGGAGCATCGCACCTGCCTCCGAGTGTGCGGTATGTGAGGATGAAGAGAGGATAAAGTATGTGCAGATGTAAGAGGACAGAGGTTGTTTACCCCTCGGAGTCTATAGTTGTTTGGGCGCAGAGGGAAGCCACGAGGACTTCTCGTAAGCGCAGCTCTCCCACGGTGCCGATAGCCGGCCTGGGGATCGGCATGCGTACGCAGGCGGTACAGGGGTGGAAGCGGCATGCATGTATGCATTATTGAGATTATTGAGGCGTGCTGTGGGTGGGTATGCATACAGGGTGAGCATCCGGTTGGGTATGTATGCATGCAGGAGACGAGTGGCTCGAGCAGCAGATACCTGACGCCACGCCCAGGCTCACCGCCACCACAGACGCCCGCCACTCATCGTCATACTCCACCTCAAAAAACATCTTCACCCCACCGTGTGACTCCATCTTATCTCAGCCCATTTATTCCTTTTATCAGTCACATTCGCCCAAATGCTCCCCCCAATCCGTCCCATCCGCCTCCTCGCTCTTGCAGCCATCTCCACTTACACCCTCGCCCGCGTCCATTCTTCCTCCTCCGACGCCGCTTCCGCCCCCGACGGCCAGTTGGTCCTGGGGCTCTGCAACCCCGGTGCACCTGCCACCGCCGAATGCTCCGCCGCAGCTGGGAGACATGCAGACGTTCAAGCAGAGGGTACTTCAGGCGGTAGGATGACTGACCTGGTAGATGCGATCCCGCACGGCGGGGACGAGTCCAAAGATTCGAGGGTGGGGCTGGGGATGACGCTGGCGGATGCGCTGACGGTGGAGAAAGGGGCGAGTTTGTGGTGGGCTTATGCGAGGGAGAATTCTGAGATCGTGAGTCTTTGATCTTACTCATATGTATCTTTGCACATCCCGGCCTCACCCTCCCCTTCTCCCATTGGCATGTCTCTTGTCATGTCTTTACACCATTGTCTCGGATTGTCTCGGAATTAGTAGGCGAGACAATGTCAGTACTAACGAGTATGGTAGACGGCGAGGCTGGACTCGCGCAGTAGGTTGTCAACTCTGCTTGTACCGATGGACAAGGCCATCCTTGCGCTTGATCGTAAACCGTAGGTCCTGCTCTCACGCCCGCCCTCCCCCTCCCCCTCCCTCGTGCCACCGACCTTATACCAACCCACATACCCCACAGCCACCAACCTACCGACTCCTCCTCCCCCGAGGTGACCACCACCCGCTTCCTCTCTGCGCACATCATCAACGGTGTTCTGCCCGCGTCGGGCGGGGAGGCGTCCACCCTTCTGGATGGGTTTGCTGTCACTCTCGTCCGAGCGGGAGAGGGGTGGAAGGTGCAGCCGGGGGATGTGGCGGTAGTGGCTGAGAATGAGGTGAGTTTACTTCTCGCTATCTGGGGCGTACAATGGATATCGAATTACGTGTGACTGACGTTGTAATCCGGTAGGCTGCGAACGGGAAGATCATGTACCTCGACGGCGTCATCCCCTACCAATAGATCGCCCCTTTTATCGGCTCTTATTGCCTTGCCCTGTTTCGTGCTTCAGCCGTGTATCGTTTACCAGTTGTCCATCCGTACTCTCTTAATGCTACAATATATCGTCCCCTCTTCTCTATGTGCCCCCTCAATAATCATACTCCCCCACACCATTTTGCATCCCCCTGTCCCCCCCACCTTGCACAACGCTCTCCCGCCTCCCCTCCCCCTGCGTACTCCCCCCCGGCGTCCGACTTGGCTCTTCGTCGTCGAAATATCTGTCCTCAGCGTCGCGGATAGCGATGGGGTCGCCGTTTGGGGGTTCGGTGAAGTCTATCGGGGTGTAGTCTAATGTCTGGGTTGGACGATGGTCGTAAGCGGAATGTATGGAGTGTAGGAGTTTCCAAGACAAGACAAGAAGGGCAGTGGTGGGACAGATGCAAGGGAAAGGGACATACATCCAGTCCATCAAGGAAAAGCTCCAACAACTTCTTTTCAAAGACCCTCTCCACCCCTTCCTGATCCTCACTCACCACCGGCCTCTCCGCTGCCGCTCTGGTGGCAGCCGCGCCTTCACCCCGGTCATTCTCCTCCTCCTCTTCGCTATCGCTGTCTTCAAACTCCTCGCCCTCGGCATCACGAGCCCGCTCCCGCCGTTTAGCTGCGCGGACTCCTTCTGCTTCGCGCTCTTCTTCAAGGACGCGGAGGAATCCCCCGAGCTTCCTGACTTTCTGCCCATCGTGTGACACCACCCCACCACCTCCCTGCCCTCCATCTCCACCTTCCCCCTCCCCATCCGCTCCCGCCCCACCAGATCCTATAACAGGCATCATAAAACCCCCACTCCTCGCCCACTCCTCCTCCTCCCCCGCCGCCGGCCCCTCGGCCCAAGGGTCTCCTCCCAGTCTCTCCCACATCAACGGCCACCTCAGTCTCCCCTCGTGCGCCCTCAGTAGCCTCGGCAGCGGCTCCTGCGATGCAAAGAGCATCCTGCGGCGTTTTATCGCGGGGATGCGGGTGCGGTCTTTGGGGGGGACGAGAGAGGCGAAGGTGCCGAGGAGGGAGGGAGGCAGGGAGGGGAGGTAGGTGTCCAGGAACTGTAGGGGAGGGAGAGGCAGGGTAGGGGTCTTTAACGAAGTTGGGGAGGGGAGGGGGAGGTCGAGGTGGGTCAGGATTGCTGTGATGTCGTGGGGGGAGATGGGGAGTGACATCGTAGGGGCAGCCTCTTGTATGCGCTGTGCCGTGGTGTGAAGGCCGCCTGTAATACTGCAGCTGTCTCGGTATGTATGCCCTGCTGTGTCCTTGTATGCTGCGGCTGAAGCTGAACTACTACTGCTGCCGCTTAATCCAAGACTATGGTGTATGCGATGGATGACCTCAGCGGACATGGGTGTGGAACATCGCCGCCGGAACCAATTGTCTCACGTGACGTCAGCTTTCCTGCGTATCAAAAAATGTTCATTGTGCGCTGTAGTCTGGCCCTGTCTCCTATTTATCAGGCCTATTCAATCCACCGTCTTCTTCTATACACCAGTCCATCTATACAGGACAGCCCTACTAGTCACTCCAACCACACCCACCCCACTCACCACACCCTCCAACATGGCCCCCTCCGCCTCCAAGCAGAAGCGTCTCGAACAAAAGGCCGCTAAGGACGCCTCCAAGGGCAAGACTGGCTCCAGCAAGACATCCTCCGTCGCCGGCGGTAGCACTCCCATGACCTCCCTCAGCGCCAACGCCAGCTCCGATGAACTCGACGCGGCGGCTGAGATGAAGAAGTTGAACCTGGCGACCGACAGGAGTGCCGTGCGTGTTTCCTCTATTTGGTGTTGGGTGCGATGGGTGTCGCCGGTGGTATCGCGTGCAGGCGAGGATAACGCAGCGCGGGAAGAAAGGAGCCCGCCGCTGTTTCTGCTCTGATCCATATCGCTGACCTTGTATGGGACTACAGAGCGGTGTGCTCGTGTCTGACGTCAAGGGCCGAGACATCAAGATCGACCAGTACATGCTTTCGTTCCACGGTCGTCTGTTGATCGAGGGTGCCGAGATCGCTTTGAACTACGGCCAGCGGTGAGTTGTGCCGTCGAGTCCTCGTAACGGATGGTTGCTAATGTGACATCGGTCAATAGATACGGTCTTTTGGGTGAGAACGGTTCGGGCAAGGTGAGTTCAGTTCCATACCTCTCCTCCTGAAGACATCTGAAGCTGACTTGACACCCAGTCCACGTTCCTGCAATCGATTGCCGACCGCGACGTTGAGATCCCGGACCACATCGACGTGCGTCCCTCCCCTCCTTTCTCCCCACACCCTCACTCACCCCATTAACGCCCCCCACAGATCTACCTCGTCAGTGGTGCCGTCGAGCCCTCCGACGTTAACGCCCTCGACTACATCGTTGCCTCCGCTAAGGAGAAGGTCGCGCGCCTCGAGAAGCTCGCCGAGGACATGTCCACCGCGGACGACATTGACGAGCTTGCCCTCGAGGCCATCTACGAGGAGCTCGAGGAGATGGACCCGTCTATGTTTGAGGCGAAGGCGGGTGCTATCCTGAACGGTTTGGGCTTCACCGCGCCGATGATGGCCAAGCCCACCAAGGACATGAGTGGTGGATGGAGGATGAGGGTGGCGCTCGCTAGGGCGCTGTTCATCAAGCCGCACTTGTTGTTGCTCGACGAGCCTACTTCGCACTTGGACTTGGGCGCTGTGGTCTGGCTCGAGGCGTACCTCTCCACCTACAACCACATCCTCGTGGGTTGAACTTCTCCTTGTCACATTCTTTCTGTCCCTAACACACCACCACCGTAGATCTTCACCTCGCACTCCGCCGACTTCATGGACACGGTGTGCACCAACATCATCGACCTGACCCCCAAGAAGACGCTTGTGTACTACGGTGGTAACTACACCACCTACCTCGGCACCAAGAGCGACAACGAGGTCAACCAGATGAAGGCGTACGCCAAGCAGCAGGAGGAGATTGCGCACATCAAGAGTGGGTATTGCCCATCTCACCAACCGCATCACAGGCTAATGAGACACACAGAGTTCATCGCGTCTGCCGGTACATACGCCAACTTGGTCAAGCAGGCCAAGTCCAAGCAAAAGATCATTGACAAGATGGAGGCCGCCGGTCTTATCGAGAAGGTTGAGGTCCCCCGCCAGCTGCGCTTCAACTTTGAGGACGTGCGCAAGCTCCCGCCTCCTATCATCGCGTTTTCGGATGTCGCGTTCTCGTACTCGGGCAAGAAGGAGGACTACTTGTACAAGGACTTGTCGTTCGGTATCGACATGGACTCGCGGTGGGTTTCGATTTGAGTGGCGCGTAGAAAATGCGAGTGACCGCTGACACGTCAAGTGAATCAGTATCGCCATCGTCGGTGACAATGGTACCGGCAAGTCCACCCTCCTGAACCTCATCACCGGTGCTCTCCAGCCCGTCGAGGGTACCGTCGGGCGCCACACCCAGCTCAAGCTCGCCAAGTACTCGCAGCACTCTGCCGACCAGCTCCCTTACGACAAGTCGCCTGTGGAGCACATCGCCGCACTCTACAGCGAGAAGTTCCCCGACAAGGACATCCAGTTCTGGAGGCAGCAGATCGGCAGGTTCGGTATCACGGGCGCGCACCAGACAAACCCTATCAACCAGCTCTCTGACGGGTTGAGGAACCGGTACGTCTCGCCTTTCAGCGTGTTTGCTTTCCCCCCTCGGTAGAGCCAGTACTAATGTCGAACCATGATGCAGTGTTGTGTTTGCCCTCCTTGCGATGGAGCACCCCCACATCATCCTCCTCGACGAGCCGACTAACCACCTCGACATGGGCTCCATTGATGCGCTCGCCGCGGCCATCAAGGAATTTGAGGGTGGTGTTGTGATCGTCTCGCACGACTTCCGTGAGTACCCCCTCGTCTTCTCTCCTCCTTCTAGACCAACCCACCTGTCGATCAAACTTCTTCACCGGGTACGAAAAGAACGCTGACGTGCTGGTGCGACGACAGGACTTATCTCGCAAGTCGCTGAGGACCTCTGGGAGGTGAAGGACAAGAAGGTCATCAACCTTACAAAGCAGGACATCTCGATTGTGGACTACAAGAAGGCGCTCGCCAAGCGAAGTGAGTTATGGTTCCCCCCCTGGCACCGTTCAATGTCGAGGGCGGCAGAGGACGAGACTGACATGGTTTGAAAAAACAGGTCAAGCGCAAATCGAGAAGGCCAAGCTCATCTCCAAGAACGCGACGAAGGGTGTGGCATAAGCGCTTCGCGTCTTACCTCATTGCATTGGTGCGGGCAGGTGTGGGCGAAGGGCGAAGGGCGGCACAGCGCGGGGGGGGGGGGGGGAGGGACCTGTACGGCGAGTGGCGGGCGAGCAGTGGTACGGCGACAAATGAGGAACGAGATGCCCGGCGGGGTTCCTGTCCCACGGGGCAGGGCTAGATCCCCCCGTCGGCGCTGGCTAGCGGTTGGCAGGGCGTGCATGCGGAGGGCAGGATGGAGTGGCTGAGAAGGGAGCGAGGGTGTGGATCTCTGCCAAAAGTTGTTCTTTACCGTATTCCTTCTCTGAAAACTTTCTATTTGATGCCTCTTGCTCACTTGATGCCTCTTTCCATTTCCTGTATTGAATTGCCGAGGGACGGGGAGATCGCACGCGCTGTACACTGCCCTGCTGTGCACGAGGAGAGGAGGGATACCGGTAGGGGTACGCGGAGCGAGTGATCCGACGACAGACAACCCTTGGGACGAGACACGGTACGGCTTGTCACTCATACAAAATGACCCAACATAATGGCGAGCCCAACACGTAACCCTCCAAAGAAGAACGCCAGCCTTGTGAGAGGTGTTCCGGTTGCTGATTGACGTCCTCTGTCAAAGGGAGTCGGCCTCCCCCCCCCCCCCCCACGGCATGCATGGTGGACTCGACGTTCCTCTTCGCGATCAGAGGTAAGAGCTTGCTCTGCAGTTTAGTCACTTGGCGGTATGGACTAAGCGAAAGCGTCTCAAAATATCGTTGGCGACATAGCTCAGTTGGGAGAGCGCACGACTGAAGTTCCGAGATTCATCTCGACAGCCTTAATCGTGCGGTCCCTGGTTCGATCCCGGGTGGCGCCATTTCCTTTTTGCTTAATGCCATGATTCATCACCTATGTATTTTACTCACCACTTCTTTTCTCCACCATCTCCAGCCCGCTTTCCCTCGCTGCCCATGCAAACGGGAACAAGAGGCGCGCGGAACTTTGTATCCCCCTCCTTCTCTTTAGCCCTGTCTCAGGGGTCCACAATCCCCCAAAAAATCGCCAAAACACCAACGGCGACATAGCTCAGTTGGGAGAGCGCACGACTGAAGCTCCGAGATTCATCTCGACAGCCTTAATCGTGCGGTCCCTGGTTCGATCCCGGGTGGCGCCATAAGCCTTTTTGTGTCAATGCAAGCATGTCTTTTTGGACACTGGGTATCAACAGCACCGGTGTACTGGAGCGATGGTGCCGTGATTCTTAGGGCTGAGTTCTAACATTGATCTGCTGTCACGAACTCCAAGTGTCGCCCTCGATGGAATCCTAAACGACCACCTAGGTTTTGCTTATATGCACATCTATTCAGCCGTAAGGAGTATAGACATAATTATTCGATACATAAACTACACAGAATGTAGAGCATCAGCAAGCAAACAGGGGCAAAAAGATTCAAAAAAGAAATATGGCGCCACCCGGGATCGAACCAGGGACCGCACGATTAAGGCTGTCGAGATGAATCTCGGAACTTCAGTCGTGCGCTCTCCCAACTGAGCTATGTCGCCAACAATATTTTGAGGCGCTTTGGCTAAGTCCATACCGACAAGTGAGTAAACTGCGGAGCAGGCTCCTTCCACTCGCTCGGTACCTTCCCTATGTCTGATCGAGAAAAGTATAGACGTCGAGTCAACCATGCATGCCGAAGCCCTCGCCCCGCTGCACCTGTAACCCAAGCGTGCGCTCCTCCCTTCGTCTCCAGAAGGCATTGAGGGCGTTGACAACGGACTGGCGGACTGCCACACTCGTCCCACTCCGGGGATACACGCTCAGGTGTCAGGGCACGGACGATGCGTCCAAGGCACCATGCGACGATGCTCTGCTGATTTTTAAAACGCCAGCGCGGGACGTCTTCTTGTTGTCTCCTCAACTCCACCTTTAACCCTCCTCTAAACTTCCCTTTCAAAACACATCCACAATGGTGAGTCGGTGTCGTCCTGGAATGCAATGATGCGGTGTGCATGGCGAACGAAGCGGGAGGCTCGGGAGCTGTCGACATACCTCCCGAGCGGGGTGATGTCGACCCACGTTCCTTCTGGAAAACCGTGCCACGGCTTGACTGAGCGTTGAGCATCCCGCTGACCTATGGCCTCTCTACGCAGTCCAGCTACAAGGTCGCCGACATCTCCCTCGCCGCGTTCGGCCGCAAGGAGATCGAGCTCGCTGAGCGCGAGATGCCCGGTCTCATGTACCTCCGTGAGAAGCACGGCAAGTCCCAGCCCTTGAAGGGTGCCAGGATCGCGGGGTGTCTCCACATGTACGTGGTCTCTGCTCTCTGCAATGATATCGCTCCCATCGCATACAAGTGCTGACTCTCCCTGCAGGACCATCCAGACCGCCGTCCTCATCGAGACCCTCACTGCTCTCGGTGCCCAGGTCACCTGGTCTTCGTGCAACATCTTCTCCACCCAGGACCACGCCGCTGCTGCCATCGCTGCCACCGGTGTCCCCGTCTACGCCTGGAAGGGCGAGACTGAGGAGGAGTACCTCTGGTGTATCGACCAGACCCTCAAGGCCTTCCCCGAGGGCCAGGCTCTTAACTTGATCCTCGACGACGGTGGTGACCTCACTTCCCTCGTTCACGAGAAGTACCCCGAGCTCCTTGCTGGTGAGTCAATTTACTGTGAACAGCATAGGTCATTACTTACAATGGACTGAAGGCATCAAGGGTGTGTCTGAGGAGACCACCACCGGTGTCCACCACCTTTACAAGATGTTCAAGGACGGCAAGCTCAAGATCCCCGCCATCAACGTCAACGACTCTGTGACCAAGTCCAAGTTCGACAACTACTACGGCTGCCGCGAGTCCCTCGTCGACGGTATCAAGCGTGCCACCGACGTCATGCTCGCCGGCAAGGTCGCTGTCGTCGCCGGTTTCGGTGATGTCGGCAAGGGCTGTGCCGAGTCCCTCCGCTCTTACGGTGCCCGAGTGATCGTCACCGAGATCGACCCCATCAACGCCCTCCAGGCTGCCATGGCCGGTTACGAGGTCACCACCATGGAGGAGGCCGCCCCCAGGGGTAACGTTTTCGTGACCACCACTGGCTGCAGGGACATCATCACCGGGGCGCACTTCGAGGCCATGCCCGAGGACGCCATTGTGTCCAAGTAAGTCTGCTTCTGCTTTCCATCGCCAGTGCAGCGCTGACAACTTATGTTAGCATCGGCCACTTCGACGTCGAGATTGACGTTGCCTGGCTCAAGGCCAACGCCGCCGAGCACGTCAACATCAAGCCCCAGGTTGACCGCTTCACCATGAAGTCCGGCCGTCACATCATCCTTCTTGCTGAGGGCCGTCTTGTCAACCTCGGCTGCGGTACCGGCCACCCCTCTTTCGGTGAGCCCTGCCTGCTAGTACACTGCTCTTAGAGAACATAAGGCTAATGAACCCTATGTGTTCCAGTCATGTCCTGCTCTTTCGCCAACCAGGTCCTTGCCCAGATCGCCCTCTGGACCGACGCGGCGTCCTACCCTCTCGGTGTGCAGTGAGTATCTTTTTTCGATCCCATATATGGAACAGACATTGACGACCCTCTCCAGCATGCTCCCCAAGTCCCTCGACGAGGAGGTCGCCCGTGCGCACCTTGCCCAGCTCGGTATCAAGCTCACCACCATGACCAAGGTCCAGGCCGACTACCTCGGCTTGCCCACCGAGGGTCCTTACAAGCCCGACCACTACGTGAGTGCAAGCAGTGTTTATGGACAGTGTTGAAGATCGGCCCTGACCTTCTTCGAATATCCAGAGGTACTAAGCGCTTTAATTCTGGCCTCAACTGCCTCAAAGCGTCGGTTCTGTTCTCGGTCTAGCTTCCTTCACCCCATCCACCCATACTCGCACCACCTCCGAGTCATCTTTTCCCCGTTACGAAAATACATATACCCCCTCCAGTTCTTATCACCCGTAATCTGAGACCCCACGCATTGCACACCCACTTTGCACAACGAAATAAAATCATTTTGTCACTTCTTAACTCGCATTTCTGGGCTTCAACTGCCATCTTCCCATCTCCTTTGTTTTATTATAAATAGAAATCATCGTTCGGTAGAGTAGGTCGAACCTAGCACGGCTAGGGGGCTGAAAAGACGGGTTCCATAGTTTGATGCATGGAACTGGCGGAGCATTTGGGTTTCGGCCGCCGGTATATCAAAGTTGTGGTTGATCTGGTGTATATTATTTGCGCCTTTCACTGGCCATTGAAAATGTTCAATGTATGTGGGCTCGATAGGCCTAAGACGTGGTCACCCCTTCCCGTATATGTATTTACATGCAACGTGCACAACTCATAAGCAAGGACATACTTGAGAACGAGGAAGTATTGCCCACTGAGGTTGCGACCGGCCGTCCTCGTGTTCTCCAGATATCCATCCAGCCATGTCTGCCTTGCACGGTCTACTTGCACTCGCCATTTCCATGTCGTCTCTGTCACGTGCACACGCGCGAGTCCGCCGGCCCGCCTCTTAATGGCGCTAGGACCAAAGACATCCCGGACGACCTCTATTCTCTGCGTCCTCTTCTGTTCTCTGCGGCCCCACACCACCACCCCACTCAGTACCAACGCCAGTCCGGGGCACCGACCGCCCTGCCGAAACAGCCGGTCAGCAGACATGACGACGTCGCCGAGGCACGTTATCGACTTTGAGCGCTTGCTCGTGCTCGTCCCTCTTCGCCCCCTTCAGCTCATATGACTTCCACCGAGCCATAGAGACCATGCTCGTCGCATCTTTGTACCGGGCAGGCCACAGAGACGACAGGCTGATGGCCATATGCATTGACATGGATATGGTATGATCAGCTGACGAGATAGCCGGGCCGGCCGTTCGATCTCCGTCACGGACCGTAGCTTTGTAGATGGAGATCTGATGGGCAGAGTGGAGGGCAGAACATGAGGTCGGCAGAGGGCATACCTATATGGCCAGCGTGGGGACGCTGAGAGGATGCGGTCAGACAGGCAAGATGCACGGCAAGATCTGGACAGCCTTCAGCGTATTCGCTGCTTTGGCCGGACGGGCGGCGGCGGCGATCAGCTATGCTGAGACCAACGAGAGTGAGTTCGTAGCCATTTGGCTGTCATCCTTTTCATCAACCAGCTGACACCATATCTGAAGCTATCACCTTGACCTCTAGTCGTCTTGTGCTTGAGTGAGCACTTCTCCTAGCTCTCCTGACATAATACTGGCCGGCTATCTGACGAGCGCGGCATAGGGTGAACAAAACTCTCGGTGCGATGACGGGCCTCGACTTTGACGGTGTCGACATGCTTGGTCCTATCTCAGGGAATCGCGGTACGGGGTGAGTGTAAGAGGGATATGCGTGTACAAGGCACCGCAGCTCTGAACTGACTCTGCTTTCTGGCAGATACTTTGATTGCGTTTGCATACCCTCTTTCAATGCCTCCGCCTGGTCGCCGTCAAACCCGAACCCCCAGTCATCTCGTTACTGTAGGTCATCGACCACTTGATATAGGAATTGGAGTGCCGATGAGCTAACATCTATGGGACAGTCCATGTCGGCCAGTCTAAGCTGGCAACCTTCGAGATACACCAAGGCAACGATACCGACTCTACCCCCTGGATCGGGATCATCATGAGCGACACCGTATGTATATCCATCACTTCCCCTGCAGCTGCTACAGGCTTTCAAACTGACTGAAAGACACTACGACCAGTATGCCCGCACCGGTCAGTTCTTCCAGCAATGGTGGTTCCTCCGTGACGGTGAGCAGGGGTACCACACCTTCACGAGGCATCTGTTCGACAACGGCACGGAGGGGATAGACCTGGGAAACATGCAAGAGATGAGGCAGGTAGTAAGTGGTCCATGGTCTAGGTACCCCTATGCGCGCCCAGACGTGTCGATGGAAGTTAATATGTACTACTGTAGATAGCCCCGAACACAGATATCTGGACCCATCTTGTCACCAACTCGCAGCAGTGGGGGCATCTCCCCTCCGACGAGGCTACTGGCAACCAGACGTGAGTGTACTCAACCACCTAGAATGACAATACTGACACCGTGTGCAATTAGGCAGGTGCAGGACGCAACTTGGTACTACAACATCTCGGAAGGCAACCCGTACAAGACAGAATCGTGGGTACAGCTCCTTTGCGCATACCACTCAAGTGCATGCGTTGATGGGAACGCGCCCACAGCTCTGACTACTTCACAAAATACGAGTGGGCAGACCTTTACGGTGATTCAATCTAACCAATCGAGTGTACCATGCTCGAGCTGACTGTGATACTTCAGGTGACCATCTCGCTCATGGATTCTATGCGGACGGTACCACTTCCAACGGCACTACTTTCGGCTTCTGGACGGTGTTTAACAATTTGGAGGGATACACTGGCGGGCCCCTCCGCTCCGACTTGGTCGTCGACACTAACATTTACAACTGTAAGCAGGTGTATAACAATCGGATGTACTGTTCGTAGATTTTCATAACTGACTGCTAAGGTACAGACTATGCTTCCAACCACCGAGGCGCCTCGACGATGAACGTCACTTCCGGATTTGACAGGCTCTTTGGCCCGACCTTCATCTACCTCAACAAGGACGGAGATTTACAATCACTCTTGTCCGACGCCGAAGCATACAGGTGGGCCAGATCATCCGCAGCATACGCTATCTTCTGGATGCTTACATGTGGTTCTCAGCAACTGCTCCTTCGCTGCTGAATTCTACGACACCGTCGCCCCCCTTGTCACCGGCTACGCCCCCTCCTCCTCACGCGGCGATTTCAATGCCAAAGTCAGCTTGCCCGAGGGCGCCACGAATGCGAAGGTGGTGCTCGCCCAAAACGGCGTTGAGCCCCAGGATAATGTGGACTGGAGTGAGCCAGCTAGGTGGTGTCCCTTTTACTCGAAAGTAGAAGACTAATGGGGATTGCAGCGACGAGACAGTACTGGGCGAACGTGTCGAGCGACGGGAGCGTCTCCGTCCCCCGGGTTATGGCTGGGACTTATCGAGTGACCGTTTACGCCGACGGTAATCAGTCCACAACATCATGGCGCATCAAAAGCAGCTGTCTGACGCATGTGGTATAGGTATCTTCGGACAGTTTGAGCAGGATGATGTGGTGGTACGGGTTGGGGATGGAGAGGGGGCGCCGTTTATTATTGATTGGTCTAGCGAGTCCCACGGTGAGCCGAGTTCCGGTAACTCTTCCAGTGTTGGTGTCATCGTGCTGACACTGATTCCTCCATATTAGGTGTTGAGCTCTGGCGTATCGGTGTCCCGGACAAAGTGGGTGCTTCTGCCTGTCATCGTAACCCTGCACACTGCAGCTCTGTTTGTCGCATAGGCTGACTGACGTCCATTGTGTCCAATGTAGACTGCGGGAGAATTCCGTCACGGCTTCGCTGCCGACCCCAGTCACACCCTCCACCAGGAAGAGTATCGTCAGTACTGGGGCGTGTGGGACTTCCCGACGGACTTCCCGGATGGTGTCAACTTCACCATCGGAGTTTCCGACCCTGCCACTGACTGGGTGAGTCGTCTGGCTTCTGTGCTGTGACTTCGGCCACACGCCGCTCATGCTAACTATATGGCGCTCGGGGTAGAACTACGTGCACTACAGTAGGTACGGCAGGACACACACCCGTCCCGACTATGTGCTGGACAACGTCAATGTATGGCGGGTCAACTGGGCGCCGGAGGATGGAATTGACGTTGGCGGAAAAACCGCGTGAGTCTTCATTTGACGGCGCCAGGCTCCTGTATTCGCTACTGATGCGTTGTCTCATTCCGCAGAACACTCACTGTTCAGCTTGTGCGTGCCTTCACCGCCGTATGCCGTTGGACGCCGTTGGCGTTGAGCTGACCCACACACTTCGCTTCATCAGGCCGGCGCCCGCACAGCATCGGGCAACCTCGACCTACCTGAGCCGACTTCCAACTATTCCAATGTAGACTACAGTGTCATCGTCAACGGGCGTGACCCTCTTGTCTGGACCATCCCTTACAACGCGTCGAGCTCCTGTTCAGACCGGAGTGGGATTGCCTGCTACCAGCTGCGCAACTTGTACGTGTTACTCTGGCCTTCTACCCCTAGTTCCAGCCATCTCCACTCATAGGCGGCCAATTTTGCTGAGACTGCAACCACTCGCAGATTCACTTTCCCTGGAGAGTGGTTGAGCAACGACACCAACGTCTTTGAATTCGCACTGCCCTACAACGCTAGTGGCGGGGATGTGAATTTCAGGAACGTCTCTGTATCTGTCTTGTGAGTTTTGCTACGTGTACGGCTGTATCTGTTGTGAACACGAGTTATTGGCCATACACTGATCTCCATCGAAGGTACGACGCTATCCGATTGGAGCTGGCTTAGGCGTCGCGTGGCGTCAAGGATTATGATTGTTATTATAATATGGCAAAGGAGGCATCAAGGGTTATGATTATCATAATAATGAGGCAAAGGAGGAATCGCTCTTGTGATTTTGGTACAAAAGATGAAGCAGAATGATAGGACCGCAGTGTGGCAAATAACCCACTACCCACTGTTGGACGGGGTAAAGGTTCATACCACATCGTCGTATCTAATGCCCTGTCAGGCCAGACTGATTGCATTGGATAACTATCGTGGCCGGAAGGAGATAGTGATTATGTGCGATCAACGTACCTACCACTATAGCCCACCACGCTGACGCCGGCCTCCGGCATGTATATAGCCCACCACGCTGACACTGACCCCCGGCATGGAGCCGAGTCCACACCAGCACCAGCCACATCCCCGAGCATTGGAAGGTCCATGACCGAAGGCCGAACCCTGAGCCGCCCAAAATCAGAACGACGCGTAATGCTCGGCAGCGCAGTGCCTGGCTGCAGGCCATCCGAGCCGCATGATTTGGGCCGCTCGACGGGTTTCCGCCCAATCTGGGTGGGACATTTGTCTCGCCCTTCGAGCCAGGACTTGCTAAAGTGGGCACAAAAATCAGCTCGGCCTTCGGGGACTCCAGTGACTTGAAACTTCTTCTCGCACACAACAGTGCCCTTCCCGACTCTGGGGAGAAAGGCCGAGCCCATAACCGATCTGTATGGTATATATAGTATCAATGAGTCGACCAGGGAAGCGAACGCGTTTGTCCCACAAGCACACTCAATTCCAGCAACAGCAGAGCCAGTACACTCCGCAATGGTCTCCCCGACTTCGACCATCAGCATTCCGGCCGACGAGCAGAAACATTCGATTGAGTTGAAGCCCTTGCCTATCGGCCTAGCCAGCAGCGCCGTACGATCTGCGGTTATGGCACAGGCGGATACATCTACCCCAGCGGGCAATGCGCCCAAGGCCATGGTCAGCACGCCGCCCAAAGGTCCCTCTGGTGTGATGGAGGAGATACCAGAGATCCCACGTTGGAGGTTCATAGCCATCGTAATCAGTTTGATGCTGTCCACCTTCCTCTTCGCGTTGGGTGAGCCAAGTCGTATATTGGCTGTGTAGCAGGAATGATCACGCGTTGATGTTGTTACCTTCAGATCAACTGATTGTCGCCACCGCCATTCCCAAAATCACCGCCGAGTTCAACTCCCTCACCCAGCTCTCGTGGCTCGCGACTGGTTTCTTGTGGGTCATCCGCACTGCATACATCTCATGCAACAGCTGACCTCTCTGCAGCCTCACCCTCCTTTCCTTCAACCTCATTTATTCACAGTTCTTGAACATCTTCCCCTCCAAGCACGTCATCATTGCCGCAGACATCATCTTCGAAATCGGCTCCGTCGTCTGTGGAGCCGCCAGCAATATGAAAGTCCTAATCCTCGGTCGCGCAATCGCGGGGGTGGGTGGGGCAGGCATCTTCAGCGGTGCCATGGTTATTGCTGCCGAGCTGGTGCCGCTGAGTAAGCGCGGCCAATACTTCGCGTTGTTTGGTGTCTGGTGAGTCTTCCAGCTATTCCATGTTCCAAGACACGAGACTACTACCTCTTGGAACAGCTTTGCCGTAGCCTCCGTCCTCGGTCCACTGGTCGGAGGTGCCTTTGCCGACCATGTTAGTTGGAGGTGCGTAGCATCTCATTTCGGTTATACAGTTTCCCATATATACTGACTTTCCACCAGGTGGTGCTTCTACATCAACCTCCCCTTCGGCGGCATCGCTATCCCCTCCCTCTTCTTTTTCATGCCCACCCGTGCACCCCTCGGCCGTTCCCAGTCATATGAGGGCTATTCCAAGAAGATGTTTGGTCAGGTCCTCAAACTCGACTGGGTTGGCGTTATCCTCTCTATGGCATGGGCCGTGAGCCTCATCATGGCCACGGAGTGGGGTGGTGTCACCAAGAAGTGGAACAGCGCGAGTGTCGTGGTGTGCCTTGTACTCACCGGGGTGCTCCCGCCCATCTTTGTATTATATGAGTGGTACATGAAGGACAATGCGTCCTTCAGGACCAGTCTGATAAAGAGGAGGACTATCGGGTGAGTGAGCTGCTATACCCGACGCCACACTGTACTGACTTTCGGTCTCCTCAGTGCCGCGTGCATCGTTAGTTTCTGTGTCTTTGGTGTCTTCATGATCCTCGTCTACTATCTCTCGCAAGTTTCTGATGATTCTCCTGTCATAACGGGCCAGCTGATGACTTCCAAATAGCCTCACTTACCAGGCTGTGCACCATACCTCCGCCACAGGTGCCGGAGTTCGCCTCCTCCCCCTCATCCTTGTCCAGATAGCCGTCCTCATAACCTCATCTCGCTTGATCCCTTTGATCGGTCGCTTCAAGCCCGTCATCGTCTGCGGGCCCATCTTCTTGTCCATCGCTTCCGGTCTCTTCTACAGCATCAATTACTCGACATCCGTCGCTCACCTGTACGGCTACCAGGTCATCCTCGGATTCGGGATCGGCATGTGCTTGCAGAACACCATGGTCGCTGTGCAGCACGAATTGAGGGACCAGCCAAAGCTCGTCTCGCTCGGTACTGGTCTCACGGTCTTCAGTGCGTACATTCATCTCTCCCGCGCTGTGCTTTAGCCTTGAGTTAACCCATATCCCAGCTGGCCTTATGGGCCGTATCATCGGCCTTTCCGTTGCCGGCTCCGTCTTTGAGAACATGATACAGCGCAACCTCCGCTCCAGCGTCCCGGGCATCACGGACGAGATCATCTCCGCGGTCGTCAACGACGCCGCGGCCGTCTGGACCACTGTGCCTGACGACATCCGCGTCCCCGTGCTTGAGGCGTACACCAAGACCCTCTCTGTGGTGTTCGTCATCGCCCTCCCGCTCTCAATTATCGCGTTTGGCGGCGCTCTCATGCTCCGCAACGATCGCATGGTGAGCAAAGAAGACGAGGCGAAGGCAGCGGCAAAGGCCAAGGCCGAGAGGGAGGCGGCGGAGGCCAAGGTCGGGGACGAGGAGGCGGTGATCGAGTCGGGGTCAGCGTCGCGTGCAGCATCATTGCACCGTAACGACGACGTAGCGAGGGGGTAACGGCTGAGAGCCAAAGGAAACCGAGCGCCGCGTAGAAACTGGTGGCGCGCAAGAGTATGTAGTGTGGCTTTAGATTCCTCATAGACCACCCATTGGATTATATGCCCTCCGAACGCCAACTTGGCGATAATAAGAAAGGATGAGACATGTGAATAGAGAAAGTAAAACTAATTAAAAACGAGAACGTGAAATGGGCAGGATCTGAAACATGTTTTGTGTCATGATGCATCCTTGACTCCAGAAGAATTTGTGTTTAGTTGCTCGAACCTGCATCTCGTGTCCAACTATAAACCATAGCTATGTTCAGCTTTCTAGAGATGGCTCATTGTTGAATAGAATATTTCTCCATTTCGTCTCTTATTGTCTCAGTTTGCATCTCAGTTTCCTTGTTGAAAAATGGTCAGTCATCGCCGAAGTGCTCCTGAGTTTCCGGTCCCCCTGTACTCTCCAAAAAGAAATGCGCGACAACATGTCTCTAATCACAGGGGAAGACTAAGCCAAAAAAGATATCCCATCGCGGGATCGAACCGCGGACCTTTCGCGAGCACGCGATTATGTAACAGAAGATACAAAATCTAATGTGAAGCGAACACTCTAACCAACTGAGCCAATGAGATTTTCAATATTTTTACTCATGTAGCGTAGTTATTACCCTGCAACCCTGCCACCCAGTATGCTGACACTCACTGTCGTTGATGCATTTGTGGCTGTCCTATGCATGCACAACACGCCGTACAATTCACATATAAGTTCAGCCTGGCTAACTGATATTCCATCTCCAAGACGTGTTGAGAAGAACCGGCGAGAGCTAGCCGGCGGCCTTCTCGCTTTAAATGCACCTCCTTGCACGTCGCGCGTAGTGACGAGTTGACAATGCGACACCTCCATCAATCCTTGACTTCATTCCACACTCTTCTTGACCCTCATTCTTTCCCGTATACCACTTACAATCCAGATTCCTCCTCTGAATCAGCCACTACACCATGGGAGCTGCCGAATCATCCATGTTCAACTCGCTGGAGAAGAACTCGAACTGTGCGTCGCCGCCCCGCTCCCCCTATCTTCCTACTGCCGTCGGTCCTTGCACGCCTGTGGCAAAGTACTGACCAAACTTCTTTCACGCGTGCTGTAGTCTCTGGCCCCGAGCTTATGCGCCTCAAGAAGAGATTCATGAAGCTCGACAAGGACGGCTCGGGGTCTATCGACAAGGACGAGTTTCTTCAGATACCGCAAATCGCGAATAACCCATTGGCCCATCGGATGATAGCCATCTTTGATGAGGAGTGAGTAAGGAGTGGATCCGGAGATATGAGATGGGAGGGCCTTGGGAGTGACAGTGGAGAGCTGATGAGCGGTATGGGCAGTGGAAGTGGGACGGTGGATTTCCAAGAGTTTGTGGGCGGGCTGAGCGCGTTCAGCAGCAAGGGAGGAAGAGACGAGAAGCTCAGGTGTGAGTGTGATTCGTGCGGGTGCGATGGAGTCACTGCTGATACATCCCTTTTAACCTCCTCTCTTAATGCCTCCTTGCTGCGACCTCTCCCTTCCCTCTCCCTCGCCACGCCCCACCACCCCACCGCCCACGCACCCTACCACGTTTGGCGTTTCCCGTTATTAGTCGCCTTCAAAGTCTACGACATGGACCGCGACGGTTTCATCTCTAACGGTGAACTGTATCTCGTTCTCAAGCAGATGGTGGGGAACAATCTGAAGGTTCGTATCTCTATTCCTTTCTTCTGTCGCCTTATGAATTAAGCTCGATCCGTCGCTGATCGATGATTGATTGTGCAGGACCAACAATTGCAGCAGATCGTGGATAAGACTATCATGGAGGCGGACAAGGATGGGTGCGCGAGCTTCCGGAGGCTTGATTGGGCCGAGCTGACATGGAGGCGGCCTGTAGGGACGGGAAGCTGTCTTTTGCGGAGTTCACAGACATGGTCGCCAGCACGGACATTGTCAAGTCAGTGCCTGGTCTCTCTTCGATCTCACTCCCCTCGCGATTCCGGACTGTGCCCCTCTAGGCCATTATCACAGTTTAAGCTGACACGGTATATCCACGTAGGCAAATGACCCTCGAGGACCTCTTTTAACCGCCCCTTCCGTCCCATCCTCCATCTCCCTTCGCCCTTCTTCCTTATCCCCCGGACTGCATGATCTCTAACGACTGGAATGTACGATACCCCTACCGCGATGTACACATATGAGATGAGATATGTCAATAGTGGTGTGGACTTTGCTGGCAACATGCCACAGCCGCATACATGACGGTCGCCAAACGGAGCGGGACGGGGAGGCCGTAGATCCTGGGGCGTGCTGTCAGCTGCGTGCTGTCAGCTGGTGTGGTGAGCTGGCTGTTGAGTAGCCCAGGAGGGTATGACCTGCCTTGTGTATGAGATAGTCTGAGACTGTATTTGTGGACAGCTCTAAATATGCGTGGCCTGGAGGACATCGCGACCGGGCGAGGCCAGAATCAACACCGGCCGCCAACAAGAAAAACCAACCAGGATAGACGATTTGGGTGCTTGCTGAGGATAGTTGCCGCCGATATGGGAAGCGCCCCCCTACTTCATACATATGGACGCTAGACAAGAGGCCACATGCGCTCTAAAATGCTTGCATATCTACAGGGCGACGGGCCTCCCTTTCTGTTCTTTCAGCCCTGCATACAGATCTGCTCGCCACTACTACTGACGACGCGTCCGAGATCGCGCGGACATCGCGGACGCAACTGACCCACGCATCTTCCCTCTCTTCTTCCTCTCTCTCTCTATCTCCCTCACTTTCTAATTCCCACACCTACCGCACCAGCCTGATCCAAAATCACACTTCCCACGATGAACTACCTCCTATGCCGCCCCTCCCACACGCTCGGCATCGACCCCCTTCCCTCAGGCTACGGCCTAGCCCCCGCAGCCCACTCACCCGCGCACTCATACTCTGCCCCGCGCGGCCTCCTGGGCCCGACTTTTGTACCGCTTCAACCCCCTCCTGACGGGGAGATGGACGTCGGAACGTTCCGCAAGATCACAGAGGTGCGTGAGCTCCCAAGCTAAACCACGATGAGTGGCAGCTGATGCGCGGTTGCACATAGCTCAAGCAGAATGCGGACCTCGCACTAGCGCATATGAAGCTGCTGATGGATACACAGGCAAAGCAGAAGAAGGGAATAACTGCTGCTCAGTGGAACACCGTGGGTCGCAGCTTTTGGCATATTCCCCTGCTCACTTCTGGCACACTCGCTGCTATCCTTCAGGTTCACGCTTGCATCCGCGACTATTTTGAACAGACCTTTACAGGCTGGCTTTTTACCCACCGGGAGCACACCAGAGCGCTCCATCAGCTCTCTCTTGCCGGGATATACTATGACCACCACGCACCCGTCAACGCCCTGCTCACTCCTCCGGCGGACGATCACAACATGTACAGGTCTATGCGGCTGTCGAGGCTGTCGGGGCTGTCGCATCTCCCGCGGCCGCCTTGTGCCGAGGACGAGGAGGAGTCCCCCGTGACGATTCCTCGCGTGCCGATATCGGTGCTGAAGCAAAACGTGTCAGGCGGCAGGAGGCATACGTTTAGCGGTGCGCCTCCCCGCGAGTACTCGTATGAGCACTTCCCCCCCCAGCAGGCGTACAACACCCACCAGCAAGATCAGCAACTGGCAGATACCGCCCCAGACCCTCCCGAGAAACCCCAACGCGTCCGCCCCGCCTCCCTCCGGATTCCTCTCATCCCTCCTGGCTTGCTCGACCACCCTTCCCCTGACATGCCTCACTCGCACTCCCAACCGGTGGGACTGGCCCACAAAAACCATCCCTTCCCCCAGCCTCGCCCCCGCGCCACGACGTGGGACATCCGCCCAAATGCGGCGAGCGCTTACTCAAAGGCGCTTCAAAGCTTGTGTGAGCGGGTGGTACCGGAGGGGAGGGAGGAGTATGCGAAGGCGCTGGATAAGGTTCGTCGGGCGGAGGGCGGGGTGGGTGAAGTGGGTGGAGTGGGTGGAGTAGGAGGGGTGACGGGGGTGGGAGAGGAGGAGGGGAGGGAGGGTAAAGAAAAGAAGCAGGCGATCCCCCGTGTCAGGCCGCCTTCACACGATTTTCCGCCCGATGGCCCAGCAGCGGCGCTCGCGAGGCTTACGCAAGATGCGCCGACAACAGGACTAGGTAACCAGTCGACAGGCGCCTACGAGGGCCATGGAGAGGAAATCAATAAGGAGCGCAAGGCGAGAACGCCTTTGCGAGACACTCTCAACAGTACTCATGCGTCTTTTCAAGACGCATCGACAGCCCACCAACACTCCACCCAGCCGACTCATTTCTCAACCCCTTCTAACCACTTTCACCCTTCGAACAACCAGACCCCCGGGCCTCTCCCCAACTCCAGCCCTAGCGATTCTCCCGGGCCCACCCCGCCGCCGAAGCACGCGCGGGATACACCCGATGCGCCAGCAAGTGATGTGAGCAGACTACCTCTGGTGACGCTCCCTTCAAAGCCCGGTATTCCACTCGACACTGCAGATCAAAAGCAAGACCAAGGCCGGGAGAATGAGAAGGATCAGGATATCAAGGAGACGGGCGATCAAGTGATGGCGCCAGAGAGTGGAAATGGCTATGAGAGCTGGGGCGCTGCTAGGAGGATGCGGATCTCGAGGCGCCTGAGCGACCAGCTGAAGAATATCAACGATATCGAGAGGAATCTTCATACCATGCCTGTGGGTCTCTGAACCTGACTTGCAGGACCAAGATGGCGCTGATCAGGGGAGAGACAGAAGAACGGTCTCTTGCATGTTTGGTCGGATGAGACATACTATCAATATGCTGGACAAGCGGAAGACAGCAATCGAGGCTCGCATGAAGGGGTATATGGCAACCAGCTGTGAAACGATCAGGCGGGCAGCTTCGCCTATTGGGTTGACCAGGCATAAGTGAGTTCAGCCTAACCCGTCAATATCTCGCGCTGGCAGCAGAGAGCAGCGTATTCGACTGCGTTACTCTCTGTAGGGTGGTGCTGTATCAGCGGACATATGTGCCAGCGTGCTGATGTCCCAGCTACAGCGTTTGAGACGGACAAAGCAGGTGCTGGCGTATGGTGTGAGGTATAGTCCGATTGCCGGAATCTAGGGTTTCAGAGTTCACATCGAATCACATTTCTGATCCTTGTCTCGCAAGGATCCATATCATGTATTGTGTATGTCAATGTGTATCTCCAGGTTGAGAGCGTCAAGAATAACCGTGTCGTTTACTGTAGAACTTGACTCGACCACGAAGATCTCCGCCATAGCTGGTTAGTGTAATCAGCCGTCATTTCTTCTTCACATGAGGCACAAGAGTCGATAGTCTATGGGGCGATGGTATTCTGACAGGCGTAAGCGAAGACAATGATATGCTCATGATGGCCAACTACCGACTACTTGTTTTTATACGTGAATAAAGCACAAACATGCTGCAGATACGCAACTGGACCTCTTCGCCCACCACAGCCCCAGGCGGAGGTCGCCGCTTTGTCCGCTGAGCGGTCTCGGCCATCATCATCGCGCTTGTCAATCGTCACGGACGCATGTCGTCGTCTGTCTCTGAATCCCTTTTCGCATCGAGCCAAGTTCTACCCAACCCTTGAGATCGCACCTCTCCCGTCACTGTACAGGACTTCCCTTATAAGAAGTGAGCTGCTGAAAATATATCTGAAGTGTTGGGCGTTGATTTGCGAAACAGCTGACACTCTTCCCACTAGCATCAGCCGCCTCGCAGCAACGCGCCCCTCGGCCGTGCCCCCCCCCCCCCCCCCTACCACACCTTTCCCCAACTCTCCGCCATGTCTGACCTTACATCAGTCACTCCTCCACGTCGCCCCGCCAAGCGCGCCCCATCCTCGACCGCCCCCGCCCCTCTCACCTCCGCGTCTGGCGCAGCCCCTCGCGCAGTGTTCAAGGCCCGCGACCCGGCTATCGAACGGGCCCTCCAGCTCTCAGCGTTCGAGAGTAATTACAGCGTGGAGGACTTCATTGGGACGTTGAGTGAGAAGCTTATTGCGGAGTCTAAGGCTGATCCGGGGCGTGAGCGATTTTCGAAGCGTGCGACGTGGCTGGGATACATACTGACATGAGTACTGCGCGTTGTCGTGTCGTCACACGTACACAGCGTTTAACCCCGCGCCATTCTTGCAAACCTTTTCGCCGGCTCTAGACTCTCTCCTGGCGCTAAGGCAACAAGTGGCCGAGCGCACCAAAAAGATGGAGACGGATGTGCGGCGGGCGGAGAGGGAGTATGGGAAGAGGCTGAGGGAGCTTGATGGGGGGTTTGAGGTGAGTTATGTGTGATGAGAGTGAGGGATATGATGGCGATGCTAATGAGCTGTGGTAGGCGATTGGGAAGTCGTTCACGAATTTGGAGAGTAGGATCACGGACGTCGGTCGGACTGCCGTCCGAATAGGTACGTCTCAGGACCACGCCCCACTCTCAACTCGGAGCTCAGCCTAATACCCATTCAGGCGAGCAACTCGAATCCCTCCACCAAACACGTTCCACCGCTCAAACCACCTCTCTCCTACTCTCCTACTATCTCTCCCTCGCACACAAAACCTCTACATTAGCCGAGCCGGATGCTAATAACCCCCTCGAGGTGCTCTTTGCCTCGCGCGTGTCTCGCCAGGGCAGGGAAAAGCTGGCGACTGTGCTGCGGAGGCTGATGACGATTGCGAAGGATGTGGCGGATAATGCGGCTGCTGTTCTGGCTGACGCGGAGGCCGGATCCCAGCCCAAGTTGGGTGCGAACGGGGATGCCAGCGCTGGTGCCGACGGTGAAGGCGGCAACAGGGAAGCGCCAGATCCCGTGGTAAGCCAGAAGGTGGTGATAAAGCGGCGGAAAGAACTGGAGAAGGCGGAGCGGGTACGGGACGAAATTGAGCAATACTGCGAGCGGTTTGAGAAGGAGCTTTTGAGGCTGTTTGACAGGAGTTACAGGAAGGGTGATCCGAGGATGATGGCGGTGAGCTCAATGCGTAGGGGTGATACCAGTCAGACTCTAGCTAACGCGGTGGGTCTACGTAGCACTGTGCAAAGACTCTGCAAGAGTTCAACGGAGGCGCGTCGTGCATCCAGATATACGTCAACCAGCACGACTTCTTTATCAAGGACCACAGCCTCGACGAAGAGGCAAGACAGGAAGGCGGGACCGACGGCCAGGTGCCAAAGATTGACATGTACGTGTATCTGGCCGTGAAGGGTCGCGTGTGGAGCATCTTTCTGAACAGACCTGCGTGCAGCTGGACGACTATCGGGGACCCCGACGAGCCGCCTCCACAAAACGAACCAAGCCTGGAGGCCCTCTGCAAGTCGATCCGCGCGACCATCAGCCAAGAGTCGCAGATCATGAAGGCTGTGTTCTTCCCCAACTCGAGTGGGGTGATGAAGGGATTCTTGCAACGAATATTCGCGCAGGTAGTGAGTGACGGGATGATATCCGTTGCTCTGTCCATGCCTGTCTGATCGATCAATCCGCAGATTCAGCAACACCTCGAAGGTCTCGTCTCGCGGGCGTCCAGCATCTCGACCCTGGCAGTCCTCCGTATCCTCCACCTCACGCATTCAATCTGCTCTTCGCTTGTAGAGGATCTCAAGGTGTACGACCTCACTCTCACCTCGCCCGTTTCAAGCTCGTCCAAGGCACCTGCGAATGCCGGCGGGCCGCTCTCGGTTTTCTTAGACCATTCGCTGGAAGAGATCTTTGTCCCGTGGTTGGAAGGGTCGAGGTACCTTGAGAGTGAGAGTAAGAACCTGGTGGAGCTATACGGGGGCCTGCTCAGTCGGTTCACGAGATACCATGTAGGTCTCCTTCGCACACCCATCGCAGCGCGCCAAGGACCACATACTGACTTACTTCCAGGAAACCGTGCTACTTGCGAAGCCCAACTCGCTCCTCAACAAGGTGGTGCACCAACTCGCGTCTAGTAGCTCTGCCGCCACATCCTCTTCGACTGCTCAAACAGCCGCTGCGGCTATCACCAAATATGCCAACCTTTTCACCTCTTCAACGGGGGGTGCCCAGAAACACGGCATGTCCCCGACAGCCACAACGGGCCCGGGACCGAACCGGCCTCTCGCCGCCTCGCAGCTCCGCGCTGGCGGTGAAACCGAATCCATTACCACCCTCGGCACCGCCACTGGCGCTGGAACCGGCGCGAACACGCCGTCCACCCGTCCCGGCTTGGGTCGGCAAGATACACTGCGCGGGGACCTGGTGAACAAGGGCCTGGAGGATAAGGTGTGGTCAACGGACGGGGTGTTAACGATCGCGATGGCGGAGAGGATGCTGAAGTGGCATGCGGAGGCTGTTGGTCGGGCTGTGGAGCTGAGTCCGAGTGGGGATGTGTGAGTCTGAAGTGGGTGTGGTTGGTCATGGAGTGGTTGTGCTGATTGGATTGTGGGACAATAGGGGCAAGAATGCTCTGGTGCTACTCAGGGTGCTGTCGGAGGCAATAGGAAGGTCCTTCATCGAGACTGCGCTCGACTCGTGAGTCCGAAGTTGATGAATCACCTGTCCACCAGGTAAGGCCCGCTGCTGACGATACCGCAGGTCCCTGGCCAAGCTCGAGCAACAAGACTCCAAAACTGAGCCCGACCTCCAGCCCATGCGCGTGCTCAAGACGTCTGATCAGATCTGCCACCTGTGGCAGCGATATACGCAGACGGCGCTCGTGCCGCTGGCCGGGTCGACGGTGGCGATCCGGCGAGAGATGGCAACGCTCAATTCCCACAATGTGGTGCGCATGGAGGGGAAGGTGAATAGCCTGATACATAAGGCTATCGATAGTGAGTTGGTCAGACTGCTTGGTGTCACTACCAACTGACGCCGGCGTGCTCCTCTCTAGATATCATCAACTGGCTCAGCTTCCTCCTCACAAAGCAGAAAAAGAACGACTACCGGCCAAAGAACGACGAGCTGTCGTTTGCGCGGACCATCACCGAGCCGTGCGAGCTGTGCTGCGAGTTCTTGGGGACAGTCAAGGAGGAGTCCGACGAGGGACTGAGTGGGAAGAATGCCGAGGCGTTTTTGACAGAGGTCGGGGTGGCATTCCACACGTGAGCTCTCTGGTTCGCTGTCGTCTACACTGGCAGAGCTGACTGTCCCTGGGCAGGTTGTTGCTTGACCACTACAAGAAGTTCCCGGTGAACCCCACTGGTGGTTTAATGTTGACAAAGTGAGTCCCAGTAAGCAAATAACGAGGGCACTAGCTGACAGGCTACGCGCAGGGACCTCGCGTCGTACCAAGACACTATCGCGACGTTCGGCATCCCTGCGCTCAACGACCGCTTCGACATGCTCCGTCAGCTTGGGAACTCTTTCATCGTCCAGCCTAACGTCCTCAAATCGTACATGACTGAGGGCCACCTCGGGCGCATCGATGCGCGACTCCTCCGCCCCTATCTCGCACAGCGGTCCGACTACTCCCAGTTCTCCCGCTCGCTGCAGCTGGACGACGGGCCCGCCGGACCGGCAGAGGGCGAGGCAGCATTCAGCTCGCACACTGTCGGGCACGGGATCTTTACCAAGGGCGCGAGGCTTAGCTCGATGAGCGGCGTGGCGGGCGCGGGGATGGGTAAACTCAAAGAGATGCTGAGGGAGTTTGAGGCGATGTCGCCACAGGAGGCGGAGGCGGCAAGGTCGAAGGTGAGGGCAAATGGAGGGAATGCGGGTGCGCCGAGGAGGCTGCCGGCGGCAGCGTATCGGTCATCGCCGGTGTACTACTTGGGGATGCATTGAGCAGTCTGTGCGGTGTACCATATTGCGGTGTACCATATTGGTTTGTAGCGTCTCAAGATATGCCAGAGTGTTTCCCGACCTGTGCACTCTTCATTGTCTGGCATTGTACGCAGGCAGAACCTGCAGTTTGTCCTGCCAGAGGACAGTAGATGTAATCACGCCTTCAGAGCTCACCGAGATTCAGGGCCAGTCGCGTCGACCTTCGGCGTCGGCGCTATCAGCGCACATTAGGACATTGACTTCCTTTTCGTAATCACCCGACTTTTCAAGAAGCCATGGTAGAGCGCTCACCAGAACGTAAGAACGAGTGGCTAAAGGAGAGGCCGATCGTCAAGAGGCGGAGAATCGTCAAGGCGTGAGTCCCCATATGGTACACGGCAACCAAACCATTCAGTCTCTTGCTCACCAGAGCGACGCGGCCCTATCACAGGTGCGACCGCTGCCGTAGTGTCCGCAGGCAAGCACTCACCATGGCCAGTTCGAAAGTCGAAGGTTGCTTACTTGAATCCGACACCGCAGTCGCTGTTCCCGAACCCCGGAGGGACCATGTACTCGCTGCATCCGCCTGGAGTCCCAGTGCATGACCACCCAGCCAAATCGCTCCTTGTCGCTATCCAATAACTCCAATCTGCCCGAGCCCCTCGGCGCCAACCCCACTAGAGGCGCCTCGCACAAGCCCCCATTTTCCCCCGTGGTGGACGTCGCCCTTCCTCCAGACCCCACGCGGAGACACAGCTCAAGCAGCGGGCCCTCTTCCCAACCGCTGTCATCCCAACTGGACATCTTGAGGACGCCAACGGAGAATATCGCCCTATCGATGCATCTCGCCACGGAGCCGCGAATACTGGGAATCACGAGTCTCTCGAGTGTCCGAGACGAGATTACCGTCTCGTATGGCGATGATATATATAAGGGCGATGGAAGGGATGTTGACGATGGAGATCCGAGGGAGAGGGAGGCACCGAGCAGGCAGGAGGGGAACCTGGTGGAGAAAGAGCTGAGCTTCAATGTGATAGAGAGGTGTACGTCCATCCTGCCTGGAAAACACAGAGAATGCCAGCTGACCCATCATATATACAGTGCTGGCCGACTTTGCGACTCATATATCCCCCATCAACCCGATCCTCCTCTCCCACGAAGTTTTCTCCCCGGAACGCATGTCGGTCGTCACCATCTCCGCCGTCTGCGCCATTACCGCGATCTCACGGACTGTACCGACCCCAGTATATCTGGCTGCACGCCAGAGGCTGACCAGACTACTGGAGATCAGTGATGTGCTTGAAGTGGCCAGTGTCGCAAACATCCAGGTGAGTCGGCCTGGCCTGCGGTTTGTTGCTGTCAGATGCGGCTGACGAGAATGATGTAGACTTTACTGGTAGCAACATGCAAAGCTGAGCTGTTGATGATGAAGGGACAACACTATGGCGGCTCTCTATCGTTCCAGCGATGTAGCTCGGCGATACGCATGGCCCAGGAGCTGGTGTGTGGGCTTTGAGTCGTGTGGCGACCTCAAGCTAACGTGGACGCATCTTGATAGGGTCTGCATAGAGGCGCGATGGACTTCCCGTCTGATGTTCAGCGGCGACGGCGAAGTGCTTGGAGATCATGTCTCATAGCAGACAGATGGTAGGTCTTATACTGGGGGCGGCAAATGTCAGGCCGTAGACTGACAAAATCTGTCACAGGCTTGCAGCAGGTTACGGGCTGCCCCAGATCATAGACATGGATGACTGTGCTGATGACATCGGAAGTCTGGGGGAGACAGACCCACAGATGGTCTTGCAAGCGGAGCTGTACAAGGTGTGTAATGTTCAAGACACCGGATACCTGCATTGCCATGCTGATCACGTTCTATTTTGCAGGTCAGCATGTTGCTGGGACGCGTCTGTAAGCTGTTCGCTCCGCCCGCATTTCATTCTAGAACATGGCTGATCCATCATCGTTGCCATAGTGAAGGAGATCTACTCTCCCAAGATCCTTGCCCGTACTAACAACGACAAGATTGAGAAGCTTGTGATGGGTAAGTGTCCCTAAATCGCTTGATGCTCGGGCTCGTACTTCTTTACACACCCTAACACCACCTTCTCTTGAGATATTGACGCTTGTCGCATGACGGCTCACGACCTCGTGAAATTTGGGGGACCCAGCTCCAGCCCCAGCAGCGTCGTCTTTGCGCTCTCCATCCTCACTGTCGAGGCACTCTTCCTCCGCGGTATGACAAGCAGTCGCATCCACATCCCCCAGCATGTGTCATACCGTCCTACTGTCGGGAGATGGAAGGACATCTCGGGCCGTGCCCAAGCGCTTGCGAGCTGGATCGAGGAGAAGGGCGATTGGGTGCTTGACACGACTCGAATAGGGCTATACGGGCTTAGTAGGTTCCTTTATTATCATTATTATTATTATTATTATTCGTGGATGATGGGCTAACATTCATTGCAGCGTTCTGTAGTCTCATGATGTTCCGTGACTACACCAACAACAGCAGCCCCGGTGCCCTCCGTGGCCTGCAGATGGCCTCGCGTGCGTCGTCCCGTTGGGCTGAGGGCAACGGCGACATACTGCGCGTATACCCCAGGCGCATACAGCAGGCCCAGATCACGAGGACGTTGTTCGTCGTGGCGAGGGATGGGGCCAAGAACCGAGGGAGAGGGGCGCCATTGAAAGAGAGGCTGCACATTGTCCGACCGCTTGCCGTAGACAAAGGTATGTGCACACCAGGGACTGCCGTCTGAGGGACCGAAGCTCACTGAGCGACCGTTGACAGGGACCGGGACAGCCCCTGTCCCAAGTCCTACCTACAGCCCCCCACGCCTGCATGACTCACCACCACCCGCAACCCCTCTGAACAACGAGCTCGAAGCGGGCCAGTCCCTCCTCCATCTGACAAACAACCTGAACGCTCAACCGCAGCTGTTACTGTCACCCACCGAGTACTCCCCAATCTACCCGCAGTCAGATACGAGCGGCGCCGCGGCTACTGGGGGACTAGTGCAGCCTGAAGAGCGGCACGAGGAGATGGCAGGGACTCTGCCACCTATGGGCACATGGTTGTCGGAAATCTTGGACCAAGAGGCGGATGGAAACTGGGATTTCGACCTGCCTCATGGGTTTTAGCCGGGCAGTCTACAGCAGATCACACATTTCGATGGCATACAACCGGGGGAAGGTGTATATAAAGTGTACTTGACACATCGTCGAGCGACTCGCGTATCACCGTTGGTGGGACTACGGTTTCTGTCTTTCGATAAGCAAGCGAATGGCCGTTACGGGGTAGTGTAACGTGCCACACATCCTATGATGAGTCACGAGATACATGTGATGATGAATGCATATGGAAGTGTAATCATGGTACGTGATCCCAATGCTACATACTGTACTGGATGGTCCTGGCAGTGAGCTACGCTGCAGATGATAACTGACCGTTGACGCCGTCGACCTTGTTTATGCCATTTCTAACACGCTCGGCACAGCCGGCCCTCGAATCAACATTCTCCGGCCGTCCGTTTCATCGTCTTTCCGGACGCGTCTTGAAGCAGACGGGGGCAAGATGTCAAAATGGAAAATCTCTGTGGGAAGGCCGAGGCTGACGACAAAGTTGGGTTTGTTGGCGGTCGCGACGACGCGCGTGTCGATGGGAGCGGCGGAGAGGATGATGTAAGCCTGCTCGCGGGTGTAGCCAAACCTCTGGAGGTACTCCATCGCTTGGAAGGCAGCGTTGCGGTATGCGAGCTGTTTCACCGAGCGACATCAGCGCCTGGAACACGTGTAACACGTGTACAGACACGTGTGCCGATGGAAACCCAAGTGCGGGGCGACTCACAAGACCGCCTTGGTTCGACTGCGAGCCGTCAGCCTCTACGCTCAGGCCCGTGAAACAGAGTTTATCCCGGTACACCATCTCGCTCGCGCTCGTCCTGTACATCGGGCTCTTCATGCAGAGTTCGGCGACGCCGCCGGGGATGACATTGACGCGAAGGGTGACGATTCCAGCCATCTCAATGGCGGTGGTGGGCTCGCCGTCGGACTGGCAGAAGTGAGTGTCGCCGACCGAGAGCGACGCGCCAGGAATGTATACGGGCTAAGTGAGGCTGTCAGTTGGCCCGGCCGATGTAGAAGGCACGCATTGGACGCTCACCAAGTATACCGTCGAACCCCTTGTCGCCAACCCAATGTCAATGTTGCCGCCCTGTTCTCTCCCCGGGCTTGTCCTCGCGCCCTCCCTGTAGATCCTCTCCCTCAAGCTGTCGTCCAGATCCTGCCCGACATAAGCCCCCTTGGGATGGGGCATGCTGACTCCCGCCTTGCCCTTCGACGACTCGTGCAGCTCTCCCTCGCGCTTAGTCCAGTCGGCAAGCAGGGCGTGTGACGGCGCTGTGCCGAGAACACCCGCGTGGGGCCGGCCATGGAAGGAGATGTGGGGTACGTGGCGGGAGGAGGTCTCGTTGCCTGCTCGACGTCATAGATATCAACATGTCATGAGCTCCAGGAAGATCGAGAATAATCAAGCACCCGACATACCGTAGAAGTCCCAGATGCTCTTCGTGACCTTGGTCTCCTCATCCTCCACATCCAAGCTCCCCAGCCCCGGGCTCGTGATGCAGTAGCCCCAGTTGTGTTCAGGGAACGGCACCACGTCCAAGACCTCGATCTCCAGCACATCCCCCGGCATCGCTCCCGGCACGAAGAACGGCCCAGACAGGTGGTGGTCCGAGTCGTGGTCGAGGTGGACAATGTCGTCTGCGTTGTCGTCGTTGCGGACTTGCGAGCCCGAGTAGTCTAGGCACTCGACGCGGAAGGGGGAGTTGATGGGGAGGGTCGCTACACAGCTGTCGGACGGGTCTGTCAGCGCGGCCGTCCGCCGCCGCAGGAGAAAAGGCCGTGATACATACGGTATCTCGGGGTGCCATCGCGTGTGGATGTTGGCCTGCGTCTCGCCCGGCTGGGAGGGATCCACGTGCACAAGGGTGGGAATCTCGTGGGACATCTTCTTGAGTTTGGCAGGGACAGGCATGGTGGGTGGGGTGTGCAGCTGAGGGCCGGCTGGTATGTGCGACGGCGGGGGGTATATGAGTGGGTGGGTGTTGAGCGGCCACGCGTATATGAGCAGACCACAGCGCCGTCGTATATCAACAGCACCATGTACGTATTATACGTACGATGCTGTCGGCGTCGCCTGCGCTCGGTCACTACAAGCTCGCATATCGAGACGAACAGACGATCCTCCTCCTCCGGTCGGGCTTGCTCGCGACGCCTTGCGGGGGTGCGATAAGGGTGAAGGCAGCCGGGAAGAGACTGCCGAGCGCTTGTGTGGTAGCAAGCTGTAGATGAGTGGCAAGTCGCGTGGGCGCGCATCGATAGCAGCGCGGGTAGAGGCGCGCGGGTCGCAGTGGCACGTGGCGAGCGGCCGAGCGGCCGCAGGAATCGGGCTGAGCAGCAGTCTTTGGGCCATGTGGCTGGCTGGCTGGACGGACGGTCACACATCTACAACACATACACGTTATATCACAAGGCGCAGGCCAACGTATTGACAGCCTACTTGTATTCAAACCCCCTAGATCTATAGACGGCAAGCATCATGGAAACCCCAAAAGAGCACAGACGAGAGCACCCAACACTCAACACTCTAGAAGAACGCGACGGACAACCCCTCCCTCGTCATCTTGTCGTGCCAATCCGGCAACCTCCCCGTCTGGTCCACCTCCTCCCACAGCTTCTCCACCAGCGCGATGTTATCCAACCAGACTCTCTCCGGGCCCGGGCGCAGCAAGTGGCGCATCGCGCGCTGCCTGTCCTGATCTGTCAAGCTCAGCGTCGCGGCGAGGAACGCGGGCAGCGCGATGAACCCAAAGAGGTCCCCGTTGGGGAGGCGGGTGACCGAGTCAAGCAAGGCGAGGATGTCGCTCTGCGCGCGCCGGAGGACAGGGTGGAACCCGCCGACGTTGTGTACGGACTGGTACAGCAGGATCAAGGCGGAGAGGCGCCAGAGCTCGCCGGCGATGGTGCGCGAGACGAGCGCGGCCGAGTCGATCCCGTCCGCGGTGGAGAAGGTCTGGGACTGCCACCCGCGGAGAGCGGCTTCGAGATCCTCGGCCTGGGCCTTGATCGAGGTGGAGGAGGATGTCTTGAGCTCCGCGCAGAGGTTGACGACTTCGGCCAGGAGGATGACGATCGAGTCGGGAAGGCCGAGGTACGTCGCCCAGGGCTCCTCGCCTTGGTCGTCGTTCTCTGGGCCGGCGTCGTTGGTGTCCCCCACGTCCGACCAGAAGTTGAAGCTAGGATGACTGTCAGCCTTGCCCATGGACTGTGCTCCCCCACTTGCCCATGGACTATGCTCCCCCCACTCACATGGTCTTGCGTCCTCGCTCCACGATACACCGACTGATATCTGACAGCGCGTACAGTCTCAGCGAGAACGTATCAGACGTCCTCAGCTTGGACAGCGTAATGGGCGGGTGCGCCGCGCCCATCGCATTTCGCACCAGCCGATCACCGAGTGCCAGCATGCTGTACGACGGCGCCGCGCCTCCTCTGATGAACTCCACCAGCTGCAGATCGATTACCCCCCACAACCTACCCAGTGGTAAGCATGGTCAGCACGCCCC
Organism: Cryptococcus sp. VH57_BW; assembly: GCA_024271845.1. Classification (NCBI taxonomy): domain Eukaryota; kingdom Fungi; phylum Basidiomycota; class Tremellomycetes; order Tremellales; family Cryptococcaceae; genus Cryptococcus; species Cryptococcus sp. VH57_BW. The sequence continues at coordinate 54,855 of JANBXI010000081.1, forward strand.
CTGTCACGTCTCGGGCGCTACAGAGCGTGACACCCCCCCCCCCCACACACACATGCACCAGCGACTCACAAGTCAGACAGCTGCGACTGATCCGTCACGATGACCTCCCTCAGCTCCCTCACCGCATCCTCTGTCCACTTTGTGCTCTCCAGATCCGCCGCAAAGGGCGTAGACACATGATCCACATACAGCCTGATTTTCTTGCTCATCTTCCCCCCCCCCCCGCCCGCCGCCTCCTTCTCCTTTGGTCTCTTCTCTCTCACCCCCGCCGGCTCGTCGCCGTCCATCGTCCCGGTGCTCGACACGGTGCCCGGCTGCCCGTCCATCATCCCCGCGCCTCTGCACGCGAGCTCGACCAGCTTCGGGCGCGGGTTGCACGCGTCGTCCTGCGGGTCCGAGGCGAAGAGGAAGATGTAGGCGGCGGCGACGGCGTAGCGGACGTTGCGCATGACACCTTGTGTGGATATAAAAATCAGCCTTGTCCGTGGAGCGGGGTGGGGGTGGGTCTGATCGGCATGGGCAAGCTCACTGCTGTTGTCGTTGAGCGCGAGGATGCGAGCCCGCGCGTAGTCGCGCGTCGTAGACGGGATACCGACAAGCCACGACTCGACAACACGCGCATCTACATGCGCCGGCCGGCCAGTCAGCAACTGGAAAAAGGCTGCCCACACGCCCCCCGCGCCATACTCACAAATCTCTGCGAGCGAAACGCCTTGCCGCATGGGCTTCTCCCCGCCGTTCAAGAACAACACCCTCGAGCCGCTGCTGAACTGGTGTGTCCCCGGCCTGCCGCCCTCCCCCGGGCCGTTGTCCCAGCTCGGAAACGCGAGCGCAAAGTCCGCGTCCTCCCACTGGTCGCCGGACGACAGCGACGCCATGTTGTCCCAGGAGAACGGCGCCGAGTCGATCGCGAGCGTGCCGTCGACATGGGTGGTGAGGAACGCGGCGGGCTGGCTGTGGCTGTTGGCGAAGGGGGACGGCCAGTTGTACAGGGGCTGCGGCTCGGCGCTGGGCGAGAAGAAGTGGGAGGCGGGGCCGGGGTGGGGGGGGAGGTGCGAGTCGGTGCTGGTGTCGGAGGAGTAGGAATGATGGCTGAGCTGGGAGTGGGGCTGGGGGTGGGGCGGGGGGTGGGGCTGGGAGTGGGACTGGGGGTGGGGCGGGGGGTGGGGCTGGGAGTGGGACTGGGGGTGGGGCGGGGGGTGGGGCTGGGAGTGGGACTGGGGGTGGGGCGGGGGGTGGGGCTGGGAGTGGGGCTGGGGGTGGGGCTGGGAGTGGGACTGGGACTGGGGGTGAGACTGGGAGTGAGGCTGGGAGTGGGGAAGAGAATGACTGTGGTGATGTGGCGTCATCGTCGCTGCCGTGGGGGCGTGTGGCGGCAAAGGCGGCGGGTTCCAAGCCGCAAACTGTGTGCTTGTGTGGGAATGCGAAAGCGAAGTGGCAGACGGGTCAATCGCGATCGGGGTGCTGAGCGGACTAGGCAGGGGTGCCATCCCGGTGGACGACATCAACGTGTGGAGCTGATTGACAGCGGGCAGGGACGCGGAGGAAGCGAGGGGCAAGGTACGATGCTGTACCCTCTGGGCGCTCTGCAGAGGAGGTGGCGGTGACTCGCGACGAGCGACGGTCACGTTCGTGTCCACGTCTACGCGCTCCCCCCCTTGCATCTTGCTCCGGTCGGCCTTCCTCGCCCCGGTCGAAGAGCCCCCCAAGGACTGGCCCGCGCACTGAAACTCCCCGACGATGCACCGCTGGCAGAACCCCTCCGCCGTCCACTCTTCGTCGCACTTCTTGCCTCGCCTGTGTTTTATTTCACCCGGGTCAGCATCTGCCGCCCTGTCGACGGGGGGTTGGCGTGCGCCGGATGTGCTCACCTCTTGCACGTCCCGCCTACACACCCGCAGCATCAGCGCTCTGCATGCATGCATGGCCTCTCGCGATGCGATGCATCCCCACTCACATCCGGTACGAGATCGCTTGAAAGGCCCAGCCCGTCTCCGCACTCTCTTTGCAGGCCCCGCGCCCCCACTGGCTTCGAGCCGACCCACTCCCCCGCCTTCGTTCGAAGATCGGCTGTATGTCGACATGTTCCTTCGCGCTGACCTGAACGTGCCTTGTGGCGGGCAGCAGCTATGCAGCGTCTCGAGCGGGTCTCGCGATGCGACTGGGTGATTCGATTGGATGCATGATACACAACGACGAGCAGAGACGAATAAGACGGGATCACGGGGGAGAAATAATTAACTTCAAATTACCCTAGATAACGAGACCCCCACCCGACGCTGCCCCCGCACGCCCCATAGCCGTAGTAGATGCACCTCAGAGCGGGGATCTGTCTCGTTGGAGCCCGGGCTCGTCGCAACGTGGGCCAGTCGGCAGTCATAAGTCAACGCACGGGCTTTCTAAACGAGCCCAGTGACTGTGATGGTCTCTTATCTGCTGCTCCCACAGGGACATTATGCTTGTTTCTCGTCCGCACTCCGGGTCTCCGGCAGTGCGCGCTGGCCTCTGCCTCCGGCCGCGTTGTCAAGAGCCTTATTTAAGTTTTGACCGATAGGACCATCACGATACCTGTCGCGCTTCGCTCGGGCCGCTGAAGAGAGAGAGGCTGAGAGTGCATGATGTGTATTATATATACCGCCCGATTCATTCTGCTCCCAGAACGCAGAGTCGGAGATTGTGGCTGCGCAGGGACCGCCCGAGTTCCTGGCTGTTTTCGGGTTCGGACCATTGCTCCCGGAGTAGCCCGGGATTATTGTGTGGCAGTGGCAGCAGCAGGCAGCAGGCAGCAGCCCCAGCAGCTCCAACAGCCCCAGCAGCTGCAGCAGCCCCAGCCCCAGCACCCGCAGCGCACTGCACGCCCCGCTCTAGTGCTCGCTGCCCCAGCATCCCCAGCCCCAGCCCCAGCACCGGCCAAGCGCGGAAACCGCCCCTCGGTCGGTCGTCGCTCGACCGCCTCCCCGTCCGTACAAGCGCGCGTGCCGCGATATCGGCCAGATAGCCTCGACACAGATACGCTGCTGCCAGAAATCTTTGCCAGACAATCAAGTACAGCCGGACCGAGTACGGGACGGACGACTTGATCCTTCCATCCTCCAATGATAAGACCCCCGGCGCATCACACGAACGATCCCACCCCCCTCCCCTCGTCACCCCTCTCTGCTTCCAGCTCTCCCGCTGTGAACCGGCCGTGAACCCTCTCAACTTCACGCCCCTGTCCTTCTTCCTGACCAACCCTCTTACCCACAGCAACTCATCACAGCCACCATGTCTAGCCACGCCGAGACGTCCTCCGAGAAGGATGTGCACGCCGCCGCCGCCGCCGCGCAGAGTGTCGCCGAGGTGCCCTACACCGCCGTCACCCCCGTCAAGCCCTTCTGGTTCAGGTCCGTGACCGCACAGGCTATCATCACCGGTATATCCTCCTTCCTCGCGCCCGGTGCTTACAACGCGCTCGCCGCTACTGGAGGTGCGTCGTCTGCCGGTTTCACCATACGAGCACAAGGCCAGACGCTGAGCGGGGCTTGCAACTCACAGCGGGCGGTCTGGCCAACGTCGAGATCGGTAACGCGAGTGTCGCCATCGCGTACGCGTTGATCGTTCCCTCCGCCTTGGTCTCCAGTACGTGGCGTGTCTCGGCTGGCTTGGTCCGTGCAAGACTACATGTTGACGACATACGCCTATGGCAGCTGGATTCCTTTCCAAGGTGGGCCCGCGTTGGACGCTCGCCATCGGCGCGGCCGGCTACGCGCCCTACGCTGCTGCTCTCTACACCAACTCTGCTTTTGGTGAGTAGGGTCGCATGCGTCCTCTGCAGCCCGACACCAAGCTCACGGTCGCGCTCACAGGCAACCAATGGTTCCTTGTCCTCGGTGCCGTTATCTGTGGTCTCACCTCTGGTCTTTTCTGGGTATCTGAGGGTGTCATCATCTCCGTGAGTCATCTCCGCGAGTCATCTACGCGAGTCATCTCCGCGAGCCATCTCCGCTGCGCCGCCAACACAGCAGGCATGCTGACTTTATCCGCAGATCTACTCCGAGCCCACCCGCAAGGGCCGCATGCTCGCCATCTGGCAGTCCCTCTACACCCTCTCCACCGTCATCGGGGGCTTCATCAACCTCTTTCTCAACCTCGACGTCAAGGTCAAGGGCGGTCTCCGCCCCAAGACCTACCTCGTATTTGTCGCGCTCAACTGCGTCGCGCCCTTCTTCTCGTTGCTCTTGAGCAACCCGAAGCAGGTGCAGAGGAAGGACGGCAAGCCCGTCACTGGCTTGCCCGACAAGGGGTTCCTCGAGGAGACTTGGTTGACAATCAAGGAGCTCAAGGATCCAAAGATCATTGCATGTTGCTTCCTGTGGTCGCAGTGTCTGTTCATCCCTTCGTGGACTAGTGAGCCCCCCCCCCCCCCCCTTGACTACGATACTACGAGAAGAGTCCGCTGCTGACGTGGACCGAAGGCACCTACCTCGCCAAGCACTTCTCTGTCAGGGCCCGTGGTCTCTCATCCATCGTCAAGCCCACATTGACCATCACCTGGTTCATCATCATGAGCGTCAGTCACCGCTGCGAGCCGAAAGCCGTCACCGCACGTCGCTGACCTCCCTGCCCTGCAGTTCGTCCTTGACCGCCGCTCCCTCTCCATCCGCAAGAAGCTCCTCTACACCTGGGGTTTCCTCCAGAGTACGTTGCTCTCCACCCATCACAACCCCCTCACCCCCTCACCCCCTCACCCACGCACCCACGCACCCACGCTGACCCCCCCGCCCAGCCGTCATCGTCGGCTCCTCCATCTGGCTCCTCGTCCTCTGCATCAAGCAAGACCGCCTTGCCAAGGCCCCCTCCTGGGACTGGGCCACCCCCGGCTTCGCCGCCGCCTGGGTGCCCGTCGCGATCGCCACCGCCGCCCAGGGCACCGCCTACGGCTACATGTACTACATGGCAGGGTACGCCTTCCCGCGCGGGGCCGACAAGGCCCGCCTCTCGCGCATCATCGCCACCCTCCGTTCTGCCGAGTCGGGCTCCGCCGCCATCGCGTTCGGCATCAACGCGACCAAGCTCAGCCTGCACAAGACGGGCATCATCAACCTCGTGTTCGCGCTGCTGTGTATTCCCTGTGGGCTGTACGTGCTGGCGTACGTGTGGAAGCAGGACAAGCTGGGCGCGTACGATGATGAGAAGCCTGGCGCGGTGAGGGACGTCGTCGTCGGGCAGGACACACCGTAGGTCGGAGGTCTTGGGCTCGTGGATGGGGTGGATGGTGGTCTGGGGGCATGGATTGTCTAGAGGGTCTTTTCGTTGAAAAGTGTTTATATACACAGGGGGTTTTGCCGCCGCAAAGATGCGTTTGGGCTCGTACAGTGCTTCTTATACTTGTGACCTTGTAAAGATGGGTTCGTACGAATGCAAGATACTGTAATGGCTTGTTCGTCGGGCGATCTAGTGGCCAAGTAAGCTCATGCTCATGGTGACCCACCGCGTATATCTCACTCTCGAGATATTCCACCCCCACGGAAATCCAAGCTCTTGCCGTTCTGACAAGTGTAATGCCGTCTTCACGACAGGGCGACTCGTCTCGTCTGCATGTCGATCGGCGCACCCACCGCTCTCCTACTTCAAGTTGACATCGGTCTGTCATCTTGCAAATGTGTAGTGCGATGCGGCTACGTACCGGGGCGAACTCTAGAGCCACGACCGTGTGCCGGAAAACTACACCATTGCATGTAAAACAATCTCACAGCCAGACAACGGCTTACCCGCCTGCACCTCATCTCCGCCTGCACCTCATCTCCGCCTGCACCTCATCTACGCCTGCACCAACCCCCCTTCAGCATACACAATCTTCTGCAGGTCTGCCTCCATATTGAAGAACGCCGGGACGCCGTACGGCAGGATATCGTTAAACACGACCATGCCGACCTCGGCTGTGGGGTCCGCCAGCCAAAAGAGGTTGGCGACGCCTCCCCATTCGGCGGAGAAGGCTCTGCGGCCATTCGGGATGTCCTCGAGGTTCACTATTCGCAGGCGGGTCAGCCATGCCCAAAGCATTCTTCAGGCAAAGGGAGCTCCACTCACTGAGGAAGCTAAGACCCCAGGCCTTCTTCTCCCCGGGCAACAGCACCAGATCCGTGTCGGCCCTACTCGTGTCCGTGCTCTTCACCACCGCGTGCTGTCCCAGCGCCCCGGGGTCCTTGAGCCCCTCGGTGTGGTTCTGGAACATGAGGTCGACAGTGGACGGCTTGAGGATGACGGCGCCGTTGGGGCCGGTACCCTTGTTGAGGATCACCGAGACGACAGTGAGGTACGATCCGGCGGTAGTGTCTGCAGGTGTCCGCCGCGCAGGGTAAGCTCGCTGTTGGACGGGGGACGGGGTACCGGGCGGGAATGGGTAGCGTACGTAGACCCCCGCCGGCGCGGTGCATCGGGACGTTAGTCAGCCTGCATGACCATTCACCATCAGCTCCTCATTCCAAGATCATCCCTGCACAAAGACCATATGGACGCACGCATGGGGATAGTCTCTGATCTCGTACGTGTCGCTGCTCGCGTCCCACTTGTGCATCGGGCTAAGCCTCTCGAGGAGGTCTGGTCGGCCCGCAAAGTCGAAGACGGTGTCATTGATGCCGAGAGGGGCAAGGACGTTCTCTGTGTCAAGCAGGCAGTGTTGTCAGCCTAGGTGTCTTGGGACAGCACCGTCAACGGTCACATCCAAGACATACCGTCAAGAAAGTCGCCAAGCTTCTGGCCTGACACGCGCTCCACGGTGATGCCAGCCCAGTCCATGTCTTGGGTCCGATGTCAGCGCCTGGCGCGTCGTACAACTTGTACACAGAGGTGCACTCACTGATACCATACTCGAACTTCTCTCCGGGCTCGTTGACAAGAGGCTGTACCCGCACAATGTCAGTGCTACTCGCGCCACTTTCTTTCTTCGCCACCATGGACCTAGATAGGACGGAGCCTCACCATCTCCAACTGTCTTCCGCTGAACTGCACACGCAACCAGCCAAAGAACCCACCTCGTCAGTCTGCTGCGCGAGCTCCATCCACGGGCCATTCCCATTCACCTCGTTGCCGTTTTGCTGCACCCAGTGCAGGATGTGGGTGTTGTACCACGAGTAGGACCAGCCTGCGGTATGGGTGAGGAGCATGCGCAGCGTTATGGGGGTCCTGCGTGATTACACGGGCGGGGGCGGGGGGTCAGTAAGACACTGCTGCGTTTGTACATGCCGCGCAGATCCCGCCGCCCGGCCCGGAAGGAAACTGATATGCGACTCACTTGGCCGGCCTAGTCTCAATGCTAGTCGGAGTAGAAGCCGTGATGACCTGCATCTGCTTGAGCTCGGGCACGAACTTGCTGACCGGCTCGTCGAGGTCAATCAGCCCGCGCTCGACCAGCTGCATCGCGGCGATGGCCGTGAGCAGCTTGGTGCAAGACGCGATCCAGAAAATCTGTCACACACCACCCTCTGCGGTCAGCTCTTGGTCGGGTCGAAGAGCAACCATCGGAGGGCCAGACATACCGTGTCGTTCTCCATCTTCTCCCCCGTCACCGCGTTCTTCGCGCCCACCCCCCTCAGGTAGATCATCTCCCCCTGCTTGTTGACGATGCCGACCACGGTCCCCGGCTGGCCGGCCTTGGGGTACGCGTCCAGCAGGTCGTCGAGCTGTTTCTTTGCGGAGGCGGAGAGAGTGACGGGCATGGTGAGGCTGCGCTGCTGTCTGCTGTCTGCGGGCGGACTGCCGTTGTGGGATGGGTACAACGCGGTGTGGGGTGCAAGTGGGAGATGGCAGGAGGGCTCGAGGCTGCGGTTCGAGCTGGAGGTGCATATGCCCTCGGGCATGCATTGGCTGTTCGGGCCAGCGGAGAAGCTGTTCGGCGGGACGCAAGAGGCACCCAGCCCAGCAATGATCACCGGATGATTGAAGCGATAAGCTGAGCGCAGCCGCAACAGCGCGCGTACCTGCAGACATACATACCAGCGCGTTTCGCGAACAGCGGATGTGGCGGGCGGCGGATACATACCCACGGCTTTATGCCCTGTGGAAATCCTGCAATTTCGCTCCATCTCTTGCAGTGCGAGCTCGCCCTTGAATGCAAGGGGGTCGATGTGGCGGCCAACAGAGTGGCATGCCATACACGTATGTGCCAACTTTGTCGTCATAGCAGTACCTTTCTATTGCCCCCCCCCCCGCCGAATGGCGCAACATCCTCACATACGAGTCCAATGTCTTGCATGCTTATAACTAACTACTCCCCACACTAACCTAAAGTCACGTATCAGCTCGAGCCGGGTCAAGAGCCTTTGGACGTGTCTGCCAATTATAATATCCGACAACAGATCATTAGGGGTGTGGGGGAAGAGTGTACTTAAGTGCAGTAAAGTCCTGCAGAAAAATATGACCAAAAACCGTGATATTTACAGATGGGAACAAGGAGGAAACATGTTGAGGGGAGGAACAAGGGGTAAGTCAGAGGGTGGGGTGCACCTCAAAGGAGGAAAGGGAACCTATCCCCGATCTTGAGCGCGGTGAGGGGCTTGTGGGTCGTGCCCCATGACTGCGAAAAGTTTACGGGGGTGCTGAATTCGGCGGGAAGGCGCTTGCCGCCCGCTCCGGTACGGACGCTAACCATACCAGGGGCCGCCTGCTGGTTAGCGTCGATGACGCGAAGGGGAGAGCGGGCGGGCCGAGGGGGAGGAGCCGAGGTAGCAATGGAGGAGAGGGCCCTACCCTGCTCCGAGATGTCGCCGAGGACAGTGAAGGTTGGGGGCTTGGTGCCAAACCCAATCTTCGGAGGGTATAGTCGTTGAACGGGATGTGGGTGAGAGGTGGCGGGTGGGGTGAGGGTAAGAGTGGTGGGTGTTGTTGTAACTCAAAGGGTTTGACAGGAGGAGGCCGGGGACAGTTGTGAAAGATGAGGAAGAGAGGAAGATACGATGTTGGTTTGTCTTTTAAAGGGGGGGGAAGTCGATCGTGCGCTCGGACCATCAGTCTGTGGCTGACGCGTGAGAAAGCGGTCAGGCAGGATGATGCGAACACGTGGTGCGCACGCTTCGGCCTCGTCAGCTGGATGGGATGTGCCCGAGTGTGGCACTTTGTGCATTGATACATTGCCTATGAGACGGTTGTACAGCAGTACAAGCTGCTTGCAGGCTCGTCTATCGACAAGCCGAGACCGCCAAGTAATAGGTATACGCTCGATGCTTGCGCCGCCTGTCAGCAGCGGACATCCCTGGCGGATAGTGGCTGACGCCACATTGCCGGTCAGTTCACAACTCGGCTCTTTGAACCATCTCAAAGCAGATCAGGAAGTGATGATCTCGAGGACAGTCAGACATCTCCTGTCTCGTGCAAAGGAGCCTACCTGCCTGCCTTGGGTGATCTGGGATGGGCGGGCCCACGGCGAATGCGTCGAGCCGGGCCCGCCGATGCCGCGGGTGGCTGCAGCCGGGTGAGGGACGGACACGGCGAGTGCATGGGCGGCCGGACGCAGAGAATGGGCAGGAGCGAGAGCATCCATCCATCCATCTGCAGCGCACGCGTCATTGTAAGAATGCACGAATAGATATGTGAATTTCTCGGGGCTGTATCCCCTGGGTGTCCGCCGCTCTTTTGGGACTTGTTGGACTTGCTGGACTTGTTGGACTTGTTGTATCACCTATCCAAGCCGTCCCCCTACCACCAACACCCCACGAATCAACAACCTCCATGTCATGTATCCTTTAAGAGCAACCTCAGCGGAACGGCTGGAAGTGAGGAAACAACTGGCAAAACCCGGGAATCCACGGTAATACTCCAAAAGTCAAAGTCATGCCTCTGCCGGTCGCTTCCTCTACCCGCGTACCCCTTCCCACCGTCATGAGTACGCCGACCGCTTCCTCTATCCACCGTAATTCTTCCCACCGTCTTGACCCTGCCGGTCTCGTCCTCTATCCGCCGCACTTCTTTCCACCTCCATGACTCCGCCGGTCGCTTCGTCTATCCGCCGCACTTCTTTCCACCTCCATGACTCCGCCGGTCGCTTCGTCTATCCGCCGTAATTCTATCCACCCTCATCTATATATATTCTCACTCCGCATTTGATCTTCTCACTCCTCATCTCATCTTTCTCAACAGAATTCCAGTTAAAGGTGAGACTGGCTACTGGTTATGGTCGGCATACAGCTTCCGCCTGTCCTGCTTCTCCCCTTCTCTCCTCTACCCCCCACACTCGACGTGATGACCTTCATTCTCTCCCCGTCTAATCGACCATGGCGAGCGAGCTAGGGCCCTCCTTCGCGGGAGACGCCCGGAACCCCTTCCTCCCTCACGGGAGGACGGGCTTACGGCGCTTGCCAGTGCCTTTGTCTAATCTCCTCACCACCTTCCGCTCTTGTTTGCTGGCCTGCTGGACACCGAGCTGACCATCTGAAACGCAACACAGACCTCTCACGTCTTCCTGTTTAACTCTTTAACTCTGTGAGTCTCTCCTTCATGAAGCGCGCCCCCTTTGCACCCCCCACCCACTCTTTTATGATGAAATGTTTTATCAAAACCATACGCAGTTTCCACTGATCGCGTCCTCCTTGCCGGGAGTTTGTGCTTGCTATCTCTTGTCTGCTTCCGCTTCCGTAACTGAGTCGAGTCTTCTTCTGTTACGGGCTGAACCTCCCGTTGAACATTGGATAGATTCCTCGATCTCGGGCTCGCAAGAGCAGTCGGCGGAACGTAGACGGAGGAGCGAGCCGATGCTAACTTGAAGTTTTTTCTTCCTTGATTGTCTGATCCCCCCCCCCCCACCCACACATATCTTTGGACGTGACTCGCGAAGGAGCAGACGCTGATGATGCCTCTACCCATCCTTATGCTTTTCGTTACTGTCCATTCTATGTAGCTCCAGATCTTTTCACATTATACAACATGGTCGCTTCCGGTGAGAAGAAGGGAAAGGTCATCCTCGCCTACTCTGGCGGTCTTGGTGAGTCTCTACTCTATGCATACTTTGTCACCGTAAGATCAGCTTCCTGAT
>JANBXI010000082.1:0-64349 GCA_024271845.1 Cryptococcus sp. VH57_BW
CCCCCCCCCAGCAGCCCTCACCATCCTCCCCATCTCCGTCCTCTCCATCGCCTCCTGGACCCGCTTCCTCACCCCGGGCACACGCACCACCCACCCCGACCTCGCCTGCGCCATCCGCCTCGCCGCCCCCTGCCCCGCGCTCTCCGCGTACGTCGTGCACGCCACCGACACCTTCCGCATCGACATCCCCCTCATCCCCTCCGCCATCAGCGGCCTGCACGCCCAGGCGAACCCGGGCGTCGACGCCGCAGCCGTCGCCATCAGCTTCCAGCTGGCACAGGGCGCGCTCGCGTATGCGCTCTGGGACCACGGAGAGGCCGTGTGGAAGGCGGTCGGGGACTTTACCAGTGGGGAGACGAGCGCGGGGGGGAGGTGCGAGCTGACGGGGGATAAAGATGTGAGCTGGGCGGAGCGCAGCTGCTGGTTGCATGGACGAGTCGTTGTGCTGACACCTGACACGCCGACACGCGACACGCGGACGCACGCAGTGCCTCATCCCGGCGTTTACAAACGTGCAGCAGCTCCTCACGGGCGGCGCCTACCCCACACCCATCACCAGCGCCGTGCACACCGGCACCGCCTCACACTCCTCCCCCCGCACCGCCCTGACATCCAACCCAAACCCCGCTCCCACCCCGCGCACCCCGCGCACCCCGCGCACGCCGCTGCCCACACCCACCCTCGACGTCCCGCTCCACCGCCACGCCTCAGCAACAGCGCAGCGGCATCCCGCGCATCCCGCGCACGCCCACCAGCGCCAGCGCTCCTTCTCCCAGCCGCAGCTGCCCACCCGCTTCCTGCAGTATGCGCAGGGTACGCTTCTGCCGAGCGCGGGGGGCATGCTCGGCGCGGGGCAGCACCTCGGCGGCACGCTCGGCGGCACGCTCGGCGGCACGCTCGGCGGCAGCGTGCCCGCCCCTGCCCCCGCGTCAGCGTCCGCGACGCCGGGCTTCGCGGGGACGCCGGGATTCACGGGCTTCGCGGGCTTCGAGGGCTTCGCGGGCATCCACTGGGCGTTCCCCCTCAGCTCGGGCGCGCAGCAGTCCCACGCCCCTCACCCTGCTGAAGCGAGCTTCCTCCCCGCCGCCGCCGGCCCCGGCCCCGGCTCAATCCTAATCCCAGGCCCGGGCCCGGGCCCGAGCACAGGACCAGGCGATAGCAGGAACCCGGGGATGGAGATGCAGATGCAGATGGAGATGGAGATGGGCATGGACGTGGACGTCACGCACCGTCACTCTCAGGAGAGCAGCATGGAGGCCGCGACCCTGCCCTTTGAGCTGGCGTACCACGCCCCGGGCGGCCAGGATGGCATCGAGCGGTCCGCTGGGTCGGCCCGGTCCGAGGTGACGGAGATGCCGGGGGAAGATGGAATGGAAGGCATGCGCGGCGTGGGCGGCGTGAGCGGCGTGAACGGCGTGAGCGATGCGGACAGCGCGGGCAGCGCGGGCAGCGCGGGGACGAGCGACGACATGCCCATTCTCACGAGCGACGGGCTGGACGTGGCGCTCTTCGGGGTCGGGATGGAGGGCGGTGTCTAGGCTGGGCGGTGGTGCAGGTGCGGGCGGGCGGGTGGGCGGGCGGCTTCTTTTCCGGTCTATGAGAGCGTGTACTGGTATACACCTTGAGGGTGTTTGGCACTGCCGTGTACCGCATGCATTTCGTATCATACAGATATACCACACACGGCTGTACACCATGCACGCTGCCTTGCGTAAAGTCCATTCCTCCTATATGCTATGCAGCTAACTCGACCCCAAGCACCAAGCACCACGACTTGTGACAATTCGTCCCCATCAACAGACTCGATGCCAACGATCACCCGGTGGCCGCATTCACTCCTTCGTTCACTTGGGACCCTATGCATGACTGTGCTGCTATGTTACAGCTATATTACAACTACTGTACACAACCCCCCTCCCCCACCCCCCTTACCGACCTAGCTTCCCCCTAAGCGCAGTCAGTAACTCGGGCACCCCCGGAAAATCCTACCAACCACAACTCGTTAGCATGCAATCACATGTCAATATGGAGCTCCCATATACTCGACTCACAAATAGGACATAGCCAGCTACCGCCAGGAAGATAGTGGCGATGGTGTCAAGTCCTAAGTTGATGATCCAGAGGCGGGATTTAGGAGGTCGGTTGGCGTCCGAGGGGTCGGCGGCGGAGGTGGGTGGCCCGGAGGCGGTGGACGTCCACCTCTTCCGTAACAGGGCGTACGGAAGAAGGGGGAGAGCCAACAGTCGGATACTAATGGTGTCGTAATGCACTGAATCAGCATAGTGCCTACCGCCTACCACTGAGGGTCGTAACTGCCACTCACTGCCCCGAAAGAAACCGATAGTCCAGAATTAAGACCAGAAGCAGAAGTAGGTCGAGCGCACCTACAGTCGATGGTCAGCTGTAAAAGATGGTCCTATCCCAATGCAGGGGGGGAACATACCGAGCCAGAGATCATGCCCGACATTTCTGTCTGTCGGCAGCAGAAACGTGTACACCTTGTGTATCCACTGCTTCACTGAGACGATTGTCTCAGCGAGATCTCTGATTTTGTCGAAAGAGATATATGGCATTTTTATTCTGGCTGTTGGAAGATGTGTGGTGCAGACGAAGGATGTAGTGGGTGAGGACCTTTTATACACTGGGCACTGCCTTTGGGGTGTCGGATTTACAACCTAACACCGACTGCATCGAGACTGGTCTCCAGCGGCTGTGATCACCATCAGCTGTGATCACCATCACCTGTGATACCATCAGCTGTGATACCATCAGCTGCCATCAGACTGATGAGAGGTCGCGCCAGAGGACGAGCGAGGGTGATGCCATGGCAGAGGAGACGACCCGTGCGCACGACGGGCTCAGGGCGGCGGACACGAGGCACCTGGCGCTGCCGTTTATATGCGTGATCCACTTTGCCCGTGCACTCCTTTTCAGCAAAGCGTCATCGCGTATCCCGTGAACCTCATGCACAACAACAGCTATGCCTGCCGACAAGACCACCTTCCACAGGCATGAGCCTCGGAGATTCCTCCAAGAGACCATCGATAAACCCCGCGCCGGCCTCTGGGGCGATCTTAACACCAAGCATCCCATCATCTCCTACCGCTACATTCCAGACGCACCCGACGAGCCGTACTACTTTACAGAGTTCAACCCGGGCAACGTTGTGGACCGATGTGTGAGCCGCCCACTTGACTGTATGTAGTCCCCGTACTTCTCTGACGAGATGGGTTTCAGATCTCCCGGCTAGAGCTGTGCAAGATCTGGGCGACCGTGGTGAACGCCTCGATCCTCCTTCACTGGATGAGGCACAACCTTACCGTGCCTATCAGCAGCCCGTATGTCAAGTATTATGAACATTTGGACTCCTGGACTGAAATGGTGAGTGTCGGTATCTCGGGTTCCTGTGCAAGGTCATGACATCTACTGACTTGAGGTTGCATGCACCTGGTCAGCTCCAAGGCTTTGAACGTGAGCACTTACCGCTCCAACCAGGCCAGGCCGCCTGTGAGCTGTGCGCTGACTACACGTACACGAGGCAGAGGAAATCGGCCTGGCGATGGAGGTGCTTGTCGACTGGGAGGCTGCCCATCACCTCCCTTGGGATTGGGACAGGGCTACTACGAATAACCGCACTTCGCACCTGAGCAGCAACCCCCGTCGTCTCGTACCGGGTGACATCGGTACTGCCGCCGCTGTGACCACCACAGTCACCACCACGGACACTGGCATCAGCGTCAAAACGAGCAGTGGTCCCGCCCCTAGGAGATTCCGCCGCGGCCTCAGCCCGCTGTTTCTATTCGCCGCATCCGATGCATCCCGCTTCATACGGGTCCTGCGGTACAACCCGCTTACGGAGATGATGGGCGATGCCATACCGGACTGCGAGTACTACAATTTCCCGCCTGGATTTCCAATACGGGATTCGGAGACTCGACTGTTGGATGAAGATGAGGAGGTGAGTGTGGGCTGACGTGGGTGTGTGTGTGTGTGGCTGGGGGGATTGTGTTGTTGATGTGGCCCTCATGGAAACGGTCGTTTCAGCAGGTTGGAGAGGGAGGGAGGCGCTCGGACACCGCCGCTACGCCGAGGGTTGATGTTGAGCCCCCGACAACATCAGAGTTCAAGGTTTTAATGCGATCATTGTTCAACCTCGTAAGTGGACCATGCCATTGACGGATCACAGACGATGTTCTCATATACCAACAAGGCTAATGTTTGCGCAGGACGGGCAGGTGACCCTGTAGCGCGTCTAGTTTGGACCGGGCGCTTGCGAGTGGGGTGTTTATGTTGTACAGTTGTGTAGTATTATCATTATTACGGGCAAGTGGACTGAATATCTGGACATATCTACCTGAGACATGTAGGTGTAGGCACTGCTGAGTTAATTGCGCCCTGATAGCGCTGAAACCGGCCTGCCGTCATATGTCGCAATCCTGGATCTAGTTTGTCCCACCCCTTCCCACATCTCCTGGGGGCTGAGTATGAGGGTGACGTGGTAAGAACCACACACCCATGACTAGTATGCATCTGGTGCAGACGTGGCACCTGCGCTGGGACTGGCGCCTGACGCGAACCCCATACCGACGCCGCGCATGCCCACACCCACGCCCCCGACCAACCTCAGTCGCACACCCTCCCTCCCGCTCCAACCCCTGCTGATCCTGACCCGCCGCACCCCTGCTTTCCCCCCACACAGTCCCGGCCTGGGCTAACCGCCCAGGTCGATTGTGGTCGGTGGATAGGATGTCTTGTATGTTATATATTCCTGTCAGCTCCGGTCACCCCTGCAGCGTAGTCTGGCACTCGCACAGTATGGCCGTGTAAGGAGTGCATCGTCCATAACAAGACTACTCCGCATACTACGTATCTCCAAGTGACCCAAGACCACACACGTCCATACACAACATCCCCCCGTCTGCCGTCTGCCCCAAGAGGGGGTTATGCTCTCTTTCCGTATTATACCGGATATACAGTGATATACAACTGTAATCCACCTCAGCTGACTGTCCTTCTTCACCGCGAGGCTCGAGAGTTACTCCAAGACTGACCTTCAAATCGCCCTAGAATCACAGCCCATTTCTCTCCAGCTGCGCGTTATACATATCCCGCAACTGCGAGCTCCTAGCTTTTTCGACCTCCAGCTCTCGCTCGAGCTGCGCGATGCGCTTGTCCTTATCCGCGACGGTCAGCGCAAGGGTGTCGAGCTCTTCGCGGCGTCGTGCGCGGTGTTTCTGGGCAGAGCGGCGGTTGATGTCGCGGCGGTCTATAGGGTGGCGAGGGCGGGACGCGGCGGGATGGGGCGGGGGGAGAGGTATTGGGATGAAGCGATATGAGGGGACCGGGGAACGGCGGCATGAGACGGGGTGCAGTGGGGTAGAGTGTCGGGGTCAGCTAAAGGCCCGTACGGAGGCAAGGGCCACGGCGGTGGTCCGAGGTCAAGCGTGACAAGACTGACTCACGTTCAAGCCTCATCTGCCGCTTCAGATCCTGATCAGGAACGCTGGGTGCCCTGCCCTTCTTTCCCCTGCCCTTCCCGCCCTCGCCTCCGAACACACTCCCGTCTTCTGCCCCCACCGACATCTGCTCGGGGCTGAACCCGATCCCCGCGCCGCCGCCGCCGAGATCTTGCGGCGAGATGCCCTCGGGAGAGAAGACAGCAGCAGACGCACGGCGCTGGTCTTGCAGCCAGCCAGCCACGGCGGGGGGGGCTACCCCCGCCTCGGCACCGCCAGTGGCCTCCCTCCCGCCGCCATCATAGTCTACACCGAGACCCATCCCACCCAGCCCAAGATCCCCGAGCCTTCCGACAGCCTGGAGCCCCGGCCTCGTATGAGCCCCGCCGAGACCGCCGGTGCCGCCCATGAGGTCGTCCTCGTCCTCTGTGCCGATATCGGTGGTCTCGTAAAAGTCGGAGGGGTCGAGCGAGGAGGACGCGGCAGATTGGTACGAGGGGGCGGTGGTGGGGCGGTAGGCCTCGGGCGCTGTGGGTGCGCCGTTGGGGAGGTGGTGGGATGAGGTGGAGAGGGAGGGTGAGAGCATGGCGGTCGGGTCGGGCACGGCGTCGACCTCCATCTGGGTTAGAAAGTCGCTCTGGCCCTGCCGCTGGTGTTCATCCTGAGACGGAGGCGGAAGGGTCTGGGGGTTGCCAAAGTTCATCTGTGGCATTGGGCGCGTAAGCTAGAGCTGTCAGGCGGGGCCGTGAGTCATTTGCTCAACGTACAAGACTCCACCCGCCGAGGGGGTTCCCCATCCCGTCTTGGTCCTGCAGGAGACCGAGGATCCCGTCGTCTCCGCCATGGACGCCGAGCTCGGTTATGAACCGCCTCTCCATGCTGCTCTGAGGCCCGAGCGCGCGGGCTGCTGGGGGCTGGACCTGCGGCTTGGAATGAGACGTCGAGTCCAAGGCGAGGGAGGCGGGGGGCGGGGCGTCGGTGAGGTCGTGGGATGCCGCATGGGCGACAGCAGTAGAGACGCGGGTACTGCGGGTTGCACGCGGGGCACGCGTGGCGGCCGCACGACGGTCGGGTATGACGGTCGCGCCGGACGAGTTGAACCTGGTGGTGGGCGCAGGCGTGAGTGGGGCGCTGTGTGGGGTGTGGCTGAGCGGGGTGGGGAGGGACGTACGTGTCTGACTTTCCCAAGGGGACAGGCATGGCTGTAGTGGGTGTGCTGAGGAAAAGGGAGCGGGTGTCGGGCGGGGATGAGCGAGTGGACAGATGTGTTTGTTGATTTCTTTTTATTTCACGCGGGAGGCAGCAGCAAGTCGGCGGCGAGAACGAGCAGAGAGCCGGCGAGGTGACTCAACCGGCGCGTCGCCCGCGCGGGTAATTACAGCGTGCCTATTACGGGCGCGCCGGTTATTAACGCGGTTCTCACCTCGTCGCCCTCATCTCTTGTCTCACACGGCTATGCTTGTGTCCAGCAACAAAAACGTTCGAGCTACCCCTAGGGCAAGGGCAGAGTCACGCAAGAGCAGGGGATACGGCTGTGTGAGCGCTGGACAGACGCTAGAGAAGGGCAGCACCCCTTGACATCGAGTCCTTCAGCAGCCCAGGCGGCAGGGCGATCAGCCACCGCTCCCGGATGCATACGAAGTGACTGAGACCTCCAGTGAAAGACCTTGAACCGCTGTGGACAAGATGTGACGCGCGGACGGGGATGGTAGCCGAGTCACTGCTGGATGATGCAATGCAAGTGAAGAAGAGGACAACATTGGATTTACGAGGTATCAACGGCTGGCAATATATACATATGTCCCCAATCGACACGTACATTCCACAAGCCCCCTGACAACGCGACCCGAGCACCGACCCTTATCTCCTCCCAATCGCCAACGCCAGGGTGAAGGACTACGTGATCGATCAAGAGGACACTACATGGCAGCGTCGTGACACGATGAAGATGTAGACAGGGGTAGAATATGCCCCAGATGAGGAGGCTGAAGTTGCGACAGCCATGTGGCAGCAGGCCTCTTCCAACGTTACCATGGCGCAATATATTCAGCACTGCATATATACATGTATAAGGTGTATATACAGACAGTCCACTTGCTCAAGATAATGATAATACTACACAACTGTACAACATAAACACCCCACTCGCAAGCGCCCGGTCCAAACTAGACGCGCTACAGGGTCACCTGCCCGTCCTACGCAAACATCAGCCTTGTTGGTATACGAGAACATCGTCTGTGATCCGTCAATGGCATGGTCCACTTACGAGGTTGAACAATGATCGCATTAAAACCTTGAACTCTGATGTTGTCGGGGGCTCAACATCAACCCTCGGCGTAGCGGCGGTGTCCGAGCGCCTCCCTCCCTCTCCAACCTGCTGAAACGACCGTTTCCATGAGGGCCCCATCAACAACACAACGCACGCATACAGGTCGGAGCAGACTCACCTCCTCATCTACATCCAACAGTCGAGTCTCCGAATCCCGTATCGGGAACCCAGGCGGGAAATTGTAGTACTCGCAGTCCGGTATGGCATCGCCCATCATCTGCGTAAGCGGGTTGTTCCGCAGGACCCATATGAGGCGGGATGCATTGGATGCGGCGGATAGAAACAGCGGGCTGAGGCCGCGGCGGAATTTCCTAGGGGCGGGACCACTGCTCATTTTGACGCTGATGCCAGTGTCCGTGGTGGTGACTGTGGTGGTCACAGCGGGGGCAGTACTGATGTCACCCGGTACGAGACGACGGGGGTTGCTGCTCATGTGCAAAGTGCTGTTATTCGAAAAAGTCCTATCCCAATCCCTAGGGAGGTGATGGGCAGCCTCCCAGTCGACAAGCACCTCCATCGCCAGGCCGATTTCCTCTGCCTCGTGTACGTGTAGTCAGCGCACAGCTCACAGGCGGCCTGGCCTGGTTGGAGCGGTAAGTGCTCACGTTCAAAGCCTTGGAGCTGACCAGGTGCATGCAACCTCAAGTCAGTAGATGACATGACCTTGCACAGGAACCCGAGATAACGACACTCACCATTTCAGTCCAGGAGTCCAAATGTTCATAATACTTAAAATAAGGGTTACTGATCGTCACGGTAAGGTTGTGCCTCATCCACTGAAGGAGGATCGCGGCGTTCACCACTGTCGCCCAGATCTTGCACAGCTCTAGCCGGGAAATCTGAAACCCATCTCGTCAGAGAAGTGCGGGAACTACATACGGTCAAGTGGGCGACTCACACATCGAAGGAAGGGGACGTCCGGGTTGAACTCTGTAAAATAGTACGGCTCGTCGGGTGCGTCTGGAATGTAGCGGTAGGAGATGATGGGATGCTTGTTGTTGAGATCGCCCCAGAGGCCGGCGCGGGGTTTATCGATGGTCTCTTGGAGGAATCTCCGAGGCTCATGCCTGTGGAGGACAAGCTCGTCCGGCATGGCGTTGTTGTTCAAAGCGGGAGCCTCAGGATAGTTGCTGAGTTGGAGTACATGCCCGGCGGCAGGCAAAGTGTAGGACGCATATAAACGGCAGCGCCACCTTGTGTCCGCCGCCCTGAGCCCGTCGTGCGCACGGGCCGTCTTCTCTGCCATGGCATCACCCTCGCTCGTCCTCTGGCGCGACCTCTCATCAGTCTGATGGCAGCTGATGGTATCACAGCTGATGGTATCACAGCTGATGGTGATCACTGCTGATGGTGATCACAGCCGCTGGAGACCAGTCTCGATGCAGTCGGTGTTAGGTCGTAAATCCGGCGCCCCAAAGGCAGTGCCCAGTGTATAAAAGGTCCTCACCCACTACGTCCTTCGTCTGCACCACACATCTTCCAACAGCCAGCAGAAAAATGCCAGTCAGAGTCCCATCATGGCTCAAAGCCGGCAATGCTGTGCCGCATATCCAGAGCACTGTGAGGTATACCTGGTATCAGTTCCTCATCGCCTACGACGTTCTGGTACCCGGGGAGAGAACTTTGGTGAAGGACTGCTGTCTCGGTTTGTTCACCCCCTGGACTAGGACAGGACCATCGTTTACAGCTGACCATTGGTTGTAGAGGCATTGGGCGCCCTACGTATCTTGGTATTGGTGCTTGACTGCACCTA
This sequence comes from Cryptococcus sp. VH57_BW, assembly GCA_024271845.1. Lineage (NCBI taxonomy): Eukaryota > Fungi > Basidiomycota > Tremellomycetes > Tremellales > Cryptococcaceae > Cryptococcus > Cryptococcus sp. VH57_BW. The sequence continues at coordinate 9,539 of JANBXI010000082.1, forward strand.
CCAACCCACCGCCCCTTTGCCTGGCACGTGAGTGGCAGTTACGGCCGTCAGTGGTGGGCGGTGGGCACTATGCTGATTCAGTTCATTACAACACCAATTAGTACGAGACTGATAGGTCTCCCCCTTCTTCCGTACGCTCTGTTACGGAAGAGGTGGACGTCCACCGCCTCCGGGCCACCCACATCCGCCGCCGACCCCTCCGACGCCAATCGGCCTCCCGCATCCCGCCTATGGATGATCAACTTGGGACTTCACACCATCGCCACTATCTTCCTGGCGGTAGCTGGATATGTCCTGTTTGTGAGTCGAGCATAGGGGAGCTCCATATTGACATGTGATTGCATGCTAACGAGTTGTGGTTGGTAGGATTTTCCGGGGGTGCCCGAGTTACTGACTGCGCTTAGGGGGAAGCTAGGTCTGTAAGGGAGGTGGGGGAGGGGGGGTTGTGTACAGTAGTTGTGATATAGCTGTAACATAGCAGCACCGTCATGCATAGGGTCCCAAGTCAACGAAGGAGTGAATGCGGCCACCGGGTGATCGTTGGCATCGAGTCTGCTGATGGGGACGAATTGTCACAAGTCGTGGTGCTTGGTGCTTGGGGTCGAGTTAGCTGCATAGCATATAGGAGGAATGGACTTTACGCAAGGCAGCGTGCATCGTGTACAGCCGTGTGTGGTATTCTGTATGATACGAGATGCATGTGGTATACGGCAGTGTCAAACTCACTCGAGGTGTATACCAGTACACGCTCTCATAAACCAGAAAAGAACCTGCTCGCCCGCCCATCCGCCGGCCGGCACCCGCACCACCGCACGGCCTAGACACCGCCCTCCATCCCGAGGAGGACAGGCCCATGGCGGAAAAATTAACCTCTTTGGATGACCCCGAGCCCCAGCATCGCCAATCCAGAAAGATTAGTGCATGTCAATAAGAGCTGGTACGCTAACCTCGCTACAGTGATGAAATCCGCCGTCGTACTTCTTGCCGTTACTTTTGTCTTGCCTGCTTCCCCCCCCCCCACCCCCCGTAAAGATCTTCGTGTATGTGATCCCCCTTCTTCTCTTTCTTATTCACAGTTCCACCACGATCGCAGACGTAATATAGGATCGGTTTATTCGTCTGGAGTTTGGGAAGAATCAGTATTGCAGCTTTGTCCGATTCTTCTCGTCTGTGCGGCGGTGGGGGCGTAAGAGCGACGGTGGGAATCGTGGCCACGACAGCAGAGCAGCACGTGTGCGGGAGAAGGGTGAGAGGTGAGCATGGAGAAAGGCGTTAGGGAGAGGTTAGCAAGCACACTCCACCGGTGGAAGGTCACGCCGGCGCAGACACTCCCAGCCAACCAATGCGTGCCGCCCAACACGCACTCCACCGACGACCGGCCGACTGCCGACGAGGAGACGGTGCGTGTTGTGGCTTGTACATTTTGGCTGAGCTGGCAGGTCCGTGTCGTCATAACCCTCTGGGGTGGAGCTGTGCTCGATGTTCCTCTTCCTTCTCGTCTCCTCCACTCGCCCTCCCTCCACTCCGCCCGCTCTCGCGCCCGCGCCACGTCCCGCACACCCCGCACACCACCCACTCCCGCTTCTGGCCAATCACAGAGACAAGAGACAAGGAATTCCGACTCACCCTTGGTATCGTAGCTCGAGTCGATCGGCCCCATCAACAGCTTGACGATCCACATGCTCGGGTCGAGGTCGATCCCCGACTTGCGCATCATCTCGGCCTGCTCGGCCTCAAAGTTGGAGGTACAGTCCACGAGCGAACCAATGACGGGGTGGTTATCGAGCTCCTCGAGGAAGCGCATCGCCTTCATGTCGTCACCAACCTGAGCGAATTCTGTGGCGTGGTGAAGGGTAGGGGTGTGAGTGAGCGGGTAGTTGAGTAGATGGGTGGGTGGATATAATGCAGGTTGGTAGGGGAGATAATTGGGGTAGGTGATGGAGATACACGGGTCAGCTCTATCCATAACAACAGATGCGCACCTCGATGTCATCTGAACGTACGATAAGACACGGCGTCGGGGCCGTACCTGCTCCTCTTGAGCTCCTGGTCCGCCTTGAGAATGACCTTGAAGACCTCGTCCTTGGGCTCACCCGCGGGGGTCCCGTCAGTGATCGCTACAAAATGTACGTCAGCATACACGAGACGCGCCGTGGAGGCTAATGAATGTGGTGAGGTATGCACTGATGACGACGACGGGCTTCTGGAGGCGGCCCTGTTGGGCAGGAGCAAGTACGAGCGGTTGGAGGATCTTCTGCCAAAGAGAAGTACCCAGCGGGGTGAGGCCTGTGTCGCCGGGGTGTCAGCTGGCGCTCCTTCGTGGAACCGTAGAAGGTAGCGCAGCAGATAGTTGAGGGACTGAGAGAGACTCACCCGAGAACTTGATCTGGTTGATGAGCTGCAACGCGCCCTGCTCGTTGGTGATGCCGTTGCCCTCGACGCGCGAGTTGAGCATGCGCACTTGGATGCCGTCGTGGTCGAACAGCGAGGTGGCGTAGGCCACACGGGAGAGGATCCTGGGTGTGTGTCAGTACCGCGACACGCATCCCACGAGCCGGCTGAGCACAGAATACGACTCACAGTTTGAGATCCTCGATACGTTCGCCGCCACCCTCGAACGCCATAGACCCCGAGTCGTCAATGAGCAAGACAATGTCAAAGAGGGAGAGCTTGACAAGGTCGGATGCAAGCTCGAGGGGCATGGACCACTCCTGGGCGATCTTGTTGAGTGCGCCCGACTGGGCAACACGCTGCGCGATCGGCTCGAGCGAGCCGGGAGGGTAGAAAACCTGAATATTTTGCTGCAGGCGCGGGAGGGTAGGGGTTCAGCGCTGTGTCTGTGGAAAGCGAGGAGTGGCAAAAGGTCACAGATATGGAGACTGGGGGAGCCGGGACGCGTAACACTCACGTCCTGAACGCACTGCTGGAGCACCTGCAAGAGGTACTGCGGGTTGGTGTTATTGGCACCAGCAGCCCCACCCGCTGCAGCGCCCTGGGGGGCACCCTGAGGGGGCCTCTGCTGCTGGCCCGGTGCGCCGTACGCCGGGGGCTGGGTCCCGTACTGCTGAGACGGGAGCTGGCCGTACTGGCCTTGCTGGGGCTGCTGGCCGTACTGGCCTTGCTGCGGAGGTTGACCGTACTGGCCTTGCTGCGGCGGCTGGCCGTACTGGCCCTGTTGCTGGCCGTACTGCCCTTGTTGAGGTGGCTGACCGTACTGGCCCTGCTGTTGCTGGCCGTACTGACCCTGTTGCTGGCCGTACTGACCCTGTTGCTGGCTGGGCTGCTGACCATACTGGGATGGCGGGGCGCCAGGGGGCGGGGGGTAGTTGCCCTGTGTAGGTGCTTGGCCGGGCCTGTTTGAGGGGGGGACGAAGAGTCAGCATTGGTATTCTGAGGTCAGCGCTTGCGCAAGCTCCCGCTTTGCCACGACCAGAGATCGTCATCCCGACGTCGAGCAGAAGGCCCCAGAAAGGCGTCTGGCCTCGGAAGTCGACTTGGCTGGACAAAGACTCACCTCTGGCCAGGAACAGGAGGTACTCCAGTAGGAGCAGCGTACTGCTGCTGGCCGTACTGGGACTGCTGCTGAGGAGCGAACTGGGAAGGGGTAGGGGTGTAGGAGTGCTGCTGGGCGGCGGACTGCGCGGGGGCGGCTGCACCGGCGCCGGCACCGACGCCAGCGTTGTTTGCGGCTGCAAGTTTGGAAGCGAGACCCATCGTGGTTGTTGCTGTTGTTTATTGATTGTGTAGATGTAACGGCAAGAATGAGAGTGAGGATGGAGTGTGAACGGATGATGACGAGGACGCAGGTCGCACCGCCTTTGACTTGGCACGGCCGGGGCAGGCGGGTGCGGGCGGCGTCATAGGGTGGGGGGTGGTGGGAGCCACGTGACATCCACGCGGCCTCCACGTGGATCTCCCTAATGTCCCCACGCCGGGGCGGTCTGTTAGCGGGATTAAATGTGATTAATTGGGTCTGTAGATATAATATTTACTTCCCTTAATAGCGAGTGTGGCAGTTGTTTGGTTGTTTTCGCTGGAATCGCTGTTCCGACTCGTTCTTGGCTCTCCTTCATACATCCGCCCTCTAATACATCCTATATATGGGTAGCCCATAGACACCGCCACTGCTCACGACCATCGACGGGAATCACGACTGCACACCACCACACTCCCTCCTGTAACGACAACACCCACACGGCACCCCACCCCGCCCACCATGAACCACCCCCACTCCCCTCCGCTCCCCAACCTCCACTCCCTCTCCATCTCCCCTGGGCCGGGTAACTACGCCAACAACAACTACCGCTACAACGGCATATTTGGCCCCTCGGTGGGTATGGGCCCACCTCAGCCCACAGGCAGTCCAGACTGGTCTTCGGGGAACAAGCAAAGTTCGAGATCGGGCTTGCCTTCGGTGCGTCCACCTTCCGCGTCTCCTTGTCGACAGTCTCACACCGCTGACACCCCACCCCCCCTCCCCGCGTCACAGAACTGGCACGACCCCAACGCACTGCGCGAGCAGTTTGACTACCGCCATGATGCTCCCTCCCCGCCTTCCACCCTCTCGCCCCCGTCTTCTGTGCCGACCACCGCGTCGTCCAACCACCACCACCAGGCCGCCGCCGCCGCCGCCGCGTTCCAGTACCCGCCCCAGCCGCAGCAGGGATACACCGACACGTTTGCGATGAACATGGGAATGGGGATGGACACACCGTCGCCCCCGCCTATGGGGTACGCGCCGTTGGGCTTTGCTGGTGGGTTTGGCATGAGAGGCCAGGGTGGCGGCATCGGGCTGCTGCAGCAGCTGCAGCAGCAGCCCGGGCAGGGGCAGGGGCAGGGGCAAGGGCAGGGGCAGGGGCAAGGGCAGGAGGCGAGGAGGAGCATGCAAGGGGCGCCGGGAGGGCAGCAGACCCCACAGAATGGGTGGCGGAACGGGTACGCGATGCCGTCGATGCCCATGTCGGACGACGATGTCATACCGACTGCCATTGTAATCAAAAACATCCCCTTCGCCGTCACGCGCGAGACCCTGCTCTCTGTGATGGAGTCCCTGGGTGCGCCCCTTCCCTACGCCTTCAACTACCACCACGACAACGGCGTGTTCCGCGGACTGGCGTTTGCCAATTTCCGCGCACCAGAGGAGGCGGCGAGCGTGGTCGCGGCGCTGAATGGGTACGACGTGCAGGGGAGGAAGCTGCGCGTCGAGTACAAGAAGGTGCTGCAGCCGGGGGAGAAGGACAAGATAGAGAGGGAGAAGGCGTTGAAGCGCATGCGGAGCTTGCAGTTTGACCGGAAGGAGATGCCGCCGCCACTCACACTGCCCATCAACCGCATGCCGCCCCCTCCGCCTCCTCCGCACTCGGCGTCGGCCGCATCCGCGTATGACCAGTCCCCGCCGCAGTCAGCGTCAGCCGCGTCGACCAATTCCAACTCTGACGCTCTGCCTGCGACGCTCGATATGAACAACCCCATGGCGCTCGACATCTACTCGCGCGTGCTTGTGTTCAAGGAAGACCGCATGCGCGACGAGCTGGCCTTCTCGCGCAACCTCACTCCGACGGAGCGCCGCATTGTCCACCTCGTCGCGCAGAAGCTCGGGCTGACGAGCATCACCCGCGGGGAGGACGAGGAAAAGACGGTGGTCGTGACGCGCGAGCCGCAGCGCCCGGCGCTGCACACATCTGTGAGCGCAAACTCTGCAGGCTCTGGCTCTACGCCCGCGGCGTACCTCTCGCCGTACGGCGCGTCGCCGAACCCGAACCCCAGCCAGCCCGCCACGACGATGGATCTGTCTCCGAACTTGCGGTACAAGAAGTCGATGCCCGACTTGCGCGGGTTTGGCGGGCCGGTTGTTGCGCGCGACCCTGCGCGGAGCCTGACGCCGCAGCGGAGCTCGGGGAACATGCGCGCGGAGATGGGCAGGGATTACGCGTCGATGGGTGCGGCGCATGGGAGGAGGATGAATGGCGGAGGGCAGCTGCAGCAGCAGCAGCAGGGCGGGGGCGGTGGCGGCGGCGGTGGCGGGGGGTTGGGGTACGGAGGGAGTGGGGGAGGGTTCAACGGCTTTTTCGGGAGCTCGATCGATATTCCACCGGTGCCGCCTCTCCCCTCGGGGCTGGGGCTTCACTCCAAAGGTCTCTCGATGGGAAGCATCTCGCCGAACCCTGCAGAGGGCGTCGCGCCCAACGGCAGCGGCGGTAGCTTGTCTGCCCACCCGCACTCGCACCACGCTCCCCCCCACCCCCACCACCCCCACCACAACCACCACCACCCGCACTCTTCCCACTCTTCCCACTCGTACTCCAACTCCAACTCCAACTCGCACGCGAACGGCTCTCTCGGGGTGAACGTCCACGTCCACACAAACGGCCGGGTCTCGCCAGAGGATCTCGTCTCGCCCATCCAGCCGCTCCCGCAATCCCACTCCCAGGCATCCTCGTTCACGTCTTCCTCCCTGCCTTCTTCCGCGGTCCCTCCGGCCCAGTCCCTCGCTCCTCAGACGCAGCCGCAGCCGCAGCAGCAGCAGCAGCAGCAGCTGCAGGGCACCTCGGCGAACCAGACTCAGCCACTGCGTAACCCGCGCGGGCCCGCAGGCGAGTCCCGCGGGTTCGGCGGGTCTCTCTGGCCGGGCGCTAGCAGGAGCATGATGGGGTTGAACTCGGGTCTGGCCACGGCCACGGGCGGTGCTGGTGGTGGGGGTGGTGCGACGAATGGCTCGGGCACGAGTCCTGGTGCAGGCGGCCCTGATGCTGGCGCTGTCGGGGCCGGCGGGGCTGCCGGAAGTGTCGCGGGATCGACGAGCTCGGCTAGCGCGGGGAGGGACGATGAGGGGAGTGCTGGGGGGAGTGGGGATGCGCCGATGCAGACGCAGGAGACGATGCGTACGCGCGAGAGCCTGGAGATCTAGACTGTTTTGTTTTCGTCTTCAATTTTTTTTTTTTTTTTTTTTTTTTTTTCCCTTCTCTTCTATCATCTTCATTTGACGTTTCTTAATCTTCACGACGGCCCTCATCCCTCTTGTCACGCCCCACGCCCTCATACGACATGTCGAATGACTCAACTCGGCGTCCGTCACCGCAGCGCACGACGACGACACTCAACTCTTCCTACCACACGCGCACACCGTTTTCTCACGCTTGTGCCGGGCGTGAGCCTCTAGCACGCACCAATCCCATGACCCACACCTCATACATGGCTTATCCCCCCCGGTTTCAGTTTCCCTCTGTTCCCTTCTTTTCTTGGCTTCGGTTTGTTTTGTTCTGCTTCGTACGTATTTTAGCCGTCGTTAGGGGGTTCTTCTCCGGAGCCGGGCGGTTTTATGTGTTTTTTTTTTTTTTTCCTTATATGACGTTGGTTTACTTGTTCAACCAAAAACTCCTTTGGATGACCTAGGTGGTCACGGCGGCGGGGACGTTGCGCGCGTGGTGCGAGCGTGGTTTGTGTGCGGGCGGATGGGCGCGGGAGGGGGGAGGGGGGTGACGACGCGACGGACGAGGGGAACGCGGGTGGGGGGGGGACGAAAACAACTATGACTATGATACTTGGATGATTTGATGGCTCATGGATATTCATGCATACAAGCAATGTACTGGCTTTGTTTGGACGACTCTGGTCTCTGGTGGTGGTGAGAGAGATGGTGGGTGCCCCTAGCGCCATTGTCTGGTCGCTCATCGTCGATCGTGGCGTGGAACAGCCTCTTTTCACGGTTTCGTCTTGTTGACCCATGGGAACTGGAGTGCCTAGGTGGAGGGGGGAAACTCGAATGGGACGCTTTCTCGAGGCAAGGACGGAGGACGAACGCTGAGGGCGCGACCGGCCGTGCCAGGACAGCATGTGCCCCAGATCTGGGTGGGTAAACAGATTAGGCAGCGGCACTCGCTTGGATCAGAGATTGCAGGAAGACGCGGTGGTCGAATGCCGGCGGCTCTGCAGTGTGCCCTGTGTGCTTGTGGCTGTACTTGTGCCCTTGGGCGGGCAGGAACGGCGGGAGAGTTAGAGTTGCGGCGCATATGCTTGCTCGCACGTCTCGCCTAATCCGTCAGACGTCGGCGGAGGCCGATCGGGCGCGGGGCCCGCGGAACACACAAACAAGCTCGCACACCGGCAGGGTCGGGTTCATTATTTTTTAATCAGCAACAACAGGGGGCAGGCGGGCAGCAGTGCAGCAGTGCGCAGTGCAGCAGTGGGCGCCGCCGTTCATTAATCGCACGCAGTGCCGCATGCAGCAGTCCATGCACGAGGTTATGCCATAACTCGAGATCTTAACCCATACCCATGTAACTCGGGATCTTGATGGCAAGACAGGAGGCACGCCGCAGAAGGAGCTTGGGCGCCATCGCAGGGCTTTTCGAACGACGTGCGACGCTGAGCATCGCATCGCATCGAGCGGCTCAGAGCATCGCATCCGGGCTCTGGCTGTACACACCATGGGACGTAGCGTGCCGCAGACGGGACTAGACAGCGCACCGTTCATGATGGTCGTCGAGAGCACGATCAGAATAATGAGACATACGGAATTCATTACGTGAAGGGCTCTGGGGTCGCGGGGGTTTTCTCGATGGAGTGGCTTCGCACTGCCGCCTGCGACAAGCACGCATCGCCGCCAGCGCCTTGCTAGCCTTCGATCTTGGACTGCGAATCGCGTTTCATGCACAGGCGTTACGTACAGAGGCCGCGGCGGTTGGCATTCCCAACCGAGGTGTGCTGCTGCTGGCCGCAGGAACAGAGATCCATTGCGTTGACATGTGGTGCAGTGCCCCTGCGCACATGCCCAGCGCAGAGCACCCTCGAGGACACCCAAGGCGCCATGCCAGATGCATGGGTGCGCTGGGGGATGCGCCAGGGAGTCGACTGTCGATCCCCCTAGTGCGCGGGGGGCGGACAGGGAAAGGCAATCAGCAGGCCGCTAGCCGAAACAAGCTCCCGCGCACATTGCCCGCGACATTTCCATTTCCCCCGCCCGGCCAGGATCCAGGATCCAGGAGCGTCAGCAGGTACAGTGCTTCACGGCACGGCGCCCTTCTGCACCGGCCACAGCAAGCCACCACCCCCCGTGTTCATATACCCAGCTCAAAGCTTCCCTCCCCCTCCCCCGTCCGCCACCCAGCATCCACCACCCACACACCGCGATGCCCTTCTCACGCATCGACCCCGGCGCAGTCGGGTCCCCCCCCGGCTCGCCGCGATCGTCCGCCTCGTCCTGCACAAACGCCTGCAGCGCGCTCCTCACCCCGCTCGACGAGCTCGACAGAGTCGCCAGCGAGATGGTCATCGCCGACCCGCACGCGAGGCGCATCAGCGAGGGCGGGGACGCCCCCGAGCTCGCAGTGTTCGCCGCCGCCATCCCCCAGCCGGCCGACAAGATCCGTAGCAACCTCTCTCTCGCGGTGCCCCCTCCCCCGGCGTTCCCCACCCTGGCCTTCGCCGCGACATCACCTACCCCTCCACACGCCTCCCTTTCCCCTTCGTACTCTGGCCCCGCATCCCCCGGCCTCCCTGCCGAGGCGTTCACCTTCGGCACCTGCCCCTCTGTACCGTTTCTCGGCACGCCAGTCGCAGAGCAAGGGCCATTCGAGTACCCCGACTTGACGGGCTCCTCCTCGAGCCCCCATGGCTCCGCGTCATCGGGCTCGCTCTCGCCTCGAGACCCTCCATTCGCCCATGCCATCGGCGCGAACGTGCGGCTCTCCACCAGCTCCACCAGCTCCACCAGCTCCACCATCACCCCCTTCCCCATCCCCGACTGCCGGCCATCCACCACCCGCCGGCCGTCCAGCATCCACTCGACGTCTTCCGACACGTCCGTGCCCCTCATCGTGACCCCCGTATCACCCGTCGGCACCCCCCTCCCCACCCCCACCCCCACCCACTGCGCGCCTGCCCACTCGGCCAAGCGCTCATCCACCCTCATGTTCCAGCAAAAGGCCCTCCCCGCGCCCATCCCCCCGAGTCTCCTCGCCCGGCGGGGGTCCCTCCCCGCCGCGCAGCTCTTTGGCCTCCCGTTGAGGGAGCAGCAGCACTGGTCCCGCTCCAACGCGCCCGTCGTCACTACAGCGGCGCTGTACCAGCGGAGGCAGAGCGTCGTATCCGAGGCCGAAGAGGAGAGCGTGGCGTCGGGTGCGATGGCCGCGGCGGGCGGTCTGCCCAAGCCCAGGTCTACTCGTGCCTCGGCGCCCATGATCCCTACGTCGCCTACGTCGGCAGAGTCCCAGGCTGCGGGGTATACCCACGAGGCCAGCTCCACCCGCCGCGGCTCCCTCCCCTTCATCTCACCTCCCATCCTCCCCACCCCGCCCACTCGCTCGTCCGCCCCCTCCCGCTCCAGGTCCATCACCTCCCCTTCCTCGCGCCCGTCCTTGTCGACCCGCCGCCCACCGACCTCCTTCCGAAACACCGTCCCCGCCAACTTCTTCCTCGCCTCTCCCATGCCCGCGCCCACCCCCGCGCCCACCCCCGCGCCCACCCAGCGCCGCCCCCCGCTTACGACCTCGGTATCGTTCTCACCCTCCTCGCGGTCTGGTTCCTCGGACCGTCAGCAGTAGCGCCGCTCGTCCAGCCGTGACGAATCTATCGAGGGAAGGGCCTCACCACGGTCATACTACATCCAGGCAGCTTGAGTGTTGCCCCCCCGTCCCCTGATTGTCGATTGGGACAGCGCGAGGGGGATCACCTGGGCAAGTGCTTGGCGGAGACGACGGCACGGATTGACATGCCTCTTCTGGCCAAGGTGTCGTTCTACGCGGCGGCCGCCGATGGAGAGCACGGGCAGCTGGGTGAGTGAGAGGACGCTATGAGCGCGAGCCGTACCGTACGCCCTCGGTCTCGATGCAAATCAAGATCATTGCTGACGTTAACCTCCCTCGCAGCTGCCGACGAAGCATCATCGTGATGCAGAGGTGTTGAGGCGAGAAGGACGAACAAGGTGTGCCAGCTGGGGATGGTGCGTTTGGCCTCGGCCTCTCATCATCTTCGCTCCGGACGGTGCTGACCCCCACTTCCAGACTCCTCACACTGTTTTCAATCTATATCGCTATAATATCACATACTGGCAGCGATGTCTACTCTTGTTTCATCGTTACATCATATATCACAATACTACACTGCATGATTGTCGCACGTTCTTTTCCATTCTGTATCCTGTTACATACCGCCAATATGTCTTGATCATCTTCGTCTTTGATTTAGTCTACCATGTTCTTTGGGGTCTTTGGGTTGGAATCTTTCCGTAGACGGGAATGTGCTCTAAGCCTTCCATACACATACAATCATGCATGTCTGCTGCACACTTACAGGTCTGCTGCACACTTACATGTCTGCTGCACACTTACGCTAGGTAAACGCCCCAGCAATTCCCGGTATCCCAATTCCGCTGGGTTATGGCTCCTATCAGTCGAGTCGAGTCTGGACAACCCGATGACGACAAGACGGGCCCGATCATTCTAATCCTTCTTCCCTTGTCTTTCGTCCTTTGGAACTGTCTACGGAGGTACCTGTCCCACATTGCACCTCTCAGAGGCGGCGGGGGCGGGGGCGGGGGCGGGGGCCGGGGCGGGGGCCGCGTCGGGGGTATCGTCTTCGGGGGCGAGCCTTCCCAGGTCCCGTCCGGGATCAGGTGACCAGAGACGTCAGTGTGTCTCGGGAACCACCTGTCGTATATCGTTACCGGGTTTACTCCGGGGCCTGCGCTTCGGTGCCCACATGCAGCTCCTACAGACCAAAAAAAAGAGATATTGAGAATCACAGCAGAGAGCATTCCCCAGTCGTCCCCGACCTGGGTACTACCTCTCCGATGCTCAGTTTGTCTTCGCAGATCGGACGGGATGCGGAAGTATTTGAGCTCAATGGCCGTGACTGGAGGACATTGGTAGCCACTGCTGGTTTAACTCATGGAAACTCTGCATGAATCTCTTGTACCCACCTCACGCCGGTCTCGGAGATCATGCATCAGCAGCAGGACAGCAGCAGGACAACAAGGCATCGACCGGCTCTCGGGCAAGGCATCGAACTCTAGCGCCCGGAGCCATCACACGTGTAGGTGATGCTTGGACGCCGTTGGCCGTGTCACAAATATAGGTGAGTAATCAGTCAGATACCAGATGCAGCCGCTGACACTCGACGCTCGATGATGAGACACCGGGATCGGGCACTGCAGCCGCCGAAGCACTTGTGTCGTCAGGGATGTTACTCTGGGTATCCATCCCACGGCCAGTACTATTAATAGCGTGCAAAAAAGAGGTACGTAGAACACGTTACCGCGAATTATCATCGTGTCACTCTTAGGTATCCTATTCCGTCTGTGCCGGCTTGGAGCGAGCCCTGCTGGAGACCTACCTGCCCACCGCGCGCCATCTCATCTGTATCAAGGGGCATGCTGGATTTTCATTGGTGCGTGGCAGCCGTTTATCAGCTGACCGTCATCAACACGTGCTGACTGCGGCCCAGCATTCTGCTTCCCAGACGTCGTTTCTGTATACGAAAATCGTATGGTATCACAGCCTTTTACACAGGGGCCCAGCTAACATATGCATAGGTAAAAGCCAGTATACTGAGCATATACATGTAAACTCCTCAGCCCCATTTGTAGCTCCATGTCGCTGTCATTGACTGTCGCCCCCAACCTCCAGTCCCCGCTGCATTGTAGTCTCCCCGGCTCAGCACTCCCAGGAGCCCCCCCCACACACGGCTCTTCGGTTTCTTCTTCGGAGGTGACCGACCCGTGCTATCGCCTGAGTCGCCAACCACAGCCCGCTTCGTTATCGTTATGTATGTACGGATCTCAAGCCTCAGAGACGAGTGCACTAGCGCTTCCGTTTTACCGACGTAAGGTTAATTCGGTCGTGCGCGTTTAAAGACTACACGATGTGATTACGACTCTTCTTCGGGCTGAGATGGCCGTCCGTTCGGGGCGGAGCAATTTTTCGTCACTTGCGTCAATTTGGGAGTTACATCTGCGTCATGAAAGCATTGCAAGTATACGAAGAATGGCTGCTCTCGACATGATACTGTACAATCTGTAATGCACGCACATGTATGTCAAGGGCAAGACCTTTCATTGTGTGCTGGGCTGCGCCGCACTGCAGCGTTCCAGTACCCCAAGTTGTCACCGAGGATATGCCGAAATAGGCTTATCTCATGCGGGGTAGTGACTCTCCGTCCCTGACGACTCGTTTCAACTCGCCTATCCTCCCGAACGGCTCAGCCGCGTGCTATTCCCGTCCACAAGGATCTTGGCTCTCAACAGTTGCACTTGCAGCGGGACCTGGCAGCGTTTAGCGCCACATAAGTTTGTGAGCCGCTCCACCGGCAGACGAAGGGCAGGAGGGAGTGCATGTACGGTATGTACGGCTGGCTCTCGAATGTGCAGGGTTATCAATCATTAGAATGTCAGGGCGATAAGAGGCTGTCATGCCAGCAAGAGACAGAGGGCGGCGGAGATCGCCTATGGGCTCGCCGGCTCAGCCAGTAAGGCGGCGCGAATGGGAGGTGCTGTGGGGGCTTATGTGATGTTCCCAGAGTGGGTGTCGTCACGTATATTAGAGGGCACCCGCCGGCCTCACCCCCAGCTCTTACACTTCACCCTTCCTCACTATAGAGATTCGCGACAACATGTCGAATGAGCTCAAGTACGATGATGAGAAGGCCATCGGCACCCAGGCGACTGTGCTGCCTGCCAGCGATGGCGATAAAGGTCCTGCCCGTCATATCGCACTCCACGACGCCGACGAGGCTGCGGCCTTCGTTGCTGGCTGGCAAGGGGAAATTACCGAGGAAATGTCAACCAGAATTAGGAAGAAGTGCGACTGGCACCTGCTCCCCTTGATGTGAGTGATTTGGAGCTTCCAGTCTCCTTGAACAGCGCTGACTCGTGTTCAGGATGACTCTGGTAATTCACCTCATCTGGGTTTGAATCTGTGATCAGTGTACTGATTTTCTTGATATGTCTGGGAGCTAGTACTTCGTCCAGTTCACCGACAAGACCACTCTAGGATCTTCTGCTATCCTGGGCATCAAGGTGAGTATTCAAAAGCGAGAGGAGAGGGACCGTTTCATTATGGCGGTGTGCTGACGCGATCTCAGACGGACACCCACCTTAGTCAGGCCCAGTACAAGTGAGTGTTTCTCTCATATTCTCACCCTTGCAGTAACCGACTATGTCCTATAGCTGGCTCGGAACGATCTTCTACCTGTCGTACTTGATCTTTGAGTGGCCCCAGGCTCTTGGGCTTCAGAGGTTCCCCCCTGGAAAGTACATGTGAGCGATCTCATTTCTTCCTTTCTCGTCCCACTAGTTGGAGCTGACCGATTCATCGTAAACCAGGGCTTGTAACATTTTAATCTGGGCTGTGTAAGTCAAATCTGAGTAGTTGTTACAGAGAGGCGCAGAATAGCGCAGTATCCACAAGACAGAGGGACGACCCCGCTAACCGCACCCCTTCTTTCCACCTAGTGCGCTCTGCTGCCATGCTGCTTGCAAGAACTTTGCTGGCCTCTGTGAGTTATCTCTCGCTGTACGATTGATTGCACATCGGACAATCTGGGAATTTGCTGACAATCATATAGTTGTCTGCCGATTTTTCCTCGGCGTGTGCGAGGGTAGTATCACAGCCGGCTTCCTCATTTTGGTGCGTGTCACGTCACGTCAGCTCTTATCTTCTCGGACCGCGCAGCTTCCTGACCCTGCGCCCCTCATGCAGACTAGCATGTTCTACACACAGGCCGAGGCTACCCAGCGTGTTGGTTACTGGTTCTTGATGAATGGTACTGCCCAGGTCAGTTCCACGTCTAGCAAGATCCACACATGCACGGGGCGAACTGACGGTGGTCGGCGATGCAGATCTTCAACGGGATTGTCACCTTTGGCGTGTGGCACATCGACCCCAAGGTGATCGCCCCGTGGAAGATTTACATGATCATCACCGGTCTCATCACCTTCGTGGTCGGTATCTGCTTCTGGTTCTTCATCCCCGATAACCCCATGACCGCCTACTTCCTCACCAACGAGGAGCGAATCATCGCAATTGAGCGTTTGCGGGGCAGGTCGAACGGGATAGAAAATAAGACATGGAAGAGGGAGCAGTTCATTGAGGCGATCACCGACTGGAAGTGCTGGGCGTTCGCGATATATGCGGGATCCAACAATGTCGCCAACTCGCTCACCAACATGACCAGCTTGATCATCAGTGAGGGCTATCTACCTCCTCTTCGCTTCTTCGCTCCACCATCAGCTAACCACTGTCTCCCACAGATTCCTTCGGCTTCACCGTCTGGCAGACCGCCCTCCTTGGCTGCGTCTCCGGTGTCATTGAGATCCTTACCATCTATTCCTCCGTCCTCGTCGTCAGGAGATGGACCAACGCACGCGGGTACGTCGGCGCCCTCTACGCCATCCCCAACATCGTCTCGGGGGTCATGCTCGTCGCCCTCCCGTGGAGCGCAAAACCCGCGCTGCTTGTGGGCGTATATCTCGGGGGCGTGGGCACACCCGGGTTCGTGCTCTCCCTGTCATGGTGCTCGAGCTCGTCGGCGGGGCATACCAAGAAGGCGACGGCGAATGCGATGCTTCTCATCGGGTACTGTGAGTGTATCACGTACATATCCGTCCCGGCGTGTTGTACGGTACTGATGATGTGGGTGTGCTTGATAGGTCTCGGTAACCTCCTGTCCCCGCAGATGTGGGAGGCGAAATACGCCCCGAGATACTACGTCCCGTGGGCTATCATCCTGGCCACCTACGTTGTCAACCCCTTCATTCTCGTGAGGTCCCCCCCCCCCCCCCACCCCACTCCCGTGCAGAAGAGCTGACCCTCGCTTTAAGCTTGGCATCCGCTACTTCCTCAACCGTGAGAACAAGCGCCGCGACCGCCTCCTTGAGACGGGCGAGTACATCCCCGAGAAATTCGTGGATGAGAACGGGGATGAGATCGATCCCACTTTCTTGGACATGACCGACGTGAGTCTCGCCGTGCTCTCTCTCTTCCTCTTTCTCTCTCTTCTCTTTCCGTTTGACATGTGAGTGTGGGTGCTGATATGCTGGATGTATACAGAAAAAGAATTTATCGTTCAGGTACCCTCTTTGATCACGGAGTGCGAGGGGCGGTTAGAGGCTGTTTCGTTCGCCGAAGATTGTGTGGGGTTCATGTTGTTGGGCGTGTAAACTGTTGGTGGCAGGCGTATCACCCTCCTATTCGTATATTTATAGAGAAACAGGTTGTTGAGTGAAGACTCGATGTAGTAGGTGGATGGTGATCTGGTGGCCTCCAGAAGACGATGAGTGAGATGAGAGAAACAAGCTATTATACAGATTCACTGGTTGCTCTGGATGGACAAGCTTGATTTGGGAGAGAATGAGCGCTACCGCATCAGCACCTGAATGCCCTAGGTCAGTCAGTGTCAGTCTTCAGCTCACACCTCGCCCCTTACGGGGTACAGTAAACTGGGCTGTTACGACGGACAAAAAAAGTTGAGAAGCTTCTGCCATGTACGGTATCCATCTCAGTCCCTTGCTTGCCGGAGGATCTACTTAGACCTGTCTCAGAGTTGTCTAGTGCCATGCTATACGTTCACTGAGGAGACGGAATGAGCGGACAACGCAACAGACAAAATAACAGACATGAGCTGCATTCGATGGGTTCATCCTGTGAGAGCTGCCAAGAGGCAGGACCACCTCCACACGCGTTTGCCCCGACGCAGCTCTAGTGCACTCACGCCCATCCTAACCGCCTAACCGCGCACACCCCCAACACCACCCACAAAATCCCCGTCCTCACACCCGCCTCTACCGCTCTCTCCGCCCCACTACTTGCTCCTGCCGTCGTACTCGTCGTCCCCGCTGACGCCGATACCGTGCCCGTGGTGGTCACTGACTCGCCGCTCACTACATCTGAGCACACGCCGTTCGCGCAGGTCGCGTCGATCGTGAAGCTCGGATATGTTGAAGGGGTGGAGTACTCGAGGTAGTCGAAATCTACACCACGTAGCCAAACATGTCAAGAGTCTGCCCCTCCCGCACCACATCGAATTCTAGCTTACCAAAATACGTCGCCTCGTCCCCCTCCGGCCCACCATTCACAACCGTAACCTCATGCTCTCCCTGCGGCAGCCCGCCCACAAACGCTTTCAACGACCCAAGCTTCTCGCAGCCCTTCTCGTAGGCCGAGGTGCCGCATCCAGAGCGTGCATTCCATGTGCCATACGGCGTGGACGAGCCGTTAAAGTAGAGCGAGAAGAGACCGTGGTCATTCACTTGGTCGCCGTAGATGTACAGTGCGGAGCCTGATTACCATCCCATTGAGTCAGTTGCCTACGACAAGGCGTTGGGTTGGTAGAGACAGAAGTAAGGTACAAACCAGTGAAGTTGAAGGAGAACATGTTGCCAGGGCCTTGAGTGTACGACGATGTGCTGTTGAAGAAGTCTCCGTTGTTGGTCGTCCAGCTCCCTTGGTACCGGACCCCGAGGGCCGCATCGTCCACGGTAGTGTTTGACAATCCCGACCTGCTCAGCCCCTCACTCATCAGACTCTGTCCTCCGTGGTTCCACCCAGGAAACGATGACGAGAAGAGACCCACCCAACGTCATACTCCAGAACGACCAGATCAACCCCCACTCCACTCCCCTCGTTCTGCACCTCCACTGCATGAACCTTCCCCTCCTCCAGACCTTGCTGGCTCCACAGCAACGTGCGCCCGCCCGCGTCGGTGGTGTTAGTGGGCGAGACGGTGGTGGGGCTGCCGTCGAGGGTGATGGTGATATTTGACGAGTCAGCGGAGGGGCCGGCAGAGCCGTAGATCCAGACGGCGGTTGCTGGTGAGGAGGGGAGCGTAAGCCGGAATGAACACGGAGTAGGTCAAGCAAGACGATAAGGTAATGTGTAGACTCACTAGAAAAGTTGAAAGCGAACGACGCCCCCAGCGTCGTCGTCGAATGGATTGTGGCTACATCATATCCCATCAGCACCATCCCCACCCACTACCCGCACTGCCAGCCCCAATAAAGCTCACCCTGATGCCACGGCACACCCGTCACGTCCTCTGTCGCATTCCACCAGGTTGGGTTATCCTGCGGATTGGGTGTCTGCCATTGGCTGTAGTCCGAGTAGACGATGAGGGGGTCAAAGTCGTCATATGTGACATTGATCTTGGACAGCGACATGGCGGTGGGTGGGGCTGGTGGTGGTGAGACACGAAACTGAAGGGGGGTAGGGGGGGTGATAAATGTAAAGCCAAAGTCCGTGGCGAGGATGTGTAAAAAGTGTCTATATCTCTAGTGCCTCTGGTCGTCGTGCGCGGGAGTCACGGGGGGAGGCGGTTGATGAATGGGGAGGAGCAGATGATTGTAAACTCTAAAGTAGCTGTGGACGCTGTAGGAGGCAACCGTGAAGGAAGTTGCTGGTGGTCCCGCGGAGGCCGAGACGTCATCGTCGTGTTGTTTATGCCTTATGAGAGCTCGGAGAACTTCCGGCAAGACGCGCTGCAGTCTGCTTTTACTCGTCTCCCAAGCCTGGTGAAGATCCTGACATATGTGCTCTTGCAACATGGTGCCAATCACAAGTGTCGATCTACGATATATGCATGATGCATCCCAGCTTCGCTGTCTCTCTGCACCTGGACCGGGTCACGCGGGAGGTTCCTTCCGGAACGCGACAGTGCACACCGTCTGCCCTGTCTTGCCGCCGAACGAGAACGACTTGTGGGGAACGCTCGAGCTATGCCAAAGAACAGTTAGTTAGTGCACGTGGACAACGAGAATTAGAGACGATAGAACACGTACTGAAATGAGAAACCTGCGACAAGGAACGATGCCAACACCTGGCATCAGTACCTACCCTTGTATCTCTCCTCGCCCTGCAACCCAGCCACTCACCAAGCCCCTCCCGCGTATACCGCCTCTTAATCTCTTCCTCGGTGAAGTTACAGCTCGTGATCAAAAAGAATCCCCTGTCCTTCACCAGCCTTGACACCCGCTCTGGGTAAACCGCACTGGGCAGCCTCTTTTCCCTATCCTCCTCGACCGGCTCGTCCGACAAGCACAGCGCATCAAACGTCCCCTTGTCCATCACCAGGTCCCACTGCTCTCCGAAATCGTCCCGGAGAAGATCGCCTACCCGCCAAGAGGTCGTGCAATCATTCAATACGACCTCGTCCTCGTCCTCGTTCTCGAGCTCAGTGCGCTTGGCAGCCTCGACACCGGAAGCCAGGACGGCCGCGGAAGAGCAGTAGTCGATACCTGTGAGGTCGTATGCCTGGGGCCCGAGGGAAATGGGGGAAGAGAGGAAGGAAAGGAGGAGGGTGCCGTTGCCGGAGCCGCATTCAAGAATCCGGAGCGGGGCGGAGCTGGGGGAGGAGGAGGATGAAGGGGCAGGGGAGAGAGGAAGGTGTTTGGTGGCCCATTGGCGCATTTTTGTGACGCTGGATTCACCAAACCTAGGTCGACGCATCACATAGTCCGTGTTAGGTCAAGAGAGAGAGAGATGGCTGTGGGGAGTCTACATGATTTGGGGACGTGACATACCAAATCTCGCCTTCGTCCCCAACATCATCAAAGACGCGAACTTCCCGTCTGTGTGGTAAAGAATGATCAGTTGAGAAATCTGGTAACTAAAATCCAGCACATCAGCTTACTCATAGACCATGTCCCAGTGCTCCTTGGTCCCGAGCTTGCTGGGGGGGAGCTCTTCATCGGCCATGGTCGTGCGGTGTGTGGAGGTTAACGAGGGAGCCAGGCTCTGAGTTTTGTTCCGGTTGGGAGGGTGACGAGAGTGTGTGACGTGCAATACGGGTCAGTACAGGCTGGCTCTATGGGAATATGAGAAGGGGTAGAGGGGTGGATATGCGCCAGAGAATGTATGGTGTCGACTGCCGACTCTCGAGATTTCCGAGTTGCATAGCGGGAGTAAATCCACGTGGCGTGGTGGAGGCTGCCGTCGCGGCACGCCACGCGAGGGGGGTAACAGACACACGTCTGTTGGCGGGAGTCCGAGACTGCTATTTATCTCTTTCATCTCAGTCAGCACTCACCCCCCACACTTACAATGAACAACCCGCTTCTTTCCATCCAGGTGCGCTCCATTGTATCCATCATCCATGCCTCAGTCACAGCTGACACACCATAACAGAGCCAGTACTGGGCTGTGAGGGACTATCTCTCTCCAGTGAGTCCTTGCCACCCGATCCCCACACCCCTGTCGTCCTCTCTCGCGTTCCACCGTTTTGCACATCTCATCTACTGACTTTTCGCGCGTCACACAGGTACTGCGAGAGAGTAAATTCAAAGAACATGGGCGAATCACACCGGGTGAGTCCTCTCTCTTGACCACCCCGTCGCGCTCGAGCCGCGCGCCGCGTGCCCCGCCGTCTCGTTCCTCGTGCCACCCAGACGGCATCCAACCCAAGCTAACACCCCCCCGACTACAGAGGAATTCGTCGCAGCAGGCGATTTTCTCACGTTCAAGTTCCCCGTCTGGCAGTGGTACGTCCCTCTCCCTATCCGCCCTGCTGCGCCCTTTATGTGCTCTGCGCTGACGGTGTGTGTATATGGTGTGGACGTGTAGGGAGAAGGGAGATCCGTCGCGTACCAGGGATTTCTTGCCTGCGGATAAGCAGTACTTGATAACTCGGAATGGTGCGTCGCGTGGAACTGGAATTTGACTGAGACAGGCGCTGATATGAGTGTGCGGAGCAGTTCCCTGCCTCCGGCGCGCGACTGCGATCAACTACACCGACGCAGACGAGGACGCTGAAAAGCTGATGAGCTTCATGGACGAGGTGATCTGACTTTGTACATTACTCATGCTGTTTTTGAAGCTGGCGCTGACATGTTGCTCTGTCCGATAGGCCGATGACGAGCTCGGGCCGGACGGCAAGAAGCGGAACGACGAAGACGACTGGGTGGCTACCCACATCGGGCGAGGTACTTCCTTTCTCCTTGGGCTGCTCGGTCTGGATTATCGCGCTGACTAGCTCCCACTCCCCAGTACAACAATCTGATGAGGCGGTCATGGACGAGATCCCCGACATCCCTGATTCACCTCCTGCGAAGCCAACTGCTGCGCCCTCTGGTGAAATGGCCGGCTTGAGCCTTGGCGGCAAGACCGAGGAGGAGGAGATCCCGGATATTGATGATATTCCTGATATGGATGATGAGGGTGAAGGGCTCGAGGACTATAATGATGACCAGGCGGCGGTCAAGATCGTACATCCCTCAGAGTGAGTGGTTTTGTCTGCGATGGCTGCGAGGTGGGGGGTGGGTGGAGTTGTCGCAGAGACGTGGGTGGAGCTGATGAGCGAATCAAGGGCCGAGATCGACTCGACCGTGGGCAAGAACTTACTCCAGGTGCGAACATACGACTGCATCATTAGCTACGATAAGCACTACCAGACCCCGCGTTTCTGGCTCTTCGGGTACGACGAGGTGAGTCACGAGCCCCACCGAGTGGCACATTCCGACTGGCCAGCTGATCTAGACTGCCTTACCGCCTCCCCCACGTCCACCACCACGCCACTCCCACACGTTGCCCGTCACCCTCGCGCAGAATAAATTACCCCTTTCCGTCGCTCAAGTCTTCCAAGACGTCCCCGCCGACCACGCCTTCAAGACCATGACCATGGAGGCCTTCCCGCACTCTGGTGCCCAGCTCGCGAGTGTCCACCCGTGCAAGCACGCCAGCGTGATGAAGAAGTTTATCGACAGGATGGAGGCTTCTGCCGCTGTGCACCAGCAACCCGAGGCGGAGGCGAGTGTAGCGAGCGGAGCTCCCGAGGAGAAGGGGAAGAAGAAGTGGGGGATTGGGGGAATGGTGAGGAAGGTTACGGGTGGGAGTGTGGTACCGAAAGATAAGAAGGAGAAGGAAGAAGAGGCAGAGGTAGAGGGTGGGGTGCAGGTGGACTTTTATCTCGTTATCGTAAGTGGTCCTGTTTCGCCGTGTCTGTGGAGACTCCTGTCCTGACAAGACATGGCCATTGTAGTTCCTCAAGTTTATCGCGAGCATTGTGCCGACTATCGAGGTACGTCTTTGCTGCTGTCTCCTTCTTATGGGGGGTGTTTGACCAACTCTGACCATCTCCACTTTTCCCAGGTCGACAGCACGACCGCCACATGAGGCCGCCCTGTCCTTGGCCGGGCGACTAGAGAACGAGAACGACCCGTGGGCTGTGCCAAGCCGAACATCGTATATACCAGATGTCAAGGAACTGTGGAATGCATCGAATACCCCTGTAAACTCTATATACCTTCTATACGGTCACGCCCTCCTACTCCTTACAGCATTCTCCGCCTGCGCCATTCAGCCCATCCTTCTTCGCCTCTGTCTCCACCGCCGCGCTCCCCTGCATATGTCCCCCGACCTCATGCAGGCTCGACTGATTGAACACCTGTGTGCTGGCCGGCACGTCTATCGCCGGGTTCCTCTGGAAGAAATCCGCAGGCTTGAAGCTGACCATGTGCGTCTCGCACGGCATCACCGGGAAATCCTCCACGCGGGGGTTATGCGTTAATCCGAATGTATGCCACAGCACAAGGTCGGTGTTGGCCACGTCGTCTTTGCGGGAGTACCACGAGCGCAGGCCACGGGCGTTGCCAGAGGATTGGTTGGTATACTGCCCGCCGGCGTAGAGCTCGCCGTCGCGGTAGGAGGTCACGTATATGTGGTGGTCGCCAAACTCTGCGCGGGCGGCGGCAATGCTGTCGGGGTGGGCCAGCAAGAGTTGGGAGGGGGAGGGGACGAGCTTGTAGCCGACGGGGTTGCCCGAGATGGGGTTGATCTTGTTTGGGTTTTGGCTGTGCGTCCCGGGCTGTCAGCCCGAGTCTGTCTGCTCCATTCCTCACAGCCCCGACTCACATCTTGAACACCCGGTTCTTGTGCGGCGCAGCATCCGCAAACCCCGCCTTGGTGATTGGCGTCTTCTCCACGGTGTAGCCTACACCCCACCTGTTGTTTACGGGTGGGTTGGCCTTGTCGAACGGCATCGGCACAGAGTCCTCTTGCACGACTGTGTTCTCGTCACCGTCAATCGCGGGGTCGCACCGCAGCGAGAAGAGGTGCTGGTGGTTCGTGGCGAGTACCCTACGTGACAGCATCAGCTATCCATGAGTGTAGTCGAAAAGGAGCCAACTATGCGAGCTCACCCAGGGCTGACGACGTTGCCGTAAGGAGACTTCTCGCCGGGCAGAATGCCAGCGGTACTGAGTATTCCGGTGGCACGAGTCTCTAGGTGCAGCGCACCTGCTTGGTCGAGCTTCCACGCAAAGACGTATTCGTAGTTCGCCACCGTGATCTTCAGCCGCTCGTCAGAACTTTGCTCTACTACCGTGCACGCCGAGGAGGAAAAAAGGAGGGGGCACTCACGATCGTCTGGATAATCATCACCCTCGACCGCGTCACAAACGGCTTGTTGGTCCGGAAGTTGGTGTGCTTCCATCCGATCCCGTCGTCCTGCTCGTGCAAGCACACCGCACCGCGCAGTTTCGTAGGTTTTCCCTCGGCGTCCCAGTGGTCAAAGTCGAGGTACTGAAGAGGGCGGGAATCAGTGTGTGGGGTCGTCGGTCGAATTCAACAGTCAGTGTATGTGGGTGGGTGGGGGAAGGGGGGCGCACTCACGTGGATGACGCCGAGGCAGTCGCACCCCAGGTGCAGTTCGTTGGCGCATATCCCCGCGCCGACATCTCCCAGATCAAACGCCTGCTTCCTGTGGTACGGTGCCTGTAGTATCCCTCCACGCTGTCAGCTCATCTTTTTCTTTCGCTCGCCTCAAGGACAAGGACCGGATGCTCACCCTAGGGTCCCCGTAGGGCACAGTCATATCTGACACGCTAAGGCGGTGGAACACCCGCCTGCCGTCGTAGCGGACGTCACTTAGGACGGGGCCTTCTCGGTAGTTGAAGCCTATGTGGAGGGACCACTTTTGCCACTCGAGCACGCGACCGTTCAGTTTGAACTGTGCCACCCAGCCATCTCTTTCAGCTTGTTTCCGGGTAGGTGAAACGAGTATACAAACTCACGCTGGCACCCTCGGGCTGGGCGACACGATAGGGTTTCACGTCCTCCCTCATCTTTGTCCCCTGCGCCTGCAGCAACTCTGGCACATACTCGTTTGGCGCGTACGCCTCCCACGGGAACCTCCCCTCGAGGTCAAGAAGTGTCTTCTCCCCCTCCCCGTAGATCGGGCAGTACTCAATCCTTTCGAGGGTAAAGTCGTCGGCGCGCAAGACGGGAACTATCGGCAAAGGGGCGGCGTAGTGGCATGTGTCGGGGTCGGACGAGAAGGAGAGGTAAACCATGAAGGGCATATAGCGGCGCTGGGGCTCAACGGTGTCGGCGCCTGATACCATATCATTCGGCGTCAGCAGGTAGCCTGGATGAAGAACAGCCAGCTGCGCTGAGCTCACCGTAGATCCATCCGTCGGCAACAATCTTTGCTTCAGCCGGTAGTTGGAGTTTCTGGACAACCGCCATGAAGTCGGGGTGGGAAAGGAGCGCCTTTTCTGCGACGATCATTTCCTCCATGTCGATGGAGGCGTGAAGCCCCTCGGGGACGGGCTCCTTTGCCTCGATAGTGGCGGCGTCTCCACTGCTCGCATAAGCAACGGTGCATTCTGCACATCTTTTTGTCAACTTGACCTCAGCCTGCGGTACCAATCAGAGCTCACTCACCCATCCAGGTAGTCCCGTTCAGCCCACGCGCGCCGACCATCGCGAGCGCCTTGCGAGGCAGGGGCTCGCCGGCCTCGCCAGCATGCCACCGGTCAAGCCACGGCACGAGGTCCTTCTTTGGTGGCTCGCGCAGCTGGATAGACTTGAACCATACCCGAGTCGCAGATAACTCTTGGAGGTGCTCGCGCAGGACTTTGGCTGCGAGGGCGACTTCGGCTTGGGAAAGGGGGTCGAGGGGGTGGAGCAGGGCGGCGTGGGGTTTGCCGTTGGGGGCAGGGGAGGAGACGACGGTCATATTTGTGATGCAGCGGGACGGGGGTTCGCTGTCGAAAGCGAGGTCGGCTATGTAAACATGCTGAGGCATATATAGATATGCATGCGTGGTTATAAAGGAGCTGCGGGCCTTGGACGTGCAGGATAGAGGGATGGGCTCGCTCTCCTCGAATTTGCTCGCGTATCTCGCGTCCTCGGACTGGAAACCCGAGCCCGAGCCCCTGGGCGGACATGACAAACATAGCGGACAGTGCAGTACGTAGTTTGGTCCCGCTCCGCCGGACACCGGACATGGGACAAGGGACATCAAAGGTGAGTCGCTGAGATTCGTGCGCGACTCGGGACTCATTGACATCATCGTGAAGAATCTGTCTAGCCATCCTTGAAAAATATAATCCCTTCAAAGTATAATTCAGGCCCGGAGACCCCGCTGCAAGCCTCCGCCATCGCTATTCTCGCTCTCCGCCCATTTCCTCGGCCACTCGGCCACCTAGCACTCACCCATGTCCACAAGCAAAACGCATAGTGCGATCCCGACCTCGCCCGCCCGGTCAGCTGTGCCTGCCATCACCAGGAGCAGGAACGGCTGTTTAGTGTGTCGCAGGAGGAGAGTTAAATGCGATAAAGGTGAGATCCATTCCCAGAATCCCAGCACATGCGTCTACTGACATCCCCACAGGCCAGCCAGAATGTGAGAGATGTATCAAGTACGGCGCAGAGGTGCGTCCCAGCCCGTAGTCCCACGCGCCCACACAACTCACCACCAGTCTGTCGCATTTGCAGTGCACCTATCCACCCAAAAAAGTCTATGACCATGTCACAAAACGCTACCGCGTCCCATCCCCCCCACGGCCTGCACCCCCACCATCCTCCATGCCGTGGAACTTTGATTACAGCGATGCGCCTCCATCAGAAGGGCCCCCGCTCCCCCCTGTCCCGCCGGCATCAGGTCAATCATCCACGACTTCGCTCATCGCTGCCCCGGCACTACCATCTGTGAAGGCGATGGGCCCGATGGAAACCCTGCTAGCCATGTGCCGCACGACGCGCATGGGCTCCTTCTTCTCGGGTCCACTTGACCCCCCGTCATTCCTCGCGGCCATGTTCCCAGACGAGTACGATATGCGGTGTGTGAGTGACAGACCGAGCTCTAGGGATGCACAGTGCAAGACTCTTACCCCTTGCGCCTCGCAGTTCCATCACTGCCTCACGTACACACTCTCGATCTTGGTCGCGGACGAGGAAGATAATCCATGGACCACGCACGTCACCACGTGGTTCCTCTTCCCGGACGGGACCGTGCCGCTGAGCACCCATGCGCTCAAGCTCGCTATGCTAGCTTTGGGGGCCACCCACCTTGCCTAGTGGGTCAGAGATGCTTTCGTCAGGAGAGAACGGCGGTGACTTACCCAGACACCCGCACAGCCTCCATGCAAAGAGTGGCACGTCGGAAGCTAGCGAGAAGCATCGCGCCTTGCACCTGCGGTACCGGCGAGAGATTGACGAGATCATGCGCCGAGCGCAAGGTATAGAGGAGGAGAGGATGAGCAACACGTTCTTGGCTGCGTGTGTGGCAACACACTGCTGTGACGTGAGTCCTGCGCAGATAATGTGTTCAGATGTTGACGGGGGTGGACTGTGCTCCGCAGATTCTCTCTGCTCATCCGAGATGGAGGGAGATCGCACGGATAGCGGACCGGTCGATCAAGGTTCGAGGTGGCTGGGAGAGGATTCTGTACGGTACCGGGTCTGAGGTTGACAGGGGAGTATGGGTCACCTTCTCTACTTATCTGCTGTCTGTGATTGGATGTGAGTCTTGTTTTCTCCAGTCTTGGCGCGCGGTTTCTGTCGCAGAGCTGATGTCTGATGGATGTATTGGAGCAGCGTCCATGACTACCGGTGTCATCACATCTCCTTTCATCTCTGACAAGGAAGGCTGGGATCGTCTCGAGGCAGAAGGAGCAGACTTGCATGAGAACGTGAGTGATCGCGTACATCAGCCAGCGGTGTCGCCCACGGTCGAGCTTACGCGAGAGCTATCGCCAGAGCACGGTCGTCGAGCAAGTCACGGGCGTCCACCGCCACATGCTTCGCCACCTGTTTACCATCATGACCCTCATCTCCCGCATGCAGACGTTCCAATCCGACATCTTCCCCGCTCCGACCTTCACCCCGTCCTCCGCGCCCACACCCACACCCACCGCGACCGCCTCATCCGAGATCGCCCCCCTTGTCTCGCGCCTCGAAGCCGACATCGCCGCAGTCGAGAACCAGCTCTCTCGTTGGCCCGCGATCGAGTACATGATCCAGATGACCCCGCGCGTGCGCTCGGGCAGCATGATCTACCTGCATGCGTGCAGTATCCTGGTGCGGCGGGAACTGCGCGGAGTGCCGCGGACGGACCGGCAGGTGCAGAGGGATGTGGCTGCGATCTTGGATATGTGCGCTACGGTCGGGGAGAAGGTCGAGATGATCAACTGGGTGAGTGAAGCCTACAAGTCCCCTTTCCTCACATCATCTCACAGCTGGCGCTAACGGCACGGCCCGTCGTCTCGCCGCATTGCTCCTTGCAGCCACTTATCATCGCCGCCGTCCAGATGACCGACCCCGAAATGCGCGAAGCGACGCGCAATCACCTCAAGACATTCACATACCAGTGCTGCCTCGAGCTCGAAGTGATCCAGATGATTGTGGAGGAGTCGTGGGCGCGCTCGGACCAGGGGGCAGACGATAAGTCGTGTGGGTGGAGGGAGATCATGAGTGAGATGGGGTGCTCGGCGAACCTGGGGTAGATGAGGGGGAGGGGGGGGGGGGGGTCGTGGCGTGGTACCCATGGGAAGTGCTACTTTAATGAATGTACTTGTCACGGGCGTGAAAAAGGGAACAATTGAACCTTCCTGTGGTCGCTGCCCTGGATGCCCATGTACTTTGGCGACGCGCTCCTCCTTATCATGAGCCTACGCAGGCTCCCTTCTGTTATCTGTGGGCCAGGTGAGGTCGATCGTATGTACTTCTTGTACACGTATGCAATGACCGCCTTGTTTCTCTGGACAAAAGAGGCCCGATAGCCGAAGCCTCAAGCGTCTGGGAGAGGGTGTTCCGGCCAGCCACTGTCTGAGAGTGAGAACCGCAGCTGCGGTCACTAGATATGTACATGACGCGCACCCGCACGCACGCACTACCTCCTCGTCGCCGCCCGAATGGCTGTCTCATCCCGATGATCCGTACGGCCCGATACGTACATGTAGGCCCGATAGCGGTCCCGTGGTGGACACGGCGACGCCACAGCTCATGCTTAAAAGTTAAAGTGAAGTCCGCGATTTTTGCCGATGGGCCGATTCAGTTGACTTGCTTCCAAGTCAGAACACCACCCGCTCATGCTCGATGCAAACAGCCAGATCACCATGCCATGCATTCCACTCCTGTCCCCCGGTGCTCAGCCGTGGTGGACACAGGGAACGTGTATAAGCGCTGGTAAGAAGCAGAAACGCTTATGCTTTGAAGATAAGCAAGATCCACGTTGGCTATTACTGGAGAGCCCAGGTCCCCTCTATCGTCCTTCATTTGCCCCGGCTCGGCCTCTTGATGTTGAGATGAAGACTGTGGCTAACTGTTATTTTCTGCGACCGGCTCGCTTAATTTGGAATAATAAGCGCCAGTGAGCGTGCCTGGCGCAGGGTCGCGCCTCCCGACGCAATAATGCGCGCCCGACGGCGAACGCCGCCCACATGCTGCCGGGCTGCCTCCCGCTTTGGAGTCCGACTTATCGCCCCCAATCCGCCCTCGCCTCCCTCGTCTGGCCCAACTCGCTCGGCTACGCTAACCCAGCCCCACCGGCGTCTCTCCCACCCCGACCCTTGCGCTCACCGTGTATTCGGGCGACGGCCACCAGAAATACATCCCATAGGCCCTGAGGCAGGCTTGGCGTGTGGCCGGCGAGATCCGTGGAGCCTCGTCAGATAGGAGGCAGGTGGCTCTAGGCGCCGCGGCCGAGGATAAGAACAAGAGCTCAATGTCGTCCTCCCGCCTCCCCCCACGATCACCATCACCACCTATCGCGAGCTCATCGCGCACTGCACTCGAGCACACAGAGCCCGACGAATCCCAGCCGCTCCTCCATAAAAAGCTGCCCCACCCGCAGTACTCCCACCCACCTGATCATCAGCAGCAGGTCGATATTCCCTCCGCCATGATGGGTTTCGCCTCCAAGGGCGCCTCCAAGGTCGCTGCAGAGGATGCCGCAGTAATCGACCCCTCCATGAAAGTCGACCAATACACAGGCGCGGTGATTGAGAAAAAGTCCAAGAGGGAGAGGTTGTTCGTGTTCAGGCTGGACATGATCCTCCTGATCTACGTGTGTATCTCGCAGGTCATCAAGTATCTCGACCAGCAAAGTGAGTGGGATCCGGCCGGGGCTGGCTCGCACGGTGGCGAGAGCTGATAAGAGACGGTGCAGACATCTCGGCGGCATACGTCTCGGGTATGAAGGAGGAGCTTGATCTCAAGGGAAAGGAGTACAACTACTTCACGACGTGAGTGGCCCTCCAGCGCCCGACGCCCCCATGACACTCGGGCTGACAGGTGTGCACAGCTGGTTCAACGTCGGCTACGCCATCTTCCTTATCCCGTCCCAGATCATCATCACCCGCGTCCGACCTTCAATCTGGCTCCCCTGTCTCGAGACGTGCTGGGGTGTGTTGACCATCGCCACGTACAAGGTGACTAGCTACAAGCAGGTGTGAGTACGGGTCCACATGCACAGATAGCTCAGCACGAGCGAGATGCTGACAGCCATTGCGCAGCTACATCCTCCGAGCATTTGTGAGCTAGGAGAATACATCCCGCGTGTTGGTGGTGCACACAGCTGACGTGTCTGCAGACTGGAGCGTTTGAGGCGTCCTGCTACCCCGGTGCTGTCATGCTCCTCATGTCATGGGTGGGTTGCCACCACTCGCTTCTTTATGTCCAGATGCTCATTAGGCTGGCGCGTAGTACACCCCGCAAGAGTTGGCCCTCCGTATCGGTTTCTACCACAGTTGTCAGACAGGTGAGTTGAAGTGGCTTGGCATCATCCCGTTCTCCACGCGGCAGCTGATAGCCAAACTTTCGTTTAGTCGGTAACATGGTGAGCTCTACGCGTTGGCAACATCTGTCCTTGCCGAGAGAGACATCTGACTGGGAATAGCTTGCGGGTGCCCTCCAAGCGGCGATCTACAACAGCATGGACGGCAAGCACGGTATCAGCGGTTGGCGATGGATGTTTGTGAGTATCGCGCTTGGGCCTGGTGGTGGCAGACTGCGACGGCGCGACGGTGCTGACTCGCGGCACTCTCTAGATCATCGACGGTGTTCTCACCCTCGCCGCCAGTTTCGCGGGCTTCGTCCTCATCCCGGACTTCCCATCCAAGCCCAAGTACGCTTCTGTCGACCTCAGACCCTCTAGCGGCATTGCTGACGAGTCGACTACCTGCCAGCCCCTGGGCATTCTGGCTCCGCCCGAAGCACGTCGACTTGGCGCTCGAGCGAGCTGCCAAGTTCCGCCGAGCAGACAACAAGAAGTTCACCTGGCGCTCCGTCCGGACCGCCATCGTCAGCCCGCTGTTCTACATCTTTGTCATCATGTACACGGCGAGCGTGCTCGGCCAGGGTGGTTACAGCTGTGAGTTTCACGCCATTGGTGGCGGAGGGTGGAGGGGGGGGGGAGGGGGAGGCGACGGGGCGCTCTCTGACGGGTGGTGGCACAGACTTCAACCTGTGGCTCAAGAGCCTGAAGAACGCGGACGGCACCAAGCGATGGTCCGTCGCGCAGATCAACGCGATCCCCATCGGCGGCGGCGCTATCAACAGTCAGTGTCCCCTCTTGTGCTCTGCTGCGCCGTCTTCTCCCGCTACTTAGCCGGAGCGCCCAGCTGATCAACTCGGTACCCCACAGTCGTCATGATCTGGTCTTGGGGCTTCATCTCGGACTACTTCCAGACCCGATGGATCCCCGTGGTCGTGCAGGCGTCCATCGGGCTCATCCCGGGTATCATCATGAGTGTTTGGAATGTCTCGGACAACGCAAAGTACTTTAGCTGTACGTTCACTTTTCGTCATTCATCCTCTTTGTCCAGGGACGCGCAACCCCCTCGTCTACGCGGCCTCGTCTACGCGCAGCCCCCTCGTCTCACGCGCTGACCGTCTGCCCTGTGTCTTCACAGACTTTGCCTGCTACCTCTCCCTCGCGACCGCCCCGCCCATCTTTGCCTGGCTCTCCGACCTCAACCCCTTCGATGCCGAGCAGCGAGCCTTCACCCTCGGTTTCGCCATCGCCTTCTACTACGCGTGCGGCGCGTGGTCAGGGCCTCTCATCTGGCCTGCGTCCTCTGCCCCTGTAAGTATCCACCCACCCCTGGCTTGTCGTCATGCCTGCCGCGGGTAATGCCGGAGCAACAAAGCTGACATCAGACGGGGGCTATAGCACTATGCGCATGGGTGGCAGGTCACCATCGCGATGTGGGTGGTGGTGATCTGTTTCGCGACGGGGCTGCACTTCTTTGAGCTCAAGTACCTCCGGTATGTCCCCCCCCCCCCTCCCCCCAGTATTGACTGACAGGCCATAAACTGACCCTCTTTATCCCCCGCAGACCCAAGAACATTCGCATCGCCGAGGAGAGGGCGGCCGCACAGGAGCGAGCGGAGCGCGAGCAGGAGCACGAGGAGCTGGACCACAAGGACCCTATTCTCGATCGGGTAACGTCTGTCGTGAGCCGGACTCATTGAGATGGGTGGGCAGGTATCATAAGTGTAAGGGGGGCAGTTGCGTCCGGCTTCAGTTGAGTTGTCAATTTGGGAGCCTTTTCGGCGTTTTGGCGTTTTTTAGTTGTCTCCCGTGAAGTGCGTGGAATAGGATTTATATGTGGTTGCACGGTCCATGAACTCCAGTTGTCGACTTTACTCTTTTCCAGCAACTCAAAAAGACCGCCAAAAGGTCCATGACACCTTGGATCACAAGCATCGTCTACACTGCACTTGCATAGTGACACAAACGCCCTCCATCTGTCAGACCACCATTGCTCTCTGCCCTGCACACCGCCCCGCCGTCCTGACATACCATACCCACCATCTGTTAACCTCTGACATACCACCATCTGCTAACCTCATATATACACCACCGTTGCCAACTCACGTACCCTACCCCTATCCACACTCTGTCCGCACGTGCGCCCGCCTACACAACACAGTCCACTCCCTGCCCCGCCATCTCACCGCCGCCACCTGCCAGTCTTGCCAGCCATCACCTTCCCTGCTTATCCACCCCGTTATTCAACATCGCCAACAGCCCCGCACTACCCGCCGGCGGCCTCGGCACAGGGTGATACACATTAACTACCGCGATCTGGCCCGGCTGCTGCCCTGCTGTCATCTGCGTCGGTCTCCCACCCCCGGCAACGACACCACTGAGCCCAGCTCCGTGCAGCCCGACCTTGTTGGGCGAGTTCGACCCCTGAGACAGCCCCTGCGCCTGGCCCGGCACCCCGCCAGCTCCGCCAGCAGCACCGCCCATGCCGATCTGCGTTGCCTGCTGCTGGTGCTGCTGGTGCTGCTGGTGCTGCGCTGGCGGCAAGTGATGCGGGTGTGGCACGAAGCCCATATGTCCATTCGGCCCAGGTCCACTAGGCTGTCGCTGGGGAGCATGCCCGCCCTGCCCCTGCCCCTGCCCCTGCCCTAGACCCGACCCAGGACCAGGCTGGCCAAGCGGCGGCGGGTGGCTATACCCGTACCCGGGATCCACCCCCATCCCCTGCCCCTGCCCCTGCCCGGGGGCACTAGCGAACCCCATTCCCTGGTGGTTCCCCGGATGACTCAGATTCATCCCTATGGGTCCGTTCCCCGCGTGCATAGGCGGGGGGTACCCTTGCCCCGGCCCACCCATGCCAATGCCGCCACCACCACCGGGGGGACCGTAGTTCCCCGTCGTAGGGAGCGGCTGCGACGCGGGACGGTAGGTCTGTGCGTGGCCGAGCTGAGGCGCGATGGAGGTTGGCGGACGCATGCGGTGGGCCAGCTGGCCCACGCCGGGGGCGATCACCCCGTTGGGCGGGGGGAAGTGGTGTGGCGCGACGCCTTGCCCGAGTCCGTGGCCAAGGCCGGGGCCGGGGCCAGGGCCGGGGGCGCCGCCTATGCCTGGTGCAGCGCTCCAGCCCGTAGGACCCGGGACGGCCGCGAGAGAAGGAAGAGGGGGAGGCTGGGCGTTCGGCCCAGCATGGTACACCGATGCCTCGTAAGGCGGGGGAGGCGGATTCGTCCTCGGGCTCCCAGTGTACCCGGCACCAACGCCCCCCGGCACGACAGGCTGCACCTGCTGAGGCGGACGCGCCTGCCCGAGCTGCCCGAGGAGGGCTTGCTGGTGCTGCTGTGATGTGGAGCGGTACCCCGGGTTGTGGGGCGGGTTGGGGTACACCGTTGGCTGCGGCTGCTGCTGCTGCGTGACCTGCACGGGGTATATCTGGCCATGCCCCGGCAGCCCCGGCGGCCCCGGCGGTGTCAACTGCTGCCCTCCCCTAGCGCCAACACCTTGCGCCCCGCCCGTCGGCACATGAACCGCCGCATAGCTGAGATCCACCGCGCTCGGATTCGCCGGTACGTCAATCCCCATCCCCGCTATCGTCATATCCAACAGCATCTTGGCTTTCGCCTGACGCTGGGCCTCTTCGACCTCGTGCGGCGAGCTCGGGGGGAGCGGCGATGCGGGGTGGGACGACGCCTTGGATTGGGCTTGGACGTGCGTGGGCGTGGACGTCGCGGCGTACGGCGAGTGATGCGTGAGGAGGGACTGGTCTTGGTAGGCGGGCGGGCGGGATGGGGAAGGCGGGTTTTGCTGGGGCGAGATCATTGCGAGAAGCTTGGCCTGGTGCGGCTTCGAGGGTGTGCTTGCAGCACTGCTGCCCGCACTGCCATCACCTAGCGGGGACGGCCTCGTCGGCTGTCCTTGTCCTTGCCCGCGGCCCGTCGCCTGCGACCCCTGCCCCTGCCCCGACGGTTGGGCCTGCGGCCGCTGGTTCAGCATCCCCAGCAAGTGGTTCTGTTTCCGCGTCGTCGCCGGCGTGAGGGTCCCCGCGTCTAGCCCTGGCGTCTGCATCCTCCCCATATCCCCCAGCAGCCTCGCGAGCGCATCATCCTCCTTCTCCTTCTCCTTATCTTGGTGTGCTCTCGTCTCCCTGCGAGCCTGTGCGTCCTCCTCCTCCCTCAGCACGTCCAGCCCGCCAAACAGCCGCTCCAGGCCCGCCTTGTTATCGCTGCCCACGGCCGACTGCTCGCTCGATGCGAGGATCTCTTCCTCCTGCTTGTGGATGAACTTTGTGAAGAGCTGGTCCAGGGCGGAAACCCCGCGCGAGGGGGCGGTGAGCGCGGGGGAAGGAGGTGCAAGGGGGGGGGAGTCAAACGTGTCGAACTGGAAGGGCTGGAGGTCGCGGTACGCGAGGTGGGCCGGCGCGGGCGACCTCGAAGCGTTGTACGGGAGGGGGGCTTTGGGGACGTTGTTGGGTAAGGCTTTGGCGTAGGGGTTGATGCCGTGCGCTTTAAGCCAGGTCTTCAGGGGGCTTCCAGAGACGTTAGCTGTTGCCTGCGGTCAAGTGGGGAAGTGGGGCGGGGTCCACCAGGCAGCTCACTTGACAAAAGGGGTAACGTTGTAGAACCTCTTGGCCTTGCCCGACTTTTTCGACTTTTTCCCTCCCCACGTCGGAAGGTCGACAAGTCTGACCCATTCAATCGCCTGTGCGCCATATCAGCGAGCTGCTCTGCGCAACAGCGGATCCGACCCCAAAGTAGCTCACTCCGATCTCATTCCTCGTCTGTGTCTCAAACACTGTCTCCTCGTCGATGCCCTTCACAATAAACATGGTCACCTCCTGCGCATTGATGTGGGTCTTGATCTTGTCGGCCGGGTTCACCATCCCCTCGAGGTCAAATCCCGTCTCCTCATGTACCTATGCGACGGCGTCAGTTCAGCCTCGACTTAACCCCGGCCCACTTACCTCTCTGATCGCACACGCCTCCTCTGCCTCATTCAAATTGATTTTGCCCCTCGGAAAACTCCACCCGGCCGTATTCTTGAACCCCCTCACCAGCAACGCCTTGTCCCCGGTCTTATTGATCAGGATCCCCCCGCAGCAAGGCACCATCCGTTTGTAACTCCTGTACTCGTCCCAGAGGCCGTCGTAGTCGACGCCGCCGTCGCGGATGAGCTGCTTGTACATGGGGGAGGACTCTATGATGAGGCGGGTGAACTGGCGTTGAGAGAGGGAGGGGAGAGAGGGGTTGAGCGGGCGGAGATAGTCTTCGTAGAACCAGTGGCTGGGGGTGGGGATGGGGGCGGGGGTGGGTGGTGTCAGCATCGCGGTGGGTGGAGGGTGGTTAAAGAGATGGAGGCGGGAGAGCTCACGCCTGCTCGGCTTGCCAATACACCCTCAACAGATTCATCTCCTCCTTGGGGAGGTTGATGAGGAACCTCGCATTGAGGTCCTCGAGGATCTCGTCAAAGGTCATATCCTTGAAGATGCTCTCCTCGTCCTCGTATCCTCCGGCGTCGTCGTCGGGCACTGGGAGGACGGTCGGGTACGTCGGAGAAGAGGGAGCAGATGCAAAGGGGGAGGAGGAGGAGGATGGGTCCTGATTTCGGAGGAGGTGAGGGGGTAGGTCCCTCGAGCTCGCCAGGGCAGTGCCATGGGGCAGGGGGGGGAAGTGGGACATGGCGAAGGTGCCGTTGGGGGGGGCAGCAGCCGGGTTGCGACGTTGGGGAAGGCTGATTACGGATGGCAGCAACGAAACGAGGTGGCTGCTTGAGTGTGCTGCTGTGGGTGCGGCGGCGGGGGCGAGTGCGGGGCGGGGAGGGGGTGCTGAGACCGACAGGTATGCGCAATGCAGCACACGAGGCAACAGGCGAGACCGTCGACGGGTGGACAGTCTGTGCTCCCAGACACACGTGGCGGCCGCGTGACTCGCACGTGCCTCCACGTGGCCGCCACGCCCCCTCTGCGCCCCTGCGGCGCGCTGCGTGCATGGCCCAAGGATGTCCCCGCCTTGTCGCCAGCGTCTTATGTCGTGGCCGAGTCGCCCTCTCACCCTCACCCTCGGCAGCAACGGTGCATCCACTAGCCTGTACACATCGTCCAAGAAACAAGCAGATTGACAAAACGCGAAAAAAGAGCAGGCTGAAAACTATGACTAAACAAACACAACGTCTTCCTCCTCCCTCCTTCCCCATCCCCGCCTCCCCGCGACCTCACCTCGCAGAAGCTCAAAATTAATCCTACTGTGTGTACCGTGTTCGCACCCCCAAACCTTCATGTGCTGTATACAGGGTATACTTTCTCCCTCGCACCCGTCATCCGGCGGGCGCTCTAGCGCGCCCGCGCCCCGCCCATCGCGACCGACACCGGCCTCCCTCCTCCACCCGCCGCCGCCGTCTTGCCCTCTCCCCTCCTCCCTTCCTTCGCAACACTCCCGCTCGACGTCGACCGCTTCGCCGCCTTCGCAACACTCCCGCTTGATGCTGACCGCTTTGCCGCCTTCTCGCGCTGCCGCGTCGTGAGCAGCTCCGCCCAGAGCGGGTTCGAGGGGATCTTGCCAATCAGGCCTTCGAGGGTGATCATCCTGCGCACGCGTCGTTTCCTCGTCAGCCTTCGCCCTCCCTCCCTGCCTTGCACCTCCCCCCCCCCCCCCCCCCCGAGTGCACAAGTCGACTCACCAAGCATCCTTGAGCGCGTCGGTATCCGCCGAAAACACAATCACCTCCCCATCCTTGAACTCCACCTCAAAGCTCCGCGGCCTCACACCCAAGCCCTCATCCGAGCCCCGCGGCCTCATCGTCATGCGCGACTTGGGCGACCCGTTAAGCTCCGTGTTGAGGTCCACGACCGCCACTGCCTGCCGGAGGTCGATCTTGGCTACGTGCTTCTTGGTGACTTCGTTGATCGCCACGAGGCTTCCACCGATCAGTTTGAACATCCGGCGCTTGGGATGCTATAGATGCCATCCTCGTCAGACCATGCAACCACCCCACAAGACGTCGCTAAAGTCCACTCACAATACAGTCTCCGCCCTCCTGCGTCAACACCCCCTCATGGTACTCGTGCTCATGCCACGCATGATGCCTCAATCCCCGGAGACAGTCATCGATACACTGCGGCAGATCCTCCGGCCCGAGCCCCGGGATAGGCGGCAGCCTAAACACCTGCAGCGTAATCTTTGCCAGCTGTTTCCTCGTCCCGTTTCCGCTCCCCGTGCTCCCCGCGCTTGACGCCGCGCTTGACGCCGCGCTTGACGACGCACTTGATGCCGCCGGCGTACCCGGCCGCACCGCCGCTTCGCCCTTAAACATCGCGAAAAGGGGATACCGGATCTCGAGCACGCGCGCATCGCAGTTCTTCGCGATCGACTTGAACTGAATATGCGTCTTGGCGATGGTGCTCGCGCTCGGGTCAGGCAGGTAGTTGGCCAGCGTGTCTGGCTGCGGGACAGGGGGGGGAGGACGGGCTGGGATGGGTGTGCTGGACCGCGAGTCGCGGGACGGCGCCGAGCCCTTAGACTGAGGACCCTTGGGCTTGCGCGGAGAGGCGAACAGCGAGCGGAAGCCGCTGTGCGACTTGGCGGGCGAGGCAGGGGTGATGGGCCTCACAGGGGCCGGGTTAGCCTTCTCGTGAACGAGCTTGAGAATGTGCGGGTCACGCCGGATATCGATGCTGAGCGAGAACTCAAAGTTGGCGTGCTCGACCCTGCATCCAGCGTCAGCACCGTTCTCCTGCTACCCACCTGCTCTCGAACCCCACTCACAGGCTAAACTCCTGGTTCACCCTCGCACTCTCCGTCAACACCCCATACGGCGTCCGGATATAGTCTATCCCATTATCCAGCGTCACGCAGAAGAACGTCTGCTGCTCGGGCAGGGGCACCGAGAGCCCCTCAATCCCGAGCACCTTGACAAAGATCGTGCCCGTCGACTTGCCCGTGTCTGCCTCGAGAGCGCGCATCATGCGGATCGCAGCCGCATGCTCGTGCTGATGCACCGTCAGCTCACTGTCACGCTTACGCTTTGGCCTCGACACTGAAATCTCACCAGGTCAGACGGCCGCCTCAAGCTCTTCCAAGCCTTGCTAACCTCCAAATCCCCAGCGTCGCTCTGTGGCAACCTTTGTATCTCTTTACGCGTGGCCCGCACGACATGTCGCTCGCGGACCTTGTACCCGCGCTACACTCACCACAAGCAATCAGCTTCCTCTCCTCGGCGAGACGCCCCCCCTTTGCGATGGCCAAGCTGATACTCACGTCAGACCCAGCATTCGCCGTTTCCTCCCTGAATGCCTCCAAGATCGACCTCTCGTCGGCATCGATCCCGAGCGTCAAGCGCGGGTTACGCGTCACAGACTGTCGGAAGCTGTTCGCCTGTCCATCACATCGCTGTCAGCAACTCGCTCGACTTGCACTCCCACTCCCACTCGCACTCTACATCGCCGCCAAGCCAACTCACCTGCTGCGCCTCGTCCGCAACATCCCCCATACTCAAGCTCCTCCGACTCCGCCTTGACCCGGTGCTCGTCACGCTGACCTTCCTCTCCTCCTGCTCCCGTCGCTTCGCCATGATCGCCTGGTCCCTTACTGCAATCGCACTCCCGCTGCTGCTCGACGTGCTGACAGAGCTGGGCTTGCCTGATGGCTTACGTAGGATGCTCACGGGGCCGGTGGCCTCCTTCGCGACAGGCGGGGGCGGCATCTCCGCCGCGATACTCCCGCTCACTTCCCTCTCCCTCTCCCCCCCTGGCCCGGCATCACCACCCCCGACTTTCTCCCCGCCGCCACTCTTTCTCCCGGCGCCCACTCCGCCAAACGCCAGCGCAAGCTTCTCCAGCGCCGACTTGGGCTCCTCCCCTCCTTCCCTCTCGCGCTGGAATACCTCGCGTGCGCTCTGTGTCTGGCTGCGCGGGCGCTTACTCGGAGTGCCAGCGGGGCTGCCACCGCTGACGACAGACCGCGCTGGGGAAAGCACGTCGATCGTGTGCCGCTTCGACGCCGGTGAGGTGAACGCCAGAGCGGGAGACTCGGCAGGCGGCGCTGGGAGATCTTTATCCACATTCGACACCCGGCGCTGACGACGCTCGTCCCCGAGCGACGTAGCCGAGAACGACTTGCTCAGTTGCGCCATGTCCATGCTCGCGTGCTTGCGCGAGAGCGAGCCGTCCGCAATACGCTGCTGGATCGTCTCGCGAATCATCTCGCGCGAGATGCGCTGGCGGACGCGAGTCGTGGTCGAGTCTCGCTCAGCGCGGGCAGCACTGGTAGGGGTGGCGCCGAACTCAGACTTGGGGGATGAGACAGAGATGCTGTTCGGCATCTGCCTCTCCGCCCCCTCCTTCTTTTTCACCCCCTCGCTCTCGCCCTTGGGCCTCTCCTCAGACCCCACCCTCATCGGCTTCACCGAACCCCTCCTCGCCACGCCCCTCGACACCTCCCCGCCGTCCACAGACTGTAGCTGAATCTCTTCAAAGTGGAAGTTGAAATCTGGCAAGCGGTGCGGACTCTCCTCACGCTCGCCCCTCGCAAGATCGCGGAGCACAGGCGGAGGCGTGAGTGGGCGGTTGGCGATCTCGGAGGAAGAAGAGGGCGAACCCGAGGCAGCAGACACGGCCTCAGCATCCCCATCGGTAGATTGGGACTGCGGGGGTTCGAACGACGCAGTTTGGTCAAAGAATGGCGAGGTCGAGCCAATGAACGGGAGAGAGAACCCCCCGACGTCAAACGTGCCCTTTTTTACTCTTATCAGCCATGCACATATCTCCCTTCACTCTGTCTCACAGACTCACCCTCTTCTCCGCACCATCATCAATCACCTCCATCTCCTCCCGCTGCTTCACAGGGCTCGTCACAGGGCTCGGCACATCGATAGGCTTCGGAGCCGGAATCTTCGGCAGCTTCCTCGGAGGCATCTCCTCTCTCGTCTTCTCCTCACGCTCCTCCTTCCTCTGCTCCCTACCCCCCATCTCGAAGCTCGCGTTGAAGAGGATCTCAGTATCAAAGGGCTCTTCCTTCCCCTCGTCTTTCTCCAACGCGTACGGATGTTCATCCCCAACCTGCGGCTGAAGCTGCGCAGGGAGCACTGCCTCCTCCGTCAGTAACGACGGGCTCGAGTGCGCGCTCGACCTGCCGGGCATCCCCAGCCCAAGCTTCTGCGTCGCAAGCATCCTCGCAGCCTGAATCCTCTCCATGTGGCTCGTGCGCCCGAGGGGCACACCGCCTTCGTCGCGGGGCTTGTGTCCGGTGGGGAGGACGGAGGTGGCTGTTTGAATGGTGATGAACGGATCGGGGATGGGGCCGGCCTGGTGAGCGTGCGGTTGGGTCGAACCGGTGGTGGTGTGGGCGGGAGTGGCGTGCGCGGGCTGCGGGGAGAACGACGCGAAGGGGTCATTGTACTCTGGGTACAACGCAGGAGGCGAGTGCACCGCCGTCGCCGCGGGTCTAATCGCTGGCTGGCTGGCATCCGCATTAAGCAGCATCCTATGCTCCTCGTTACGTGGCAACTCGGGCTGCCGCACCGCTACGCTCGGCGCGGCGTCCCTCGTTTGCCGGTGCGCCTCCGCAGACCGCTCAGCATGGTGCGTCCTCCCGTACGGGATCCCCGCGTCGTCCGTCTCGCCAAACATCTCTGTGCCGCTGAACATCGGCGAGATACGGACAGATTCGCCCAAGCTCGGGGTGGTGAGGAAGCGGTCCTCCGTATCCGGCTCGAGAGGGAGCTCGAACCCGGCTTGGTCCTCAAACGCCGGGACGTCCATCTCTGGTGGGGAGAACAGGCCCTCCTCAACGAGCGTATCCATAAACGCCGCGGTGGTCGATCCATCCGCCTCTGCTTCACCCCCCGCTTCATCACTCTGCGCAAGCATATCATCCAAGCTGTTCTCCCTCTGCATCCCCTCATCCACCCACTCCCCCTCATCCTCGTCCTCCCCGCCGTCCACATACCCGACATCAAAGCTCCCATCCATACTCGGCTCAGCGCTCATCGTCTCGAATTCCTTCACATCCGGTATCGCCTGGAACGTGACCGTCTTCTTCGATGGGCTGTCCATCCCACCCGTGAGGTGGT
This sequence comes from Cryptococcus sp. VH57_BW, assembly GCA_024271845.1. NCBI lineage: Eukaryota > Fungi > Basidiomycota > Tremellomycetes > Tremellales > Cryptococcaceae > Cryptococcus > Cryptococcus sp. VH57_BW. The sequence goes on from JANBXI010000082.1 coordinate 50,573, forward strand.
CCCGAGGGCCGCGGAGCCGGCGCGACGGCGTCATTGCAGACTTGTGCGGGGTAGGTGTAGGCGTCGGCTCGAGGACGAGCGTGGGCGATACGGAGAGAGTACGGCTCAGCGGCGAGGGACCGGTGGTGCCACCCGCCGCGAGGAGGGGCTGGCCCGACCGCGGAGGGGAAGGTGTTGTCGAGTGACTAACACCTAGCGTCGCACTCGGCGACACCCTCCGCTGGTGCTGCTGCTGCTTGCCGCCCGACACGCGCCTGGGCGATGGCGACGAGAACACATCGTCTATCTCCACTGGTGGCGCCGACTTGTCCGGGGAAGGCGTCTCATTCGTCTTCGTGCTGGCTACGGCCGACAGCCCACCAGAGGGCACGCGCTTGAACGGCGACTTGCTGACTAGACTGCCCTCCGCGAGGCCCTTGAGGCCCATGCTGGCACGCGGGAGCCGCTTGCCTGAGCGCACGTCGGGGGACTCGTTCTCCTTGCTAACAGAGGTTTTGCCCTCGGCAGGAACGCGGCGCTCAAAGCCCGAGGCGACTGTAGGGAAGGTGACTTTTGCGCGTTCAGCCGAGACCCTGCGCTGGCCAGTTACAGCCGCACCGGGCCCCCCGCTCAGCACTCGTCCGCTCTGGTGGGGACGGGATGCTGGCTTGCTGGCGCTGATTCCGAGCCCGATAGAAGCCTTGGGCGTCGACCCCACCCCTCTCGCGCTGGTTGCGGCCTCGCCTAGCTGCCTCGCGCTCCGCCTCTCGTGAATCACCGCGTCGTGATCAACAGATAGCCCGGCGGCCTGCGCACCCTGTACAGTCGTGGTCGACTTGAACGGGCTGTTGGACACCAGGTTGCCTTTGGTGATGAGTTTGAACGAGTTAGACGAGCGGCGGGGCCCTCCGTCCCCGGGGAGAGGGGACGGGGTAGGGGAGGCGCGGAGCGGGGAGCCGCCTGCTGAGGAGTCGCGCTTGTTGATATGGAGCGGAGACCAGCCCTTGGCGGAGGATGACATGATGGAGTTGCGGGCGGACGCAGAAGCTGAGAAGGGTGAGTGGCCCAGGCGGGGGCGGCCTGAGGGGGAAGTGGGGAGTGTGGGAGGGGAAGAGGGGGTGGACATTGTGAGATGCTGAAGGGTGGTCAGTACATCTGGGTGGGGTTAGGTCAGACTGCCGATGAGACTCACATGTTCGTTTATGAATCAAGAAACTGTACGCGCCTTTGTGCACCGCTAGGCAGCCATAAGAAACGATGTGGCTGTGTAGGATGCCGCTGCGGGTTGTTATCGGAGCAGCGTGGTTCTCGCAGTATTTGAGGGTGGGTGGGTGGGTTGTTTCCCGCTGCGGTTTGTTGATGCGGCTGGTGGTACCGGGGGTGTGTAGTATCTCTGTGAGGTATAAGGCGAGAACAAGTGCAGTCGCCGCCGTCGCTGAGTTGTTTACGCCAAGTTGAAGCAAAGAACAGCCGCGTGGCGGTGGTTCAGGTGGCCAACGATAACGCCGAGCGAGATGGTCAGTGTGGCGGACATGGCCCAGACACGTGGAGAGGCGGACACGGGACACGGACACGGGACAAGGGACACGGGACACGGGACACAAGACACGCTCGCGATGATTGGCCGACGTGAACCCTGGCCGCGGACGCGTCGCCGCGCCGGACGCTGACCGCTCGAGGCCAAAGTTGCCCGACCCGACGCTGGGCGCTCCACTCACTATCTCATACGTATCGCTGGCCAGTCGGCCTAGCAGGCCTCAAGCCTTGGGCGAGGCTTTGGCCATGTCAAATCCACATTGCATTCTCGTCGCCTACTGTCGCCTACCTACCCATGCTTTCCTTCTTCAGGCCGTGACTAGCGAGCGCACCGTTAGCCTTCACCAGACCTCTCTCTCACGTATAAGAGGCCAGACAACCACTCAATCCCTTAGCCCCCCGCTCTCGCATCAGCACATCACCTGCCTACCTCCCTCCACCTTACTCACCCCACTATGCCCGCCACCACTTTCAATAAGGACCAGTTCTGGCAGGATGCCGACTCCCACCTCGTCCGCTACAGCGGCGGTGGCGGCTTCGTCAAGCGCGTCATCGTCAAAGCCCACGGCTGCACCCTGGTCGACTCGGACGGTAACGAGATCATCGACTGGACCTCGGGCCAGATGAGCAGCATGCTTGGTCACTCGAACCCCGAGATCATGCAGGTGGTCAATGACTCCATGTCGACCCTTGACCACCTCTTCTCCGGATTCATCACCAAGCCGGTGGTGGACGCGGCTGTCATGCTCGCCAGCATCTTGCCCCCTCAACTCAGCAAAGTGCTGTTCTTGAATACAGGCGCTGAGAGTAACGAGGCGGCGATCAGAATGGCGAAACTGTATACGGGAAAGCACGAAGTGGTGGCGTTCTCTGCGAGCTGGCGTGAGTAACCAATGCTGTTGCTGTTCAATATCTTATTAAGTTTCTCTGACATGGCAACAGACGGTATGACCCAGGCGGCCGCTGCTTCTACCTTCTCCGCTGGCCGCAAGGGTGAGTGTTTTTGTCTCCAAGATGATAGATAGTTGTAGCGGGCTAACGTGAGATCACAGGCTACGGTCCCAACGCACCTGGCCACCTCGTCCTCCCCACTCCCAACTCGTTCACCTCCCCCTTCAGAAAGGCCGACGGGTCCTACGACTGGGAGACTGAGCTCAACTACGGGTTCGAGCTCATTGACTGTGAGTCTCTGTGGCTGTCTGTGTCTTCAGATCGGCTCCTCGGCTGACAAGTCCCATGCTCACAGGCCAGTCCACCGGCAGCCTCGCCGCCGCCATCGTGGAGCCCATCCTCAGCTCGGGCGGTGTCATCGAGCTCCCTACTGGCTATATGAAGGCTCTCAAGGCTCACCTCGAGAAGCGAGGGATGCTGTTGATTATTGACGAGGCTCAGACCGGTCTCGGCAGAACTGGGGGTGAGCAGATTACAGTGCTTCCTCCTGTTCCCGTTCCTCGTTGACGCCCGTGTCTGCAGACATGTTTGCCTTCGAGCACGACGGTGTCGTTCCCGACATCCTCACCCTTTCCAAGACTCTCGGCTGCGGTCTCCCCGTCGCTGCCACCGTCACTTCTGCCGAGATCGAGAAGGACGTGTTCAACAAGGGTTACCTCTTTTACACCACCCACGTCAGCGACCCTCTCCCCGCCGCTGTGGCGCTCAAAGCGATGGAGATCGTCGTGCGCGACCAGCTGCATGTGCGAGCCAAGGAGCTGGGGGCTGTTGTCAAGGCGGGGCTCAAGAAGGTGTGTCTCTCTGCTTCCTGGAGTGTTGAGATAGAGATGCTGGGGCGCTCACTGACAGCCCATGCAGATGCAGAGCAAGTACAAGTGCATCGGTGACGTGCGAGGCAGGGGTCTCTTACTTGGTGTCGAGATCGTCACCTCCCCTGACTCGGACGTTCCGGCAAGTGCTCTCGGCGCGTGAGTGCTGTCTCTTTACTAAGCACCAATGGCACATTTTTAACGTCCGAGATTCGTAGTGCCATCTCTGACCGGTGCATGGACCTCGGTCTCTCGATGAACATCGTCCGACTCGCCCACATGGGTGGTGTCTTCCGCATGGCGCCTGCACTCACCATCTCCGAAGCTGAGATCAAGAGGGCCCTCGAGATTCTCAATGAGGGGTTCTGCACCACCAAGGGGACAACTTGGTGATGGAAAGTCTGTCTGGTATCTATAGGTGTTTTCAAGCAATGCATTGTAGACTGGGTTGTCATATTGGCCTGTTGGCCTGTTGAATACTTAGCCTGTTGGCAAGATGATACTTCGGTTCGTCTTGTTATATCCACCTTGTCTACCGTAGATTATACTGTGGAGAATGGTGTCAGTGTCATCTTGTGAGATGGGGTGAGCAGGTCTCGAGCCATAGGAGTTCGACTAGGCGTATGGCTGCGTATGGCGGTGTTCGTGGTTGCTGCTCGCTGCACGCTGTTGACTGTCGGCCGTCCAGCAATGTAGCTCCATGCAAGGACTTCTTAGTGTAGGTGATGTCGTTTGAGCTCTACAACTGCATATCCCTCTTTAGCTATCTAGCTATGAGAAAGGAGAATACTGCCCAGTCCTCATATACCCTCATATACAAAAAGGCCGCTTCAAAAAATCCCTTCGAAGAACAATCTCCCTCTTCTCCCCAAAACCTCCTTTGGCTTCTAAAGAGTATACCTGAACTTCAGATCCTGCTTGTCGGTGAGATCGGCAAACTCATTGCCGTCCGAGAGACCGAGAGGGTCGGGCGCCTGCCCCGCAGCAACAAGGGCATCGCGCTTCTTGTTCTCGTTCTGATAGTACCAGCGGAGGATGAGAAAGAGGACGACCTGGCCACCCATGCAGGCCAGGCAGGTGACGTAGCCCGAGAGGTAGGCGGGTTTTTGGCCGCTTACCCAAGCGCTGTCGTGCGGATATGTCAGACTTGCTCGCCTGGTAGGTTTGTACCGCCGATGATACAAAGAAGAGACTCACAGAGGACCGACGATGTTTCCCAAACAGTACCCAATGAATGCCATGCCGATCACAACCGACTTCTTTGTGAACCCGGCAGTATTCTGGCCCGGAATGCTCATGCACAGAGCAAGACTGCCGACAAAGGACGGCATAAGAAGGACACCGATGGTCTTGCCGGCTTTGTTGGAGGCGGGGAGAGTGATTTCCATGATCATGCCGATTGCCGAGGGAATGAGCCAGCCAATCATGCACCAGTGCCGTGCGTCCTTGAATCGCGATGCCACATAGCCACAAGAAGCAACCTCGATGGTAACGGCAGCTCCATACGCGATACCGAACTGGAACGCTTGTCAGCGATGTGCTGAGATGGGGGGGGGGGGGGGGGAGAGAGAGAGAGAAGAGGAAGACAGCAAAAAAAAAAGTCAACTTACAAGAGAGGACTGCAACTCTGTCCAGCCAATACTCTTGATGACAAGGCCCTTGTAGGTGGCCACACCTCCATTGATGACCTCGTTGAGTGAACAGGCTAGGAAAAGAAGAAGCCCGGTAGGGTCCACTCGAGGGTCAAGAGCCTTCACAACAAAGGTCAAATAAGCAATCAAACAAGCACCAACAAGTCACACACACTTACCTCGCGCACTTGATCCCACTTCCACTGTCTGTTGATAATTCCCGTCCTGTTAGACCTGAGACGCTCCACGGCCTGCACCTTCTGAGCATCGTTGAGCCAACTGACTCGCATAGGCGAAGAGGGGAACGTGGCTGGTGTGGTGGAACGCCAGTCAGTTGACAATGAATAAGGTCTCTCCTATCCGTTGGGACTCACTGAAGACGACAGCTGACCACAAGATCGTCATGATCCCCTCAATGATGAAGATCCACTTGTAAGATGGGAGGCTGGTGGTGTGGATCAGACCCATGCCATAACTGATAAGAGCGCCAACAGAGTTCCCAAAACCTGTTGACCAGTTGTGAGTTAATGCACGGCGCCTAGCCGGAGACACATCACACATACCATTCATGGAATACCAGATGCCGACCCGGAAAGGCTGTTCTTTCCTTGTATACCACATCGTGGTGACGATGATGTAGGCTGGGGTGAGCTAGAAGAAATGCCTCGTTGTTAGCATCCCTTGAGAGGTTGTTGAACGGAAGAGAGTCATTGGGACTCACAGCAGACTCGAATACGCCTTGAAAGAAGCGGACGGCAGCGATGTCTGAGAAGTTGTGGCAGAGGGCAGTCGCCATCAAGATCCATCCCCATACAAACATAATACCTGGTAATCCGTCAGCTGCCTGTATACATTGGGCCAGGAACAGATGGGCAGGCTAACATCCAAGAAATCTGCCAATGTGCATCCTCTGCGAGACCCAGGCCATTGGATATTCCGCAGCCAGGTAGCCTATGTTGATGTCAGTCAGACTTCCGATGGCTGCAGAACAGAGACTAACCTATGTAGAAAAGCGATGAAAGCAGCGAGTACTGCTGCCCGACCAAGTGCATGTCCTTCTTGAGATTCCATACAGCCGCGTAGGCCAAGGAGCTCTTGTCAATGTACTGGATCATGTAGCCTGGGGCGCCTCGGTAAGTACGGGATGGCTGCTGAGAGGTTTCCAAGAGGGGAAGACTCACCGATACACATCATGGGCATAAGGAACATGTCGATTCTGCGGAGGAGCTTCTTATTGGACTCTTCCGTGTAGGTGGCGGCTGCCCCATCATGTGTTGCGAGGAACTCTTCCGCATCTTCTACGACCGTCTTGAGCTTCGGAGAATCGCTCTCGTAGACGGGGACGACCTTGACACCGCCGATCGAGCTCTTGTCGTCGATGGAGGACATGACGAGTGAGAAGAAGGGGTGTTAGAAGGAGGGAGCTGGGGCGGAGAGTCGGGCGCGGGTATATATCATGGGGACGTCACCCTCCGGTATCGTGCCACCTAAGCAGTGTGGATGACTTCCACAGCAGTACGTCGCTGAGGCGTTTCAAGATAGGACGCGCGGGCCAAGGGGTAGGGCAGATAGTTGGGCGATGCCGTGGGCGACTCTGAGGCACCAGGTCTTAGACACCGATGGAATAGGGCAACCTTACAGGTTGGACCTGTTGCCGGGTCTTGTGGCTTGCATCTTTCGCCTGGTTGTTTCTCTTCGGGCGGATGAGAGATGCCGGGGGAAATCGGGCGACGGCCCGACGTCCGAGATTAATCGTGGATGGCGGTCTCTTGTTGGCCGCTAATGACCGAGCGGCGAGTGCTTATCGTCCCAGTACCTGCTGCCTTTGTTGTGAGCCTGTGAGTATGGCGGTCGGTCGGGGACGGAGGCAGGGACGGACGGCCATGTGTCCTGGTCCTGGTGGCCGATACCGGGCCCTGGTGGCCGATACCAGGACATGCACCAGACCCATCAATGTATTCTTGGGCGTCCACAGTCGGACGGACCTTCCATCTCTTGGTTGGCATTCGGTCTGCAAGGAGACTTGTCCGGTGACTACATAATACGGAAGAACGAACAACACGACGCTCGCTCCTCCAAAGACGCCAACGGCAATTTCCGCATCCATCGTCATGAAGGTGCCTCAGATCATCGCACTCGGGCTCTCCGTCCTCGCCTCCACATCCGCATCGTCATCTTCTCCGCAAACCCCTTTCGAGAGCACGCCCTATGTGGCCTACCACCCCGAACTCGAGGCGCGAAGCCGAGAGATCCTCGCCAAGTACCCTCTGATCGATACCCATGTGGATCTTCCTGCGACGATGCGGACGATCAATCGTCGCCCGATGGACGCGATTCCCGATCTGAACACATCTCATCCGGGGCACTTTGACATCCCTCGCGCGAGAGCTGGTGGGCTGGGAGGAGCCTTCTTCACGGCGAATGCACCGTGCCCGGGAGCTTGTGAGTCTTGTTCCGAAGAAGAGAAGACTCGTGTGTTGGAGCGCGGCTAACAACAGCGCGGCAGATGGACGCGATGTTGGCCCTGACTTCCTGGAACCCACAGAGGTTGGTCTGTATAGGAGATCACAAGTCACCACACATTTACCCAGCTGACCTCCTGTGACAGACGGTGCAGCATGTCCTTGAGTCAATCGACCTTGTGAAGAATACTCTGAGGTACTACCCGACGGTAAGTCCTCGCCCTCCGAGAGTCAATATTGGGACACGAGTTGACATATGTGCTAGATAATGATGGCTGCTCGTACGGCCGCGGATGTCCGAGAAGCCTTCTCACAGGGCAAGCTGGCGATATTGATGGGTCTCGAAGGGTCAGTGATTATGTGCTAGAGTATTGAGGCTCGCGGACGCTGATTTCCATGATATACACAGGACCCATGGCCTCGCCAACTCGCTGAGCACGCTTCGGATGTACGCCGAGCTCGGTGTTCGATATGTGACACTCACGCACGTCTGTCACAGCGTAGGTCGGCGCCGCATCCTTTCCCCTGTATGCACCCTGAAGGTAGCTGACGGGCGGGATGTACAGTCGTTCGCTAGCTCGAACGGTGGCGGTGCGGGCACCTCGGGCTCCACCATCCCCCCTGCCCACCCGGGCAACGGGCTCACTGCCTGGGGCGTTGAGCTGGTGCACGAGCTCAACCGGCTCGGGCTTATGGTCGACCTCTCGCACACTTCGGACAACACTGCGCGCGACGCGATCCACGCGTCCAAGGCGCCCGTGGTGTGGACGCACTCGGGAGCGCGGTCGGTGCACGACCATCCGAGGAACGTCCCGGACGACATCCTCGAGCTGATCGGTGATGGGCCTGGCAAGAACCCGGGGATTGTGTGAGTTGCCGCCCCGCCCCATTAGGTCTCCGTCGAGCGCTGATCAACAGTCCTCGATAGGCTCTCGGTGCTCTTCTCGACGTTCATCGACCCGAACAATGCTACGCTCGCGCGCGTCGTGGACCACATTGAGCACATCGCTGGGATTGTCGGCAAGGCGCACGTCGGCCTGGGCTCGGATTTCAATGGGATCAGCTTGGCTGTCGAGGGCATGGAGGACGTCAGCAAGTGGCCCAATATGGTGAGCCAAACCCCGGGCGGGCCGGCGCCTCTCGGGAACTGAGGCTGACTGTCCTTCACAGATCCAAGAGCTCCTCTACCGTGGCTGGACCGAGCCCGAGATCGCGGGCATCATGGGCGGGAACCTCTTGCGGGTGATGGAGGGGGTGGAGGTCGTCAAGATGGACCTTGCGCACACGTCTCCCTCACCCGAGATCTACTATAAGCGAACGGACCTGCCAGCACACGAGTGGGGAGGGCCGAACATGGCGTACTTGGCGCCGGACGTGCAGAAGATTGTGGCCCAGCAGAAGAGGCTGAGAGACGAGCTGTAGAAGGTGGAGGGCGATTATAATGTGTGCGATTCATGCAGGGCAGGTTTTTTAGAGAGACAGTTCCAATTATTACGCCCAGCTATTGGCAAGCTCCCACGCCCCGAATTCTACCGTGGCCCCCTCGGGCAGGCCTACGGTGCCCACCTCCAACTTTGTGAACGGCTCATCGGGGAACACGACCATCGTTCCCACGAGCGCGCCGCCGTCAACGTACACCTCCAACAAGCTCCGATCAATCACGACCTGGATACGCTCCGCGCCGAATACCTGTGGTGGTGAGGTTGTGTCAGCTGTGGCTGTGGCATGCGTAGTCATCGCAAGGGATCTATCTATCTATCTGGTGACTTGCCTGAGCAGCAGAGAAACGGTTGGTGTAGAATGGGTTGTCGAACCCGCTGGTCTCGCCGCGGTCCATCCAGAAAGTATACGAAGAGGGGTTGCCAGTGCTGAAAAAGTAGCCGCCGGACACCTTGTCTGAAGACGAGTTGGTGGTCAAGGTGAAGTTGAGCGAGGCGTAGGCGGGGAGGGTCGAGTCGGCCGGGATGGTGATGTTGGCGTCAAAGTACGCGGCGGTGGAGAAGGTGCTATTGGAAGTGGAGTTGACAAGGGCAGCGTCGGACGCGAGGGACGCGCCGAGCACGGGGGAAAGGTCGTACACCTCCTGCACGAGATCCCACCCGGCTGCGGAGACGTTGGCAAAGTAGTTCTTCCTCGGGAGGGTCATCGCGCTGCGCCATCCCTCGCCGTCGGTGGGGACGACGTTGGTGTACTGCCAGTTGGACGCCCAGCCGAGGCTGACGGGCTCGTCGTAGAAGAACTGCCCGGCATAGTCGTCCTTGCCAAAGTTGGACAGGCGGACGGCGCCGTCAAACGGCACAAAGTGCGTGCCGTTAAAGTCCCCGGGGAAGTACTGGGTGATGGAGCCTCCGAGAGGAGCGCCGGGGTTGATGGAGATGGTGAGGGCGTACGCCGAGTCGGACGAGTTGGCGATGGGGACGGAGACGAGGTTGGGGCACTCGTACTGGACGCCGAGGAGCCCGAGGTGGGTGATGTTGGACGCGTGCGTCCACTCCTTCAAGTCGGGCGAGGTGTACACGGCGATGACATAGTCGGCCGCGAACGAGATGACCATCGCCCAGCTGTCCCCGTAGCGGATGACCTTGGGGTCGCGGAACTGGGTGGACCCGACGTCCAGCACGGGGTTCCCCTCGTACGGCGTGAACGTGTAGCCGCCGTCGAACGAGTAGGCAAGCTCCTGCACCTGTGCGGTGGGCGTGTTGAGCGTGTAGACGGCGACCACGCCGTCGGTCTGGTTGGGGAAGAAGCCCGAGGTGTTGTTGGGATCGAGGACGGCGGAGCCGGAGAAGACGCCAGTAGTGGAGTTGGGAGGGAAGAGGGCGATGGGCTGGTTGGTCCAGTGGTAGAGGTCGGGGGAGGTGGCGTGGCCCCAATGCTGGTTGCCTGCCACGAGGTCGGTGGGGTTGTCTGTGTGGTCGTTAGCGATGCCGCCCACCCCCCTGCGTGGTCGACTTGCATTGGTAGTACAGGTGCCAGGTGCCGTTGGGGGAACGGTGCAGACCGTTGGGGTCGTTCATGAAACCCTGCCGTGACCACGTCAGCGATCTCTTGACAAAGTCACGACCCTGGCATCTCAGAGCTTACCTTGGGAGGAGAGAAGTGCACCTGCGGGCGATAGTCCCCAGAGTAATCACCAGAGATGGGAGTACCGGTGGGCACGGCGGCTGTCGTCGTGCTCTGCGCAGGGACTCTCAGCGCGTACGCCAGGCCGATAGCCGCAAGGGGGAGGAGAGCGACCATTGTGCTTGTCGTCTTTTTCAAAAGCGAGGGGTGTGCGGTGTTGGCTGCAGGGGAGGGGGGAGCCGAGGGGGGAGGAGTGTGATCTACGCCCATGCTAGGCTGGCGGCAGTGGGTGTCTTATACGATTCGGCTTCGGCAGTGAAGGGGTTCGGCCGGAGTATCTGGTGCCGGCGGTACTGGTCCTTGGCGGGGAGATTGCGTGCGGGTGCCGGACGCCCCGAAGGGAAGGACCCGGGGGGGATGCTGCGATCTTGAGGGGCTCTGGGGCCGAGTCACGGGGCAGGTCGGGGGGTGAGGAGATGTGAGGGGCCACGTATGAGTGCTTAATGGGGGCTAGCGGGCTTGCCATTAGGAGGCACTGAGTACAGCCGCACAAGAGCCGCGGGGGACCCGAATGCGGACTGGGGTGGGTGTGCATGATCGCGTAAGCCGGAGAGTGAAGAGGCTGCTGAGCGCAGCTGTGGAGACGAGCAGCGGGGGATCATGACGACATGTGCGGCTCGGAGGTCCGGATGCGATCGGTTCGGCTTTGGGCCTTATGGCACGCACGTGGCTGCCACGGCATCGGGGCTGTTTATCTGCGTGCCCCGCCAGTCGCGCGAGACCCATGGACGAGAGGCAGACAGAGACAGCAGCAGCGCACCTCTCTCTCGTCCCTCTCGTCCCGGGCAGCAGCGGCGCACCCAGCAGCGTCCTCGCCGTGTCCCCGCCATGGGCCCCTCCGCCGCCGCCGCCATCTCCCCCTCAGGCCGTTCCCCCTCCTCGGCGCCCCGCGCAGAGGCAACAGCCAGCAGCCAGCCCCTCATCAATCTCCGCCCCCCGCGCTCGCGAAAGGACCGCCCATGCGACGCCTGCCGGAAACGCAAGCACTCGTGCATCATTGCTACGCGCGGGGAGCCGTGCGACTACTGCAAGCGGCAAGGAAAGGCGTGCCGCTTTGACATGCCACCGAGGACGAGGAGGGGCCAGGGGCTCGAGAACAGCAGGGGTGTGGGGAGTAGCAGTGGCATGGGAGGTGTTGCAAGGGGCGAAAGCGGGCTGAGGGGTGCCGTGGACGCTGCCTTGGGCTCAGGCGGGGCGTTTCCTGGGGTGAATGAGCGAGCTAGGGCCAATAGCGATGGAGCCACTCCTGTGCGTGAGATCCGCTGAAGCCTCTCCGGCTCGGACCGGCTCGCTGATGCCTGCTCCCCAGCGTCCGTTCAGCTATAGCAAAGGCAAGGAACATGGGCCAGAGCCGATCCTGGCCCTTTTCAACCAGACCACTGGCATCGAGGTAGGTCGTGCGCAAAGCGTCGGTTTCTGGTCTCAGAGACTGACTGACCCATGCCCCGCAGGAAGAACTCGATGACACCGAAGAATGGCACGACTCCCTTGACCTCGCGACCAACGACCTCGAAGAGTCTCACTTTCTCGGATCATCTGCCATGCAAGACCTCACCCTCTTGACCGACACCCCCCTCGGCTCGTCCGGCAATCCCCATTCCCTCCGGCAAGTCTCCAAAGACCCCAAAACGCACGTGTTTTTTGTCCGGAGCCCGGCGTTTGTGTATGGGAAAGGATTGATGGCAAGCCAGACGATCTTTGGGAGGGTGTGCGAGATGCTCGGGGCAGAGATGGCCGAGGCGTTGATGCAAAAGTGAGTGGCGGTGCTAGTCCATAGGATAGTGGTACATGCGCCGGACAGCAAGCAAGCTCACACCCCCGCAGATTCCTGCAGATATCTCTACCTGCTTTCCCCATTCTCAACACGATGCGCCTCCTTGCGGCTTGTCGGAGTCAAGCAGAAGCCGGCCCCTTACCCCACGCACTCCTGTGCGGTGTCATGGGACATTCCATCGGCTACATACCAGAGGTAAAACACCTGTTCCGCAAAGTCTGGACGGAGGTCGTGTCCGCAGAGGATGAGGAGTACAAACAGGTGAGCTATAACCCTGGCACTCACAGAGTGCAGACTAGCTGACCCGGTCTTCCCTTTCTATACATAGCCTCGTCTCCAAGTCATCCAGCTGGCCCTCATCAGCCTGTCAACCCGCCCAAGCCAAGCCCATGCCGTTAATGCCATGTCACTGGCCCGATCGGTGTCCATCGCGCACATGATCGGCCTGCACCTCGACTGCTCGGAATGGAGGCTGCCCCGATGGGAGAGGTCTGTGAGGAAGAGGTCCTGGTGGGCACTGTTGATTCTCGACAAGTGGTGAGTCTCGCGATGCTACGTTTTAGGTTTCACTGACATGATTTTCGTTTAGGATATCGATGGCATACGGCCGACCAAGCTTGTGCGTAGGATGGCATGTCTGGCCAGGCCCCCCTGCAGCGTCTGACAGACTCGACCGCTTACAGGATCCACAAGAACCACCGCTCTGTGCCCCTTCCCACTCTCGACGACACCGACTGGGGCGAGTTCCAGCTTGACGAGGACTCGTTCGCAGAAGAGTCCATGGCGTCCTTCATTGGCCACTGCGAGATCGCGCTCGTCATCGAGACCATGCTGGACAAGTTTTATTCGCAGGAGGCGCAGAGGCGGACGAGCGCGGCGACGATGGATGATCTGAGAGAGCTCAGCGCGCAGCTCGATGCACTGCAAGCAAGGATACCGACGTGTCTCCGGGGGGCGCCGGGCGAGAAAGCAGGCACTGTAGCCACGGGTGTCCGTGAGTCCGCCTTCCTATCCTCGGTGTGCCGCCGCCTACGCTGACTCCTCTCCTCGCTCAAGGCTGCTTCCAGCTCACCTTACTCGGTGTGCGCGTGCTCGTCGTGCGACTGTACGTCACGTCCCACCAGGATCAGCAGCAGATCCAGCCCGCGGAGGCTCAAAGTATGGACGTCGCCCTCAAACTGTGCGAGCACTTTGTGGTATTCATGGAGGAGCTGCGCCCCGAGACGGACTATGAGACGTTTTGGCTGCCGCGTGAGTCCTCCGACCTGTGCTTTGACACACGCGTCAAACTCCTGTCAGCTTGCTGACCTACTCTCTCTCTCTCTCTCTCTCTCTCTCTCTCTCTCTCTCTCTCTCTCTCTCTCTCTCTCTCTCTCACACACACACACACACACACACGTGCCGTGCGCAGACTCTGCCTTCCTCATTTCCACCTGCCTCGGCCTCCTTCTGCGCATCGCCGTCCGCGTCTACCTCCTACAATCCCGGCCCGAGGGTCTCCGCACATCCATA
>JANBXI010000083.1:0-64321 GCA_024271845.1 Cryptococcus sp. VH57_BW
TGGGCGGGAGAGTCGAAGGCAGACATGGCCGGCTGTTAGGACGAGTGGCGTTGTGATATGCGCTGTGCTGTTTAGGAAGTGAAGTGCGGGAGGGATGGGAGCCGTCAGGCACCTTCAACGCGTGGCAACGTGTATGTCGCGTGCAGCGTCAGTCGTCCGTCCCACTCCAGTCGTCACGCTCTGGCCTCCAGTTCCGATGCATCGTGTGGATTGTAGGAATCGTAGTATCGATAATAACCAACCAAGATAACAGGCGATAACCGGTCCATTATTCGACCGTCTCTCGCTCAATCTCGCTGCCACCTCACTTTACCATATAACAACGCCATACTGCCGCGCAATCAGCGGCTCGGTGCATACACTGTCCTGGAACGATGCGCTTGTCGCGCCCACAACACCTCCTCCCCCTCTCCCGGACCATTTACTCGGCAGCAGTCGTCGACACTTGGGCGGCCTCCCTGATGGCTCGCCCTCCCCAAATGACGTCCGACTTGGTGGACGTCGAGCGTGCCAGCCAGCTCCAGCGGATGCTCCCTACACGTCAAGACGGCGCCTCACTTGTTGACCTGCAAATAGGCACTCACCTGCCTAGAGCTCACCATCTGGTGTTCTTCCGGCCGAAGACGATGTTGCGAGAGCTAGGTCCGGACGGATCGTCGACAGTGAGTCACTCACCTCTTTGCATGATCCACTTGGTCCCCTGTGTCAGCCCCCGACATTGCTCGCTTGCTCGGCTCAGTATGTGCATAGCACGGTGGAGATGAGGCGCGGTTTTGTACCTGTGTCGCACATGGCTCATGGTGTACGCTTACCGCAGACGTAGGAATATAATGCTCCTCCCCCCTTCGCTCGCCGGATGTGGGCAGGCGGGTCCATGGCCTGGTCAGGTGAACCGCTCATCGTGGGCGAGCCAGTCACCCAGGCGCTCGATGTGCCACTTGTGGAGATCAAGAAGAGCATGGTCTTCGTACACCAGCGCCGGGTACTTTACCCCGGGCTGAAGGAGGTCGACGATGGTGAAGGGTGGGCTGTTCAGGAGATGCGGACGCACGTCTTTCGTCCGTTGGAGATTGTGCCGTCGGCTCCCAGTGAGTATGAGCTTGCGGTGTCTCGTACAACTTCGCTGGCTGGCTGACACAAGATGCAGAGCAGAATGACTCGACATCATGGACAACGTCCACGACGAGGAGCTTATCATCTCTGGCCCCATATTCCTTCACCTACGTCCCCACATCTCCGCTACTCTTTCTCTACTCTGCTCTAACCCATAACGCCCACAAAGTCCACTACGACAGAGACTGGGCCGTCCAGAGGGAGGGGCACCGTGCGCCGCTGGTCCATGGCCCTCTTACTGCGACGCTGCTGGTCGAGTTGGCGGGGCAAGTCAAATGGCGGGCGCTGAAGGAGTTTGAGTATCGGGCGACGTCACCGATGGTGCTGGACGAGGAGATTGCGTTGACGGGGAGATGGGCGGAAGACGGAGCGCTGAAGCTTGAGGCCGCCCAGGGAGGTGCTGTAGGAATGAAAGCCACGGCGAGGTATGTCGATAACAGCATGTGACGTGGGCGATGTCGTGGTGGTGTGTGGCGCCCCCACTTTGTAGCATTATACTGTATTGTATCCCCCCCCCCGTGAGAACACCTTGTATCTTTGTGACTGGACCTGCCCGGCTATATGTCTATGAAGTTTTCGACCTGACCCCATCCAGCGTGTGAACCTCTGTCACCTGATCCTTCAGCCGTCCGTGGTCTCTCCACAGCAACTTTAAACGATCCAGAATGGTCATCAGACAGTTAAGAGCATGTGGTGAGAAGTGAGAAAGGCAATGATGAGCTGACTGGCTACGAGAGACATACAGCAGGAGTTTCTCCCAGCATGGTCAAGAAACGCAGAGGTGGATAATCTGCACGCTTGAGCGCCTCTCAGACTGTGGAGTTGGCGAGGGGACTGACGTGTTCGTGTCCATGGGCCTATAAGTAGTTAAAGCACCAATAGAGAGACTACACAAGCTCATCAACAACCAAGTTCGGGACAGAGCAGATGATGATAGCATCGCGTCAAACATTCTGCTTTATACCAACGCTGTGCATGTACAATCTCATACCTCTGACACCTAGACTGTGAGCTGGTACTCGTACTCGTCGCTGCCGCTTTGAGAGATCCACAAGACCATCACACTGCTTATGGTGTCAGGGTT
Source organism: Cryptococcus sp. VH57_BW (assembly GCA_024271845.1). Taxonomy (NCBI): domain Eukaryota; kingdom Fungi; phylum Basidiomycota; class Tremellomycetes; order Tremellales; family Cryptococcaceae; genus Cryptococcus; species Cryptococcus sp. VH57_BW. The sequence goes on from JANBXI010000083.1 coordinate 2,198, forward strand.
TGACATCCTTCATTTCTGCTACACCACAATTGGTACTCACGAGATCATGATGCCAGCGTTGGTCGCCACGTTCGCACCACCGTAGTAGATGTAGCCGACGTAGTCGGGAATTATGTACTTCAGGATCAAAACAGTCTAGAGGTGACAAGCATAAGCACTGACGGGATACCTCGAAAGAAGATTTCCAGTGCATGGCAAAGCCATGTAGAAAGTACCGAGACAGAACGTAGACGACTTACAAGACTACCGGCCAAACCACCAGCCATCAGTGCCACACCGATGAACAGCACTACCCTAGCGCGCCATGCTGCGGGACCCTCCCCGCCCCACGCATCGCCTGAGAACGCCGCGTTGAGATGGGATTTGTCGAGAAGTGATGTGACAAGGAAGCCCACTGTTTGGTCACCGCTGTCAGCACGAGTCGAAGGGGGGTGCGGGGCCCGCGGACGGGGCGGTGAAGGGTAGACTTACGGGTAGAGCATATAGCAGGGATCCAGTCGACGAATGACATGTGGACGGGCACAACGTCATGCTCGGATGGGGGCTTGGCATGGGAGGAGAGAGTAGCGGCGTCAAAGAGGAGGAAGTAGGAGAGGGCGAACTGCGAAGGCGGCAGGATTGGTGTCAGCTACGAAGGCCGAGTCAAGGAGTCCATGGGGCGTATCAGGACTCACAAGACCCCCGGCAAGATACGTGCCGATTGACCGGGTCTTGGGGCCTATTTCAAACTGAGGCAAGCTGAATCGGAAGACCCGCCGAGGGTCGTAGGTGGACTGAGAGAGGGGCGATGTCAGCGAAAGAAGAGCACCTCGGGGGGAAGGCGGGGAGTGGGAGCGGGACGAACGCGGGGGATAGACATGCTGTGGAGAGTCGCGCGGGAGCAAGTAGGCGTTGCCAGATGGGTGGAGAATGTCTATGGGGCGATGCTGTGGTGAAAGACTGAAGAGCATCATCTGTCTGACCGCAGCTGTCGTGGTCGTGGTGCGTGTGAGCAGTCGGCGGCGGGCGGGCGGGCGGGCACCACGGCTCCGGCACCACAATGTAAGGTTACGTAACATGGGGGCCGCCATACCGTGCGACGCGTCCGACTTTGTTTCTGTTGTCGATCTGTCAAAGGGGTCTGCCCACTTAACGACACCCAAGAACACCACTATGGGCATCTCGGGGCTGCTCCCTCTCCTCAAGGAGGTACAAGTCCGCGGAAACATCAAAGAGTTCAAGGGCCAAAGGTGAGCTCTTCTCGAGCATGTCGTCGCGTGAGGCGGGGCTGACGCGTCAATCAACAACAGGCTTGCGGTTGATGTAAGCTGAAGCATTCGAGATGATAGTGTTGGAGCTGAACCGGCAATTTTTAGGCTTATGTGTGGCTCCATAAAGGTGCATTTGGATGCGCGGAAGACCTTGTGAAGGGGAATAAGACGACAAAGTGAGCATGCCGGGAGGCAGTCTAGTGGTACGAGCCCGCTGACCTCGCCCCCTCACAGATTCGTCGATTATGCAATGCATCGCGTCCGGCTTTTGCGGCACTATGGTATCACTCCATTCATCGTTTTTGATGGTGGGCCTCTACCTGCAAAGAAGGGGACAGAGGTGTCGCGTGCAAAGTGAGTCCCGTGCGCCCATGCAGGCTGTGTCACGCCGGCTGACGCGTCATGGGCAGGTCACGAGCCGAACACCTGGAGCGGGCGAGAGCGCTGGAAGCGCAGGGTCGGGGACGAGAGGCGAGGGACTACTACACTCGATGTGTGGACGTTACCCCTGAGATGGCCTTCCAGCTCATCAAGGTACGTCTTATCCCCTCTCCCAGATATGGAAGAGCCCCAATGGTATGCTCATCATACGTTGCAAAATTAGGCTCTGCGGGCAGATAACGTCGAGTATGTCGTTGCACCCTACGAGGCAGATGCGCAGCTGTGTTTTCTGGAGCGAGAGGGGTATGTGGATGGGATCATCACCGAGGACTCGGACCTTCTGGTTTTTGGCTGTCGACAAGTACGTTCCCAATCCTCGTCTGGCGATCGCAAGGGCTGATTAGGATCCGGTATCTGCAGGTGATCTTCAAACTCGACGGGAATGGGGACTGCGTGTGGATTCATCGGGACAAACTGGCGCAGGTTAGGGAGTTTCCGATGCACGGGTGGACGGACCTGCAATTCCGGAGAATGGCAGTGAGTCACCTTTCTTGTGTTCGCGTGAAGTCGAACAGTGGTCCTGACTGCGGAGTAGATGCTGTCTGGTTGCGACTATCTTGACTCCATTCCTGGTATTGGACTGAAGACCGCGCACCGGCTGCTACGGCGCTTCAACTCTGTAGAGAAGGTGAGGCGGGGCCTCCAAGGGCTGCCCTGCTCCGGTCTTCATGAGCTGACACCCTTAACAGTCACTGCAATTCATACGCCTCGAAGGCTCACACATTGTCCCCCCTTCCTACCTCTCAGACTTTGCCCAGGCTGAGCTCGCGTTCTTGCACCAACGCGTATTCCACCCGCACGAGGGTCGGCTCGTGCCTCTGAATGACTTCCCGGAGGGCGGGCTGGGCCAAGCGGATGAGCGGTGGATTGGACTGGATGTGGAGGCAGAGGTGGCGAAGGGGATGGCTAGGGGTGATCTGCACCCGGAGACGAGAGAGCCGATCGTGGATGAATGGCCAGACTATCGGCCGACGGCGAGGAGAGGGCAGGAGAATGTCTGCAGGGGTGTGATCGGGGGCAGAGTCGCAGGACCCATGGATGCTTTCATCACAAGTTGGTACATTAAAGATAAGACAGAAGATTGAGCTGACAGGGTGAACATCAGAAAAACGGCCTAAACCAGTGCTACCCAATCCAGTCGGCACGTTCGGGTCGGGACCCTCCAGACTATCCGACCAACGTCCCGCTCCCCAATCTGCCGACAAGCAAAACCCTCCCTCTCCCATTCCAGCTACGAAGAAGAGCAAGTTCTTCTTCCGCCGGAGAAACGATCCGACTCCGGAGCTGCAGGATGTCGACCTCAAATGGGAGAACAGCGACGACGACCCGGTCGTAGACAGTCACCCGGCTCTTGGCTCCCCCATCGCTCGCTCGCCCTCCCCCGCCGTCTCGTCTATTAGAGACGCGAGCTCTCCAGTCAAGTCGCAGTTTGATGCTCACGCCCTCACCTCGCCCCAGCTTGGCTCTGCGCCAATGCTTTCCAGCCCGTCATGCTCCTCCCCGCCCGCTCCTCAGCGCTGTGTGCCAGGTACAGTGAAGAAAGAGATGGCGCAGAGGAAGATATCACCGCTGAGGGGTATCCCGCGGGCACCGAGCATCACAGCCAGCATGTTGAGGCCTACACCGATAGTGTCGACGAGGACGGAGACGAGCGGGGTGGCGCGAGGGGTCACCCGCATACTCGTACCGGCGACTTCACCTTTTGGGTCGCAGGATACCCAAGAGCAGGAGCGCGAGTCGCCGTCTGCGTCGCCCGACCGGAAGCTTGTTGACCTGCGGGGGGCTCTGAGGATCGGGGAGGGGTTGAGCAGCGATGCGGTGTCGGGGGAGGAGGAGGTGGTGACGCCTACCCAGGGTGGTGGGAGTTCGGGTGGTAGTAAAGGCAAGAGAAAGAGGAGCGAGGGGAAGAAGGTGAAGGCGGAGAGGGGGCCAGAGGTGGAGGAGGAGGAGGATGAGGACGAGAAGAAGAGGGCAGAGAAGGCGAAGGCGCTGGGTGGGGGGTGGAGGGCAAAGTATGCGTTCGGGTCTCAAAGCGTGAGTCCCGATTCTGTGTGCGTGCTGTTCGTGTCGGATAACGCTCATCGGGATGCTGCTCAGTCATCATCGCCAACACCCGACGGCGATGCTCCTACTCTTCGGGCTGCCAAGCCCATTGTCATCCATACTCCTGCATTTGGTGCGAGACGCCCCACCGGTCCCTTGTCCTCCAGGACGTCGAACACTATATCAGCCCCGCGTGTCCTGACCAGCCGCCCTACGAACATCCCCACGCCCACCCGCGTAGTAACACCCACTGTCCCGGAAAAGAGTGGCCGGGTGAGCGGGAAGAGGCTGCGGGGGTCTGTGCCTGTTCGAGATGACACGGAGGCCGCCGGGGTCAGTGAAGAGGAGAGTGAGGCTATCGGGTCGTTCAGCCCGACGCCGGAGCCGGAGAATGAGGTGCAGAAAGTGGTGGAGAGGGTGGAGCAGGTGGTGGTGCGGGGGTCGACGCTGTCCAAGCTAGAAAAGTTCAGGTTCGGAGGGAGGACGGCGGTTCCCAGGTAGCGTGGTAGGGTTCGTGCAGGACAGGCCTATTGAGCGCCTGGGGGATCGTGGCGATTTTGTACTGTTCTTGTGGCCTGATGGCAAAGTGTGTATGCATCTGCAGTGATCTCTTCGACCCAGAAGCGTGTCTTGGCATTGGTTGCGTCGATGTGCCTGGACCCGAGATGGGGGACGACGGTGGAGGCCGTATGTTGTCCTTGTCGTTGTCTGCGGCCCTGCCCGCTCTGGTGTGCGTGCGACCTTGCAGCGCACCGAGGCTGACGTGCTCATGCGTGCGCGCGACAGGATTCCGAAGTGCCCGCATGCATTCGGAGTCTCTTCGGGGGGGGACGTCGGTTGGCGTCAAGAAAAAGATCGGTTGATCACCGAGGCGTGTCCTTATCATGCGGCCCTCGCTGTGCAAATAGCCGAGTGCCCGGTCAGTTACTTGTTGCTGGTGCCGATTCGATTCGCCAGGTGCGTGCGTGGGAGTCCTGCCATGGCGCCCGCTCGCTCCGGGCTCGAGTCCGCACCGCTGCATGGCACCGACCGGCTCGGCCTCGAGTTGGCCGACAGCGGCCAAAGAACATACATATACAGCGAGGGCCAGGGGCAGAACCCCGCACCGAGTGAATCTCTTTCCATCTTGTCCTTCGGCTCACACTCTACCCTCTCAAGCATCTACCCACCCATACAGGAAAAGAAATGTCTGACCTCCCTCAGTACCGCAAGACCCTCGCGTCACTCCCGAAGGAGAAGTTCCTCGTAAGTCCCCGCCCCCCCACATCGCTCCCGCACGCAGTGGGAACAACAGCTGACGCCAAGCCTCCCTCCGCAGTTCGGCCCCTCCCCGATCACTCTTCTCCCGAACCTCTCCAAGGCTCTCGGCGGCAAGGTGAACCTCTACGCGAAGCGTGAGGACTGCAACTCTGGTCTCGCGTACGGGGGGAACAAGGTCCGGAAGGTGTGTCCCTCGGCTCTATTCCTTCCTGTGGCGCTCTTGGGGTGGCCGTATCCCCTGTCTCGGTCTAGGAAAGCGCTGATGTGAAGCGGGCGATGAATAGCTCGAGTACCTGGTGGCGGACGCCAAGGCCAAGGGGTGCGACACACTTGTGTCTGTCGGCGGGGTGCAGTCTAACCACACCCGTGCTGTAACTGCGGTCGCTGTCGCCTCCGGCCTGAAGGGTGAGTCTGGCTGTTACTTTCTGCACAACATTCGGGAGTTATAGGAGGGCTGATTCGGTGGTGTCTGGATAACAGCGGTGACGGTCCAGGAGAAGTGGGTGCCGATTGACCCCCCCCTCTACGCCGAGACCGGCAACATCTTGCTATCGCGCTTGATGGGTGGGGACGTGCGGTGCAACAGCGAGACGTTCGACATTGGCCACAAGGCGGCGACGGAGGCGGCGTTCAAGGATGTGCAGGACAAGGGCGGGAAGCCTTAGTGAGTGCTGTCTGCTGTGGCGAGCGATCATGGTAAGGAGAGGCGGGAGGCTGACGTTAGATGGCGGTGTGTGCAGCTACATCCCCGCAGGCGCGTCGGACCACCCTCTGGGCGGTGTGGGCTTCACCAACTGGGTCGTCGAGGTCGCTGAGCAAGAAGCCGCCCTCGGCATCTTCTTCGACACCATCGTCGTCTGCTCCGTCACAGGTTCCTCCCATGCGGGTACCGTCGTCGGCGCCGTAGCCGAGGGCCGCAAGCGCAAGGTGATTGGGATCGACGCGTCGGGCAAGCCAGCCGCGACGAAAGCCCAGGTGCTCAAGATTGCGCGGAACACCGCCAAGCTGTTGGATGAGGCGCTGGAGATCAAGGACGAGGATGTGGTGCTCGATGAGAGGTTCCATGCTGGGATCTATGGGATCCCGGATGACGAGACCATCGCGGCTATGAAGCGTGAGCCGGGTCTTGATATCTTGAGCCCACGATCTATTTCACTTCCGCTGACACCTGGCTTGTCTTGCCGGCTTCCTCGCAGTCGCCGCCCAGACGGACGCATTCATCACCGACCCCGTGTACGAGGGAAAGTCGATGGCGGGCATGATTCAGCTTGTTAAGGAGGGCACGATCAAAGAAGGGTCCAACGTTCTGTACATCCACCTCGGCGGGCAGCCGGCGCTCAATGCGTACAGCTCGTACTTTCCCCACGATTAGACGCTAGAGTAGAACCGTTGTGGTGCATTATTTTTTTGGGCTAAAGCGCGTTTGGATGGGTCGCGTGGGTCCTTGCTGGCTGTGGCTAGGTTGTTCTGTAGGGAGCTCGACGTGGGATTTGCTCGAAGCGGCTTCGACGACTTTCTTTCTGCTCACCATAGTCCTCGCCTTTCGCAAGGTAACAGTATGGCCGTGCCGTATGCTGTAGTCCAATACCACTGCAGTACAGCCGCCTGTACCTGAGCAGAAGAGTAAGGTGGCGGCTAGAGACATGTACACCAGTTGGAAACTGCCTCCATCCCCCCCGTCCATGTAACCTCCTAGACGTTCCCTCTGACGCCATCAATCGAACGAGGTGTCGGAGTGTAGGTCTGGTACGGTTTATATACCGCGTGCATCAAGCCACATGCCGAGATGAATGAGTAACAACGCTTCGTCTGCACTCTCTTCCACTTGCCCGATCCTCCCACCCGACCCACCCCCCCACCCAGCCAGCCAACCGTATCTCTCACCCATCTAGCCTCTCCACAACATACCCACTCATTCCCTTAGAATCCCCGCCCCCTCCCGCCACCCCTGGGCCCACCCCTCCCACCACCCCTCATCCCTCTAGGCGCGCCCCTCGCGCCCCTGCCCCTCGGCGCGACCCCGTCCTTCCTCTTCTTGGGCTTGGGCGCGTCGTCCACTAAGAGCGTATCCAGCGGAAGAGAGTCCGGGAGGATAAAGTAGCGGACGTTGTTGCCGCGGATGGCGATGGAGTCAAGGGAGAGAGGGGGTTGGGAGGAGGGCTGGGAGCGGAGGGTGAGCTTGACGGATTTGAGGTGGGTGTTCATTTGGGGATCAACCGCTGTTGTTTTCGGCACGCAGGGTGGCAGGAGGGGGGAGGTGGGGGGGGAGGGAAAAGAGGCGGTGATGGGGTGGATGGTGGGATGGGGTGAAGGGTGACAGCCGGGCAAAATAAGAGTTCAGTGAAGGAAGACAGACAAAGCCGCAATCAGCGTCTCTCTTGTCCGACATGGGACGACCGGGGAATTGCTCACAAGTGATAGTCCCGTGGATGACAGTCCCGTTCTTGAGCTCGATCGTGACCGTCTCGTTGTTGAGCTTCATCAAAAACCTGGGCGGTGGATGTCAGTACGCGTGTATATACGATGTCGAGAGACGAGACAAGGAGGAAAGTGAGGACGGCGGGTGGGATATGGGGTGGGCGATAACGTACCTGACGAGCTTCATTGTGAAAGACGGAGTCGGATGGGCTAGTGTGAGGGATAGGTATGCCTGGAGGCTTTTAAGTGTATGCTGTGGATGTACGGTTCAGGTATACGGTGTATGGTGTATGGTGTGCGGCGAGCGAGTGCAAGAGATGGACGGCGTTATCTCGGCACTATCTCATGTGGCACTTTCCCAGCCAACGCGTCGTCGCGGTCATGCCGTCTGGACGATGGCATAATAAGACAGAGAGGAGACGACTCTCTTGACTATCTATATCCTCTACATCCCCAGGCTGGACACCCCCGCCCGCCCTGCGCCCCCGCCCCCCTGCACCACTCTCGCACCCCGCCCCGCACCCCGCCCCCTATACCCCTGCCAAGCACCGTAGACGACCCCAGCCACACGCACAATACGCCCCGGCACATCACCCGCCTCTCCACGTACCATACTCCATACACTACACCTAATACAGACTCACGCACAGCAACTCGCCCGACTACTATCTCCCGCAGAAAGCAAGCTTTACGACACACGACCTTTCCCCAGGGCACAGCATTGCAGCCCAAGTACGACCCCCCATACATCGCCCAGCGCCGAACGCAGAACTCGCCTTGACGGTCGACCGCTGCGCTCACGCCACACACTCTGGTTTCTGTCCACCCCAGGCAAGACATTTTTCAGTCTTAGCCGGTGAAAGGACTGCCCCGAAACCCCACGCCCCCCTCCCGCTTATCCCGGTCTACATACACCCCTCCCCCCGCGCCACCCGCGTCTCCTGCTCCGCCCGCTCCCTTCACCCAGACACCCAAACACCCACCGCCGCCACCCACCATGTCCTACATGAACGGCTACAACTCTCGCCCCCACTCGCACTCTGCGACGCCAGACCCACTGGGCCGCCCGCCCTCCCAGGGACAGTATCAGAACCCCAGCCCCGCGGATGCGATCAAGGTCCAGCCACTACTGTGCTCGGGGCATACCCGCCCCGTGACGCACTTGCAGTTCTCCAACCTGTGCGTTGGCGTGTAGAAAGGAGAGATTTTTGACGAGACAGGGCTGACGGTAGGGGTGGGCATAGGCTCGACGACGGGACGTACCTCTTGATCTCGGCGTGCAAGGACGGGAACCCCATGCTCCGGAGCTGGCTCGGAGACTGGATCGGAACTTTTCTTGGTGTGTCGCCGCGTGCCAACCGTAACAGCTCAGGCTTTGAGAAAGAGGAGGCTGACGTCTAGAACCACACAGGACACAAGGGTGCCGTGTGGTCTTCCAAAATCTCGCTTGACACTTCGCGTGCGGTGACCGGTAGCGCCGACTTCACCGCGTGAGTCAAGTTCACGGCATGCTGAGCGTGATTCTACTGGAAGGACAAACACTGATGTTGCGAAACTTCACAGCAAGATATGGGATACCTACTCTGGCGAGGCTCTCCACACCTTCTCGCACAACCACATTGTGCGATCAGTTGCGCTCAACCCTCAGCAGACCCCGCAGTACCTCCTCACCGTGAGTCCTGTCTCACCCAGCATTGCCTCGTACCGTCTTTCAAATCACGGGCTAACGTCACAATCGACGCAGGGTGGCCACGAGAAGAAGATCCGCCTGTTCGACCTCGGGCGCCCGGACGCGGAGCCCCTCGTGCTCGGGAGCAACCCCGACGGCCTCTCGTGCGAGGGCATAGTGCGTAGCCTGGTCTGGGACGAGGGGCAGAGCGGGACGATGGGTGTGAGCGCCGCCGAGGACGGTAAAGTCCGGTGGGTCTTTCTGCTGCATCCCCCCGCTATGATAGGGGTGAAGCTTATCTACGTGTATAGCTGGTGGGACCTGCGCACACTGACGGAGACGGCATCGCTGGACCTGGGGGAGCCGATCTCGTCCATGGAGCTCGCGCACGGCGGCGGGACACTAAGCGTCACTGCTGGCAAGAAGGTCCATTTCCTGGACATCCTCCGGTACATCCCACTTCTACTGTAACACTTTCCGCCATCGCGGCCACCACTGACGTACATACTTGCCCAGCCAACACCCCCCCGTCACGGTGGAGCTCCCCCATCCGGCAACCTCTGCCTCCCTCCACCCGTTCTCCCGGGACCGCTTCGTCGTGGGCTCGACCAACGACCCTTGGGTACACGTGTATGACCTTGACTCGGGCAAGGAGAAGGAGGTGTACAAGGGACACCATGGGCCGGTGCTTTGTGCGTCGTACAGCCCCGATGGGGAGGTGTACGCGAGCGGTAGTGAGGACGGTGAGTAGATTGTGACATCCATTGCCTGTTGAGCGGGATGGGTACCTGACAGGTGGACGCGTTATAGGCACAATCCGGCTTTGGCAGACCAACCCCGGAAAGTCGTATGGCCTCTGGCAGACCCAGGACTAGGGTAGCCCCCTTCAGGGATGCCAGATCGCACGAGGCGGACAGGAGGGGAGATGTGTGGTGTGGAGATGTGGGATCGTCGCTGTTCAAAGATGATGTCTGAATGGAGCAAGGGTGGGTTGGGCCCGCGGTTGGGGAAGGAGATGGCGGCGGCGAAGGGCAGTGTCGGTGCTTTGGCTGTACATACGAGTATGCATCTGCTACTAAGTGGATACTTGAGCCTTGCACCTACCACAGTCCCCTGTCACCTTGAGGGATGACGTCATTACTTTGCACGATGCTCGTCGACGCGATGGGATCGTGGATCCAAGAATCCGTGAGGCGAGAACGAGCAACAAACTCCTCATATTCTACGCTGTCTCATCCCACTATGCCAGCATTCACCTCCCGCTCCCGTGTCCGTATCTCTACCTACCGCCCATACCTCCTGTCCATGGGCTTCTCCGCCGTCCTCCCCATCCGCGCCCTCTCCCACGTGCCAAAGCCCAATGAGGCCAGCTGCACCCGATATCTGTGGAGGAACCCTAGCCCGGCAGCGAGCAGGGAGAGCCCGTATCCTGTGGTGTTTCTGAGGGCGACAGGGCTGGGTCTGGGAAAGGATGAGGGGGAGTGAGTTGTTGTCTCGTTTTGGATGGCTGTGGCTTCATGGGGGGGGGGGGGGGGTGAAAGCTGATAACATGGCGTACAGATGGGCCGAATGGTCCGGCATGTTTGCCGAGAAGGGCTACACCTCCGTCGAGATCGACATCACCCCTCCACCCGCTGCTACCCACTCCACCATCCCTGGCGCCTCCCCTTCTTCCGACTCGCCTTCTGCGGGCCCCGCCTCGCCCTTGCCGACGATGGTCACCGCGCTGTCCTCCCAGATCCGGCTGATGGCGATTCCCTTCCCGCCCCTGCTCATCGCGCGCGGGGGCAGTAGCCTGCTGGCTCAAGCGTATGTCGAGGATCATCCCGCCAGCGGGCTAGTCATCATTGATCCTCTCCCCGACTCGGACCCGCGCGACGCCGCGGCTCGTGCTGCGAGCGGTGGGTGGGCATGGCCCGTGTTCAAGTATGAGCCGCATTTCCCGTTGCTGGTGGTGGGCACGCACGAGGGGCTGGCGGGAGCGAGTACGGAGAATAGGCTGGTGAGGGAGCATGCAAGCATGGATCCAAACCCGGGGAGGTGGCTCGGTGGGAGGGGGAGGGGGAAGGGGGTGGAGTTGGCGGTGAGGGATGATGGGGAGTTGGGTGAGCAGGCGAGGTTCGAGGTGGAGAGGTGGATGGATCGGGCGGGGTTCTAGATTGGGCTTACGGGTTGGCAGGGAGAGATAAGGAGGGGGAGGGGGGGAAAGAAGGCATACGGGAAGGGGTACTATAGTGCCTACATGCGATGTCTACCGTCTGGTGCGGTTGTCATGTATATCTAATCCTACACACAATGCTGTATGCCGTGATCCACCCCGTCGCACTCCTCGCCACTCCAAGATCCACTACAGATTCTCTGGGTGCGGCCAGCCACCCCCTTTCTTCATGCACCTAATTCACATTACCATCCCCCTATCCTCCCGCCCTCATCAAACCACGCCTCCTCGAACCCATTAAACACGTCGCCCTCCTCCTCCTCCACGCTGACTGTCTCCACCCGCTCCTCCTCGTATACCTCCTGAGGCGTGTTCTCGTGCCACTCAAGGTCAAGGCACATGCCCCGCATGACGCCGTCGTAGACGAACGAGTGGGCGTGGTTGAGAGAAGGGTTGGAGGAGTAGTCGTTGGACATGCGGCGCTAAGGAGGTGGAGAGTTTGGGGCGTCAGCTGGGGTGGGCAAAGAGGTAGGCTCACAGCTGGCTTACAATGTAACGGAAAAGACTGCCTTTTCCAAGGCCCCCACCTCCGAGGTGCTTGAGGAGGTTCCTGTGAAGCAGCGAGTCAGTAGAGGCAAGATTGAGAGTGGAGAAAGCTCACGAGTGGACAAAGAGAGGAGGCGGGCGATTGAAGCCGTCAGGCGTGACGAGGTCGTACTGCAGGACCGAGCTGTGTACATATATCGTCAGCGAATGCTCATGACAAGCTCTGCCATGGCCAGGCCTGTCACTCACTGCCCGCAAAACCTCTCATTATCAAACACGTTTTTTACCCCTAACGCGCTCATCCACCTCGGGCTCACCCCAAAGTCCAGTCCAAGCGCCCTGAACGCCCAGCGGAACGTATCCTTGTCCCCCCCACACATCCTGAACCAAAAGTCCCTATCGCGCATCATCCCCGCCGCCACGATCAGCGCCGCGTAGTTCATCCCCTCGTTGCCGGCCTTGTCGATTACAATCTGGCCCGACTCAAATGTCCAGAGGTCGAGTGAGCAGGTGTCGCCGATGATACGCCAAATCGCGTTATCGGGGTGGTCCTTGGACAGATCGGGCCAAAAGACGGCCCGTCCAGAAGAGGTGTAGATGGAGGCGTCAAAGAGGTGCGTGGGGGAGCGGAGGGGAGTGTTGTCGGAGTCGAGGTAGATTATTTCACGGAAGGAGGATTGGACTAGCGCGAGGCCCTTGATCTGCCAGTTCTGCGCTGAGATTGTCAGCTATACAGCACTGCGAGAGACGACGAAAGCTATGTTTGGAGAGTAGCTGCTGGGCCAAAGGCGGACGAACCTTCCACACCCCCTCGACCTTCTCGAGCCCCTTGGCCTCGCGCAGAGTCGCGCCGAGATCCTCGATTTCGTTACGCTGATTCTGGTCCGTGAGCTCGTCCGAGTAGTGGAAAACTTCGATCGGCAGCTGGACGTTCAGACGGCGGAGGTGTTTGATCGCGGTGATTGTGCGTAGCGTGGTATCCTGTGGAATGGTCGGGCATCAGCGGGGCGGCTGGATTAGGTCAATCACCCAGCGCACCTGGTTTCCGCCGGTCAAGACTATACCTCTCCCACTTCCCGTGCGACCTTCCACGCCCAGCACATCCTCCCCATTTTGCACCGTCTCCACCAGCCAATTCACAATATCCACTCTTCGCCTCACAATTTCCTCCTCCGTCACCTCGTCCCTCCAGAATTCCACGTCCCCATTGTACTGATCAGGGTTAACCAGCTTGTCAGACAGCTCGAGAGGGCAACCTGCGTCGTTGGCTTGTTTTGCGCTGGCGTGCGAAAGGATAGGGCGGTGGAGAAATGCTGATAGGCGCGCGGCGAGGGGGTACAGTTTGGGCGAGGCGAAGAGGGGCGCAGGGAGGGTGAGGGAGGGGTAGTGCGGGGCGTACGCCTTGGGAAGGAGGGGGAGCGGGGGGTTGTCAACCTCGTCGTCTTCCTCGTTTGCTGGCGGGGAGTTGGTGGGCCATGGCTCATCGCCTGCAGCATCGCCGTCCACGTCGTCGTTAATGCTGCCCGACCCCCACGAGTGCTTGCCCCCGCTGCCTCCGCCTGAGCTGTCGGTCTGCGACTGCGGCGCAGTCCAGGACGAAGGAAGGAGGCGGACACCACCCTCACCCTGCATGAAGAAAAGGACGACAAGCCCAAGGGCTGCGATTAGAGCGTACCCTGCCGCGGTCGGGGTGTGGTTGCGTTTCATGAGGCGGCGTAGGATGCCTGCACGGGTGTCGCGTCGTGCGTGTGAGGGGGAGTGTGAGCCATGCGAGTCGGCCGAGAGTGATGAGTTGTAGAAGTAGGTGTTGGGGTATGGATAGGTCTCAGCGGAGGAGTACGAAGGGGCGTAGGGTGTGCTCGGAGAGGGGGGCGACTGGGGGAGGGAGGAGGAGCGGGTAGGGAGGGGGATGGGCTGCGGAGAGGGGGGACGAGGACGTGATGATGCCGGGGTGGGGTGGGCGTGTGTGCGTGCGGGGGAGGTCGATGATGAGTTTGCTGGAATGGAAGACATGGTACGGGTATCGTGGGGGGGATGAGGGATCCAAGAGGGAGGGAGCTGTTTCTACTTATACCCAAGAACGCATAGCATAGCAAATATCGATGTCGTCTCAACTTCTACGCAGCACAAGATCGACGCGCTACGCAAGGATCGCAGCAGATCACGTGAGACAGGAACCACACACGGGGCAGAAGTGTCGGTGGTCGGCGAGGCCGATGAGGGGAATATCTGCGGGGAGTGGAAAGGGGGGGGGGGGGGCGCTGTGAGGTTGGAAGCATGTGGGTTGCTCGATGAACGATAACAAAGTGCTAGCAACGAGTCAGAAGTGTCGTCGGTTGTACTTGAGAGGTGGTGTCCGTCAGTAACGCGTGTGTCCGGCAATGACGAAGGAATGATGCATAGCCTGGTCCATAGATTACACTCGATATTATCCCCCAAACTACGCCGGCACATAAAACTACGCCGGCACATAGCTAGCTTCTTAATGTACATGATCTACACGACTATTGTCCCGCCCCCACTTGCGATGAGCACTAAGCCTTCTGCGCTAGCTCTAAGCCTTCTGCGCGGACCCCTCCGCCCCTGCACCCGCCCCCAGGTCCCCCACATGCCCCGCGCCGACCTCGTCCTCGTCGTCCTTGGCGAGGTTCTTCAAGAACTCATCGACATTGAAGTCCTGGTCCACAAGTTGCTCCCCGTGACCGTCGTGACTGCCGTCCCCCACGGCCACGCCAGCACCGAGTGCCCCACTGTCCCCCACGCCCGGCAACGGCGCTGACCCAGCCCCCGCTACCTGCCCATTCGCCGGCAAATCGAGTCCCATTGACCTGACGAGCGAGTCGATGCTCTCCTGGAGGTTGTCAACCCCGCCCGAGACTGCCGCGGCATCTTGGTACGACTTGAGCAGCTCGTCGCTGCTCTGCATGAGGGCGTCATGATTGTTGGGCAGTGGCGAGAAGAGCGCGAGCGTGGGGTCCATGCTGGCGTCGGTGGGGCGGCCGGAGGAACCGCCAGTGCTGGGGCCAGGGATGATGGGAGAGGTCTTCTGCGGGGTGTGCAGGGCCTGTCCTTGGACGCTGTTGTTCAGCGTGTTGAGGAACATCTGCGCCGCGGCGGGGGACTGGAGGAGAGACCCTATCGTCGTCTGAAGGAGCGATGGGTCGAGGTTGAAGGCCGACGCAGCAGCCTCGGCAGAGGTTGGGGAGAAGAGGGGCTGCTGGTGGCCATACGGGGCAAGGGCATTGTGGTCGGAAGGGAGGAGGGTGTCCGTGTCAGACAGGGGGGAGAAATGGTTGGCGCCAAGTGTCTGCTCGGTGCCGGGAGTGATGGGTGCCTTGGAAACCGCACGGGTGGAGGGGGAGGAGCTGTCCTCGGTGGGGATGGAAGTGAAGCGAGGAACGGAAGAGGGCCACTGGATGCCCGAGCTGGACGACGAGGTGCGTTTGTAAGGCGGGGCAGAGTATTGTGAACCTGTGACGATGTCAGCAAAGTGCTCACGACATCAAGGGCAGGTCAACGTACCAATCTCGACCAACCGGTCATCATCGTCCTCCGGGTCAACCCCAACATTTCCATCCCCTATCATCCTGTCAAGCCCCACTGCCGCCGTTCTCCTCCTCTTCTTCGCACTCCCTCCCTCCTCCTCACCCGCACTCCCCTCCCTCTGCCTGACCCCGACACCACGCCTCATCGCCTCCTTGAGCCCCTTGAGCCCCTCTCCTTCAGTCCCAAACAGCCTCTCCAGGAACGACACAATCAGATCGATCGTCTCCTCGTGCTTCCTCTGCTTCTCCTGCGTTTCGTACGCCTGCCGCCACAGCGCCTCGTTCGACGCCTGAAGCTTCCTCAAATCAGCCCCGATAGTGGCCTGCGTCTGGCGGATGGCCGCGATCCCGCTGTGGATCGCGCTCAAGTCCATCATCTGCCCCGCAGGGCCGACAAGCTGGCCGGCCTCGCCTTCTGTCGACCCATCCGTGATCAGGTACTTGCCATTGCTCGCCTGCGCGGCACCGGCAGCGGCCGCGGCACGGGTGTTGACAGCGCCAGAAGGGGGCGGTGGGGCGGTGGTGGTCGCACGCGTGTTCTTGCGAGTCACTTTGGCGAGGAGCTGGGGGTGGTCCCGCCGGAAGAAGGGGTTGGCGAACTCCCAGAGCTCAACGGGAGTCTCGTTCTTGAGGGCGCCGGATTGGAGGTGCGGGACTTTGTCTGCGGGGTGGTTAGTAGTACACAGATTGGGGGCCGAGATGCAAGAGGGGCTTACGGAAGCCATACCTAGAGAAGATATGTCAGCAGGGGGACAACGCAGATTTCTGGTGACTTGCTTCCCACCACTCACATATTCAACTGTCGAACAAAGCTTGAAAAGTTGGAGTGCTTGAACCACCTCGGCAAGAGCTCCCTACCGAAGTGTTCCGCGTTGGGCACTATACCGAGTGTCAGCTTCCACACAGCACTGTACTTGCCTGTACGACTCACCAAAGAACGAATCCCCGTTGTCGCCCCAGTAGATGAGATCATCCACCTCCGGATCTGACACCATCGTGTACAGCTTGTTTAAGAACGCCGGCACCTTGAGTACTTCTCCATTCTCGTCCAAACTGATCCCAGGCTTGGAAATGCCTGCACCAGTGGCAGGAGGCGGAAGGACGGCGATGGACTTGAGCGGGGAGGGGGGCTCCGAGCGGGGGGAGGGGGAGGGGGACGAGGTAGTGGCGACAGATGCGGGCTTTGAGGGACCCGCTACGGCGTAGAGGTTTGTTGTCATGGTGATTTTTCTGCAGGTTCCAGCAATCTGGGAGCTAGCTCTGCTGTGCGCCTTTTGAGTAAGGATCTCTGGAAGAGATATGAACGAGAAAGCTAAAGGATACCGTCGATGGCGTACGGTGTGTCTTCCAACAGCAGGAGATGCGAAGTCCCAGGGGTGAGCAAAATAATGTCACGCGCGCCTATTGGCCAGGCTATGCGGGCCTACTCTCCCTAAGACAAACAATTAGGCGCGCCACGGCCATTGTCCATGCACCGTATCGATGACGGCCTCGTTTACTAGGTTGGCTTCACAACTCGAAGATATATCAAGGCAGCAAGCATGTCATCGAAGGAGACAGAGGTCAAGGAGGGGGAACAGGGCGACAGCGCGGACAGCAGCGAGCAGAAACCATCCACGGAGACTCCCGCAGACACACCCCCCACCCAGTCACTCCCAGACCCCACCATCACAGTCACTGCAGACGCCTCGGACACCCCGTCTGCACCCCCGCCTATAGCCCCTACAACCACCAGTGTCATTCCCCCGAGTGGAACCCTCCAAACCCCCACAGCTTTCCCCGCACCCTCATCCCCCGGGCGGCGCCGCCCCAAACCCCCAACAAAGGGCATCCTCAAGCCCCCACCTCCGCCTGCCAAACCCACATTCTCAAACCGCATCCGTGACATCGTTGGAGGTGCAGTCAACGTCGTCGGCACCACCACCAACCGGCTGTTTGACGTACCAGACGATCCCTCCCAACACGCCCAGCAGCAGCAGCAGCATGGCCAAGGCCAGGGCCACGCGCAGGGGAACGCGTATCAGGGCGCAGGCTGGGCGGGCGCAGCGCCAGGCCCCAGCACGCCTGGTCCCGGGAGTGGAGGTGCGTCGGCCGGCGGGCCCAATGGTCTGAGTGCGTCGCCGCCAGCAGCAGGAGTGGGAGGCGGAACTCTGGCGAGCTTATCTGGGAGGTTGGCCGGGTTCGGTCTCGGCAGGTTCGTGGCAGCCGCGGCTGCTGCGTCGCCGCAACCCACCCCTACGGGCTCACCGATGTCGCGGCAGGCGTCTCCGTCTCTGGAGGGGGCGCCTGGGAATTCTGGCGCACCAGGGGGGCAGGGAGTCACGGTGGAAGCTGGGAGACCGAAGCAGCCGCTTAAGCGGGCGACTTTTGTGCTGCCCAGCTTGAGCATCACCTATCCGATCAGCTCGCAGGGTGAACCGTGGAGTGTCAAGGTTATCGAAGACCGGAAAAGGGTGAGTTGCTGGGACTCTCCAGTGAACACCGGCATAGCTAACTGGCGCACCATAGATCGAGTCGAATCACAAAAGTTTGCTCTCGGCAAGCACAGGACCAGAGTACTGGACCGCCGCAAGGTTGGTTGCTCTCTATGAGAGCGCGTGCCGCGGGCGAGAAGAACGTCCCCGTGTTGGTATCGTCCGCGCCCTCGAGGTGAGTCCTTTTCTACAAACATCATATCAGCCCACCGCTTAACCCCCTGCCCCTGCCTGCAGGTCGTCCCTCCCGCCCCCCGCCCCCGCACCATCAACATTATCCTACGCCCCATCGACCACACCACCATCGGCCAGCCACCTCTCCCTCCTCCCGCACCCAACACCACTGACATCCCGCTTACGCGGCATTCCGCCGAGGCATTTGCGGATGTGCTCTCTGTCGAGTGGGGGCTGGGCGAGCTCCGCCTGGAACAGGGTTTGCTGGAGAACGAGGATACCCTGAAGCCCATTTTGCATGCGCTGTTAATCTCGGGAACGTTGCCTGTGTTGGGCTTGGCAGGGAATAAGAAGATCAAGGCGGCAGGCTGGAGGTTACTGGCGGTGTTTCTCAAAAAGGTGGGTCAATCATCCGGTATATAATCAAGCCTAGAGCTAATCCTGTATGAACCACAGGCGCACTCGTTGAAATACGTAGACCTCTCGGATACGGTATGGGACAAGAAGGGCATCGAGTACCTCGTCCAAGCACTCAACTGCACGCATGTTCGCCTGCCGCCCGTCGAGCCTGCGGCAGAACATTCGCCAGACGTTCCAGCACCGCCTAGCAAAAGCGATGAGGCAGGCGGCGAGATCCAGGGCGAGGGGGAGGAGGCGCCAAGAGAAGACGCGTACGGGGTGTTCATCCCTTCAGCACCACTGTTGAAGAAGCAGGACCAGACGAGCACGCCGGCGGCGATACAAACGATTAAGATGGATGGGTGTGGGCTGCGGGCTGCTGTACTCGATACTCTTGGTAGGTCGGGATTCGTCTCGATCTGAAACGGCAAGCTGACCCGAGTCTGAATTCAGCGCAAGGTGTGCGTTCTTCTGATCTGAGAAATATCTCCCTCCGGCGAAACAAGATCAATGCCCTCGGCGCGGTTGCCCTTGCGCTCATGATTCGGGACTACCCCGACTCGGCCTCCACATCCCTCAACTCGTCCACATCCCCCTTCGCATCCGCCACATCCCTCAATATCGACTCTGCAGCGCCTCCCCCTCCCGTAGCGGTGCCCTACGCTGCGCGAGTCCGTCGGGGGCAACCCCCCGCGGCAACGGCGGCTGAGGAGCGTGATCTCCCGCCGATTCCGCTGGTGATATCTTCCCCAGCGGGCGGGATCACATCCCGCACCGTGCCGGAAGGGTATCGTCCGCATCTTCTGCCCAAGCACCCTCTCGTGATGCCCTCGGGGGGGAACTCGAGGATGCAGGAGGCCGGCAGTTTCCCAGGGCCGGTGTCGAGCATGGGTGTACTGGTGGAGGGGAAGATGGTGGGTGGTGGCGAGGCGGGTGGGGCGAGCGTCGCGCTGCAGAGGAGTGTGAGGGCGTTGGCAGGAGTGGAGAGGATCGGGAGATTGTTGACGTTGGATCTGAAGTCGAATGAGATCAGGGTGAGTGAGGTGAACCGTGGGGAGAGGTGGTTGAGCTGACAAGGGTATAATGTAGACTGGTGTGAACTACATCGCGCAGGTGCTCAAGCGTAACCGGACACTCAAGGTGCTGAACCTCAGCGACAACGGGATCCAGTCCGCGGGGCTCGCTGCGCTCGCCGAGGCTCTCAAGTACAACTCGACGCTCGAGACGCTTGACCTCAGCTGCAATCCGTGCTGCGGACCTTCATCTGAGGGCATCGCGGCACTGCGGACAGCCTTCACCGTGAACACGTCGCTGAAGCGCTTGTTCTTGAGCGAGACGGGGCTGGCAACGGATGGGGCAATTGCGCTAGCCGAGTTTCTTCCAGAGACCAAGAGCCTGCTGCATTTGGACCTCACAGAGAACCCGGCGATCGACACCGCGGGTATCCTGGCAATATCCGTGGGGCTCAGGGCGAACCAGCTCATCCGGTGCTTGGACGTCTCCATCCCGCCCAACCATCCAGACCTCTCTGAGCTTTCACAAAACATTCTCCAGAGCTGCATCCGCAACACCGAGCTCGCTGCCGAGGCTGCCGCTCGTGAGGGCGGCCGCCAGGATGCCGTCTGGGGACCCATCAAGAAGAGCGCGCTGGTGCGCCACGCGAAGGAGGCAGACGAGGCGCGTGCCGAGCACGAGCGCATGGAGGTGGCGCAGAGCCCCGCGGGGCTCGCGCGCGAGTACGTCTATACCCTCCGGCCCGAGCGGGTCCTTCAGGTCAGCGAACAGGTCGTGCGGGATATTCAGAGGTGGTTCGACGCGCACGAGGAGTACGGACGTTCTCTCGCTAGCGGGGGGGCTCATGCCTGGGCCCCCGGGCAGCTGCCCGAAGAGGAGTTTGGGGTGCTGCATGAGCGGGCCAAGGTGCTCTGCGAGCGGGTGGTGGAGCAGGTGCAGGAGACGACGGAGGTAGAAAAGCTGGAGAGATTGTTGAGGCTGAATGATCTGTTGATGGGCCAGCTGGAGCAGGCGAGGGGGTTTGTCCCCCCGCCGAGGCTGTTGCTGCCGTCGCAGATCGTACCGGTGGAGCGGCAGGCCCCGGCCCAGGGGCCCCGACAGGCCGGACAAGCGAATGGCGCAGGGTGGTTGGGTGCACGGGGAACCTCTCCCGCCCACCCCGCCGGGCACCCGGCCTCCACCTCCCCCTCCGGCACACCCCCCACCCAACGCTTCCAACGCCGCCACATGCGGGTCTCGTCCCTCGAGATCTCGAGCCCGAACTTTTCCATCGGCGATAGTGATAACGACTCTGACGCGGAGGAGCTTGACGTGGGCAAGATCGGTGGGGGGAGGGCAGCGGTGTCACCACTTGGGAAGATGGCAGCGAAGCTCGCGGCCGCGGGGCAGGGTGGGATCTCGCCGTCACCTTCTACGTCCACGAACCTCAGCGGAGGACTCGGCTTCGGCACCATCGATACCCGGGCGACCTCGCAAAACGCCATCGAGCAGGGGCTCATGGAGGCCCAGGCTGATGATGCCGCGGCGGTTGTGGCAGGGGAGCAGTTGACGAGCCCTGTGGAGAAGGCGAGCCGGGCGTGGGTGGAGGAGGAGGGCGAGATTTTCAGAAAGGGGTTCAAGCTGGGGGTGATGGAGGATGAGGAGATGAAGGAGAGTGAGGATGTGAGCGGGGAGGAGCTGAGGAAGGAGGTTAGTTGTCCAGGTCGGGTGTGGATGGTGTTGGTCTGCGGGTGAGAGCTGATTCCATCTGATATAGATTCTCGATACGCCGGTCGCGAGGAGCCCGACTAGGCGGGTCATCCCGCTTGAGGGAGTAGACGGGGAAGGCGTGGGCGAGGGTCAGAGTGAAGGGCAAGGGGAAGAGGGGGCGCAGGGCGTTGAGCGGAAGGAATAGATGTCGGTGCTGTAGATTTGTGTACGGTCGATGGGCAGGAGGGGAGGGGTAATGGAGCATGGCCGTGTCGACGGCGTTTAACGACTCCTCATGATATGCACGACCTCTTCAGATCTGTGTGGTCTGCTTTGAAACTTCAGGTGGTCAACACATTCATTAAACAGCTGCCTCATGCAAATACGGTAGGTACGGACGGGGCTGGCAACACAAGCGAACTGACCAACAGTAAATTGTCAAGCGACAAACATGAGATCGGTGTCGATAGCTGCAACAAGAGTCATGAATCTGCTTAATGAACATGCACGACACTTGTCATAGCAGTTGACTCACGGTGACAAGCAGACAGCTGGGGCTTCTGGGTGTACTTTCCCCTCATCTCCTCACGGATACTGATAAGCAGCTGCCGGTAAGACTGGGTAGGGTTCTTTTTGAGCGCCGAGATGAAGGCCTGGATAGTGGAAGCGAGTCAGGGTATGCGTGTATACCACTGATGAGAAAAGTGAAGTGATAGCGCTCACGTAGGACATGGCGCCGGTGGCTTTCCCGGCCTCCTCGGAATCAGCACTCTGCAGTAGATTATCAGAATTCTGCCCCTTCTTCCGAATCATGACCAGCCCTAGACAACGCACCGTCTGGTCGTCCTTGCAGCCTGACCACTGGATGACGTCCGCAGGGCTGGTGTTGCTCTTCTTGGTCGTTTCCTCCGCCTGCTTGGTGCTCCACACCGACTTGGCCGCACCCACGAGGGAAGACATGGCGCCGGCCGAGTCTCCCTTGAGGATGTCCAGGCCCGCACCCAGAAGGCCAGAGGAGGCTTCTTCCAGGAGGTTGGGCTCTTTGACCGTACCATCAGTGGAGTACTAGCGGGGGCGGGGCGGGTCGTGTCAGCTGCAAAAGAAAATGTGATGCTGGTGGCAGTGGCAGCTCACGACGTAAGGAAGGTCCATGACTGTGGCAGAGTGGCACGAGTCGAATATGGCGGTGAGACGGCATCCAGCAGGGAGAGGAGAGACCATCCACTTTTGGCTTGATATAGATGTCAGCGTCCTTGAAACTCAACAGGGGTCGGTACTGTCGCCGACAGCACTCACACTGTGTTACACTGTCAGCTGGTTTCTCATGAATGGAGCACGGTGAATGACTCACTGTCATCATCCACGATCAGGCCGGCAGACATGTAGTCAACCGGGCAAATGGCTGTGTAACCATTCATGTCACTGGAGTGCTTGGAGTCACGCAACAAACTGACATACCTTCGTCATCGCCATCTTGCTCGTCCCCATTGACATCTTGCGACTGCGTTCCGTGTCCAGAGCTACCATGGATGATCAGCACATCCTGTAAGGTCTCGCGGGCCTCTGGGCGATGGGCGCAACGCATTAGAACACACTAATGGAAGAAGAGCGCGTCGTCCTTCTGCGCATCCTGCACTAGCCACTGCATCGCCAGGATGATATTGTCCCTTGTCGGCATCGTCCTGGGGTCGTCCTGGTCGTCTGTGAGCAAGACGATGTCGCTGAGCTGATAGCCGAAGCGCTCGCAGATGAACGTTCGGACGTTGTGCGCGTCGTTGATGCAGCCGGCGAGCTCGGAAGAGGTGCCGTAGTAGTTGATGCCGATCTGCGAGGGAATGTGCAATGGTCAGCAGCAGCAGTCAGGCCGACAAGCATCGGCGTGGACTCGATCACCAAGAGGGCCTTCCTACGACCGTTGCCTGTGTGCGGTGGCTCGTCATGTCAGCATGCCAGTTACTGTCTGTCAATGCTGGGCGAGTGGCGACGGGCCCGTGAGGACTCACACCTTGAGTACTCAAAGAAGGGCTGCGCCACCACATCGGTCCTGACGTCCATAATCTGCGGGCCATAGCGCTGGCGCATGATGTCTTGCTGGTTACCTGTGTAGCTGCCGCCACCATCGCCATACCCGCCGCCGCACCCGCCGCCGTACCCGCCGCCGTACCCTCCTTGTTGCTGGTTCCCGCCCTGTTGCTGGTACCCTCCTTGCTGATGGTACCTTCCTTGCTGCTGATACCCTCCTTGCTGCTGGTACTCGCCCTGCTGCTGGTACCCTCCTTGCTGCTGGTACCCTCCTTGCTGCTGGTACCCTCCATCCTGGTACTGGTACCCGCCACTCTGGAGTCCACCATGGCCGAACCTGCAACACATATATTTCAGTTATCAAAACGCATAGGCCGTAGAGAGCGGTAGTGGGGACCAGGGTAGCAAGCAGGACAAAGGGGAGGGAATCAAGTGACACTCACATCTGCTGCTGCTGCTGCTGCTGAGGCAGAACAGCATCTCGGTTCGCCCCGCCGCCCGGCGAGTGGGCGCTGTCGCCTGAGGCGCTCGGGCTGGACGGCCCGTAGGATCCGGAGCTGGCGCTTTGGTAGCTGTGCTCGCTGTGCTCGGTGCCGGCGTCCTCGTAGTAGTCGTCTCGGCTGTAGTCTGACATGGTCGCTGAGGGTGGATGGAGATGTAGATGGAGGAGGGTTGATGGGATAGATGCATGGACGGTTGCGAGGGAGGGCGACAAGCGGTGCTGATGGCCGTTGTGTATGAAGGGATACACCCGTACAAAGGAGCTGGATGAGGACTGCACGGCGTACCGGGCACTGGGCACTGCACCCCGCAGACGTACGGCTATGCCTCGGACCGACAGCACCCCCTCTGGAGGATGCGTGTGTCTGGGAGACGGGACGCGAGCAGGGCGGCACTCAGGGCGAGAAGGGAGCGGGCAGGGGAAGAAAGGACACGCACAGACCGCCGCTTCCACACAGCGACGACACGTCAGCGTGCGGGCGGGGCGCACCGTGCGCAGGCGCCACCGTACTTAACACCTCGCACCTCCTCCCGTCCCCTCCCCTCCTCCCATCCCCTCTCATCCTCCCCTCATCTACAGGCTCCACACTGCCGCACCCCGCACCCGTCGTCGTCCATCTCCCGCGCCATCACTTCGCACCCTTGCCGTCCCAGTGGGCGCATCCTATACTGCACGCCGTAGACGCACCCTGCCCGCCAGAGCAAGGCCAGGAGGGAGCTGATGGGTAAGTCCCTAGGAGCCATCGCAGACCCCACCTGCGATGTCCTGCAGACTCCGTATTGCTCGACGTACTGCCGCCGATATCCCCATAACCGGCAAGCCCCGTGGCAGCCGCCCCCAGGTCCCTAGCGTCAACCCGCTTCTCCAAGACTGGAGCGCTAGGGACTTGGGCGCGGATGCGAGCGGGGCTTGCTGGTTACACGGGCATACGGTGCCGGGACGCAGAGCAATACGCAGTCGGCAGGACACCGCAGGATAGGCCGGCGATGGTCACCGGGGACTTGGACGTCAGCCTCCTCCTGTCCTTGCGCTGGGTCGTTGGGGTGAATTTCCGGCTATGCGTGTAGTATCCGCCCACTGTGCCGAGTGGGGTGCGAGGCGACGGGTCGGGAGAGGACGACGACGGGTGCGGCGGTGTAGCCGTGCCGAGAGGGTGGCGGAGCGGTGGATGAGATGATGAAGTGCGGTTGAGGCTGTAGTCACCAGAACAAGCCTCGAGGCGGCTGTTTGTATCGCATGCATGTACAAGCCCGAAACGCGCCTGGAGGATGTTGCTGTGGTTGTTTGTGACGAGCAGCAGATGCTCGCCAAGACGGACGATGTTTGTCTACGAGTTTGAGTTTGGGACTGGCGCGCTGGCTGCGTTTTGACTTTCGGGCGTGTTTTTTTTTTCTTTCTTTCCGTTCCTGGACGGTGGTGCGGTGGTGCCTTGTGCCCCCCCCCGTCTCTTTGATTCCTCCGCACCCATCCATCCTGTCCTCTTCATCTCGTCCTGCTCGCATATCCACATCACACACCCGTCGCTCTTTACCCCCCCCCCCCCACCCATACCCCCCCACACCCCCCACCATGTTCGCCCTCTTCACCGCCGCCGCCCTCCTCGCGCTCCCCTTCTCCGCCGCCATCATCACCCCCACCTCCCCTGACAGCCACACCGTCGTCAAGGTCGGCGACCCCGTCGAGGCCCTCTGGACCGTCGACTCGACTGACAGCTGGACCAACGTCGAGATCCAGCTCATGACCGGCGACAACCTCGCCGTGAGTGTCGTTTCTGCTCTTCGTATGCATTCGGCGAGGCGAGGGCGCGAACCCGAGCGGGGGACGCCAGGGGTCGTCAGGGCCCGTGCGTGCGGCGGTGCTGTGCGGGCGTGGGTCGGGAGCGGACGCGGCGAGCGTGTTTGGGCGTTTCGCCGTGTCGCCGTGTCGCCGGTGTGCGGCGGCTCTGGCACGGCCATGCTGACGATGCACCGCTGCACAGATGATCCCCCTTGCCACCGTCGCGACGGGCATCGACGGCACATCCGCTTCTTCCTTCTCGTTCGCGGCGCCCGACGTCAGCCCCTACGCCAAGATCTACTTTTTGCAGTTGTACGTCTGCCTGCGGCGGTACCGAAGCGAGGCGGCGAGCTGACGCTGGATATGCAGTACGAACGGCGGGGACACGACCGACGTGACGTGGACGACCCGCTTCACGGTGCGTGGGTCTCTCTCTGCTGTGCCGTGCTGTGCCGTGCCGTGCCGTGCTGTGCGCTGTGCTGACGGGGGAGCGCTGCCTGCAGATCGCTGGCGCCGACGGCGCCACCACCGAGCCCACCAACAGCACCGTCTACAGCGGCAGCTCCGTCCAGTGGGGTCAGTCATCCGTCGGCGCCCGTCCCCCTCCTTTGCGTCCCGCACTGACCCCCCCCCCCCCCAGGCACCGGTACCCTCCTCTCCACCATCCCCACCGACGCCTCCAACGCCACCGAATCCACCACCGCCTCCGCCGCAGCCACCATCGCCCCCGCTTCCACCGTCTCCGTCTCCTCCACTGCAGAGACCCTCACCGAGACCCTCGCACAGTCCACCGCGGAGGCCTCCTCGGCTGCCTCGGCGTCTACCACCGCGACGCTCAGCTCGGCGCGCGCCGGCGTGTCGACCGCGGCGGCTGCCGTGAGCTCCTCGGCTGCCTCGGGCGCGGGACGTCTCCACGCTGGCCTTGCTGGCGGCGTGCTCGCAGCCCTTGTCGGCGCTGCGCTTCTCTGAGCGGCCGCATGGTCAAACGACTGCGAGATATGACGGGAAGGATGCTGCGGGGGCATGGGGATACATAATGGACATTTCTGTCGCTTCATGACCGTACGATCCTCAGCCGAACGATGCGCCGTGTCATTCATACTGCTGCTGTTACATACGATCCACCACCCCTTATGGCGACGACCTCCTCACTACTTCTACCTTGCATGCATATGTCACATGACCCACGTCCACTGGGAAGGCATACCACGTCCACTGGGAAGGCATACCACGTCCACTGGGAAGGCATAGCGTGAGAGAGTTGTGGTAATACAAGAAAGCAGTGATGCATCGCCGACACCCGATCCCACCCACCCACATACACGCACACCATCTACTGCGGCCACACACCCACACCCGCCTATGAGAAATGCCTCAGCGACCAGAGGAGCACCGCCCCGCGCTGGTTCCCGACCGTCAAGTACTCGCCCGAGCTCGAAAAGCCCGTCTTGGTGACCCTCCCAAGCGGCGTGTTGGGCGTCGGCCAGTTGGAGAACGCAGTCGCCGTCGGGAGGTGGTACTGCCACGTCCACCTTGTCAGCCTCTTTTCACGTGTCGCGTGGACCCAACACGAGCGGCTACTCACGAGCTTGAGAAGGTCCTTCCGGCCCGTGCTGGCGGTGACGAGCACCTCGGACGAAGGGTGGAACGCCATCGTCGAGATGGGCATCGTCAGGTGCTCGAGAGACTTGATCGGCTCAGGCGCGAGCTCCACCAGGCTGCCAGATGCAGGCGCGCTTGGGCCCGATGTGAGACTAGCCGAATTATACAGGTTGACGATACCGGTGGTTGATCTGTGTTGGGTCCGTGTCCGTCAGCGAAAGGCGCGGCGCGCACAACGAGGCAAGAGCCAGCCTCCTCACCCGATCGCAGTGTATGCGCCATCCGCGCTGCTTTGCATCACCACCCCGCCCAGCGCCCTGTCGTCCCTCCACTTTTTCGCGATCCGCCTCTCACCCACATCCCACACCTCCACCTCCGCCCCGTCCCTGCCCCCCAACACACTCAGCTCCCTCCCTTCCTTGCCCCACGTGAAATCCTCCACGCTCCCGCCCCGACCACTCCGCAACTCGGCCACCACCGCGCCCGCCCCCGCGCCCCCGCCGTGCCACTCGAGGATGCTGACCGCGCCGCGGCGCCCCGCGACCGCGAGGAGGGAGCCGTCCGGCGAGAAGCTGTGGCGGTGCAGCGAGTTGGGGGTCGAGGGTGTGTCGGACGAGCCAAAGAGGTTGCGCGGGGAGCGCAGGCACCGTTGCGAGGCGAGGTCGTAGGTGTAGTAGAACGGGCGGTTGCCAGCGAGGAAGAGCGACGTCCCGGACGGGTGGAATGTCGTGCGCGACAGAGGGAGCGACGGGATGTGCAACGTCATCAGTGTCGGGTTGGTGTGACCATCGATCTGCGCTCATGTCAGCTGGTTGCTGCTTGGCGTGGTGTGTGTTTCGTGCGGCAACTCACGTTGAAGAACCGCACGCGGCGGTCCCCACCGGCCACAGCAATCACACCGACAGTCTTGGCCGGGTGCCACGCAAAGTCGACCACCCCGCCCGCCCCACTCGGAGCATCCCGCTTCCCCACCGTCGGGCTCGCCTGGTTCGCATCCTTCATCCTCTTCAAGTCGATCGTGCCCGTCGGCAATGCGCCCCGGCGCTTCCCCGGAACACCAACGGGCGCGATGAACGACGCCGTCGTAGAGAGAAGCGAGTTGAGCGACGGCGTACCGATGGCCGTTCGTCGCTTGGCCCATTCCGGCGCAGGGTGCAACCGCTCAAATCTGCCGTCCTCGGGTGTCAGCTCCTCCAGCAACAGCCACTACCACAGACGGGACAGCTCACTGTTCACGCAGCCTTGCCTGTAGCTCTGCACCCCCAATCATCTCCCCCGCCACCGCCTTCCTCTTCCCCCTCTCGATCTTTCTCAATCGCCGATTCTCCGACATGTCCACACCAACGAGGTCGTCCGCCGGGTCATGCCACAGCGCCTTCTTGGACGTCTCCTCGCGCCGCTCTCGCTCAATCTCGGCAAGGTCAATCAGGTCGTCAGGTAGCGTGATCGTCGGCCGGTTCGGGCCGGATTCCTCTTCGAGCGCCGACCGGTCCGCCGTAGGCGCGGAGCCGTCCGCAGGGGGAGGCGATGGCGAGAAGGCGCGGAACTCGTTCTCGTCGTCGTCGTCCGACCCAGAGTCGTCCTCACCCGAGCCAGAAGCATATCCCGAGCGAGACGCAGACCCGTCGTCCAAGTCGTCCTCGTCCCCTGCAGAGAGCCTGTCCAGCTCACCGTCCAGGTCGAGCTGGAACTGCGGTGCCAGAGGAGCGTCCACCGTGAACAGCTAGCCATACACCATCATCAGCTCGGTCTCACCGTCCAAGTATGAGCGAACTGGCTCACATCGGTATCTTCCACGTCGCTCATCCCGCTCTCCTCGTCCTCCTGCACATCCGGGACCGCCCTGGCCCTCTTCTTGACCCGGCCAAACAGGGCCTCCTCGAGGTCGAGCTCCTCGTCGTCCTTCTTCCAGTCGTGCACGACCTCCACCCGAGGAGCGGCATCAGACTCTGATACACGTGCTTGTCTCTTCTTGCTGCGAGCCATGGTTTATATGTGGATATAGCCGTTGGCGTGACAAGTCTATGGTCGGTATACACTCCGAGACGGCTTTCCTTCAAAAGTTGCTGGTGGCCAGGTCGGCGCGCGGAGATCCGGTCCATGTCCGTGCCCGATCTGTTTTCTTCGGCTCGACACGGGGTCGCTGCACGGAGAGTCCCTATATCTTCACTCGACTGCATATATGCATGCCCTCTCTTGCTTGTACAGCCAAAAGAACAGTCAATATGGGATACACAGTCCCCAGTCTCGCGCTCGCTAAAACATGGAAGGAGATCGAGTTCCCTCCTCTCAAGAACGACCTCCTCCTCAGGGCGGCCAAGGGCGAGGAGACGGAGCGGGCGCCAGTGTGGGTCATGAGGCAGGCGGGGAGGTATCTGCCCGGTGAGTTGGCCTTGATCGTATATGCCGTGTGGGGGACGGTGTGTTTGCAGTGGATATTGTCATCTCGGCGGAACGGCCATGCCGTCAACGACCTACCACACGAGCACGGTCCATCGGCCGACCAATTCATAGCGCCTTCGCTGACCCCCCCCCCCCCCGCCTTCCAGAATTCCTCCAAGTCCGCAAATCCCACTCCTTCTTCGAGTGTTGCCAGACCCCCTCCATTGCCTCCACCCTCACTCTGCAGCCCATCGACCGCTATCCTCGCCTCGACGCCTCCATCATCTTTTGCGACATCCTCGTCGTGCCCCAGGCCCTCGGCTTGGAGGTCCTCATGGAGCCCTCGCGCGGGCCCGTCCTCCCCGCGCCCCTCCACTCCCCCGAGGACCTCTCACGGCTGCGCGTCCAGGTAGACGTGCAGAAGGAACTCGGCTATGTGTTTGACGCGGTCACGCTCACTCGCAAGGGGCTTGATGGCCGCGTGCCCCTCATCGGGTTCTGCGGCGCGCCGTGGACGCTCATGGCGTACATGTGCGAGGGCGGCGGCAGCAAGACGTTCCAGAACAGCAAGGGCTGGCTGTACAAATACCCAGAGGAAAGCCACAAGCTCTTGATGAGGATAGCGGATGTGTGTGCCGACTTGCTGATCGGGCAGGTCCTCGCGGGCGCTCAGGTGGGTGGGGTGGGGTGCTTGCGCTCGCCGCACGGCCGTGGCTGACCCATCACGCAGATGCTCCAAGTGTTCGACTCCTGGGCCGGCGAGCTCACCCCTTACCAGTTCAAGACGTTTGCCCTCCCCCCTCTCCTCCACATCTCCC
This sequence comes from Cryptococcus sp. VH57_BW, assembly GCA_024271845.1. Taxonomy (NCBI): domain Eukaryota; kingdom Fungi; phylum Basidiomycota; class Tremellomycetes; order Tremellales; family Cryptococcaceae; genus Cryptococcus; species Cryptococcus sp. VH57_BW. Next base: position 32,380 of record JANBXI010000083.1, read on the forward strand.
ACAAGGTGCGCCACTGCCTCGCCGAGCTCGGTCACCCAGGCGTCGCCATGACCCTGTTCGCCAAGGGCGCAAACGCCCCCTCCACCCTCCGCCTCCTCGCCGACCCTTCCGTCACGGGCTACGATACCCTAGGGCTGGACTGGACCGTAGACCCCGTCGAGGTCCGCGAGTACGTCGGCAAGACGGTCAACCTGCAAGGCAACTTTGACCCGACGGTGCTGTACGGCGGGAAGGAGGGGATCGAGCAGGAGGTGAAGCGGATGAGCGAGCGGTGGCTCCAGGCGGGCGGGGGGTGGATTGCCAACCTCGGACATGGGATCACGCCGCAGGTTAAGACGGAGGACATGGGCTGGTTCTTGGAGTGCGTACACAAGTACTCGAAGAGGGAGTAGGATGGTCTATGATGCACTTGATGGGTCGTTGACAAAGTGAATGCCGTGGTTCATCCCGAGGGCGAGGAATGCGTCTGGCCAAGGGATGGGGTGTACTCCTAGAGCACACGATTGAAGACCCTCGTGCCAGGCAGCTTTGAGGGGTAGGTTATTAAAAGCGGCTTGTTGGGGCAATCTCCCGCCCCTTCACTCCGTCCCCTCGTCTCTGTTCTCGACTTCCACTGCCCCTCCCGCCTTCACTCATGCAGTAATTATTGTCCGCACAAGCCACTGTGACGCAACATTTACCTTCTCCTCCACCTTTGTCTAGTGCATATGTCACCGCTTTGCTGCCCAGATGTCACCCCCCTGGATCCGGCAGCGCGGTGCCGGCGGCGGCCGCCAGAGCCCGATTCTCTGCGGCGCTTTCTGTGATCCACGTCTGATTGCGCGATCAACCAGTTCGGAAGAGGCAGACTGCACAGAGCACGTAGATAGATATGCATAGACACTGTCGGCCTGCTCCCAGACGTCACAGTCTGCAGACCACCTAAGGCCCTTGACGTATGTCGGTGGCTCCGCCGCTCTGCACCGAGTTGTCAGCGGTAGCTCTACCTGGTCCACACTCATACACTGCACACCCCGCACCTATCACTCATTCAGAGTGATGTGCATCACTGACATGGCAGTCAACGATCGGGAACTCACCATGATCGCCTCAATCTCCCTCTCCGAAAACTCCTTCGGTGTCCACAAATAGCTCGGCGCCTCCCAGAAGTTCTCAAAGTCGTAGGGCTTACCGCTGGGCTTGAAGCCCGTGTCTGCGGGCAGGGACGGGGCGCCGGATGATGACGCCGACGAGGAGGAGGAGGATTCGAGCTTGGAGAGGAATGCGGAGAAGGATTCGCGCACCTCGACAGGGGCGCAGGGGTGGGGGGCAGCCTTGTGCGGGGCTGGTGGAGAACGGTGGTGTGGTCAGTTAGAATTCTCCTTCGGTGAGAGGCAACTGCGCAGCTTCCGATCTCTGGTGCCATTTGCACTCTGCAAGGAGAGCTGGAAGGCAGAGACAGGAGGCGACAACACTCCGGACCAACAGGGAGCCAGCCATGCGACCGAGACTCACGATAGGTCGCCGTTTTCCGCGAGTTGCCCAAGAACTTGATCATGGGCTTGTAGTGGGATGCTCGGAGTAGTTGTGTGGGCCGCATGGTGGGGGGTGGATAAGTGTGGTGGGGTGGTGTAAGATGTGGATGACAAGATGAGTTCAAGACGACAGTCAAGAACTGACGATGACGGCTGCCTGGAGACGGCAGCTGTTCCGCGGCTGCTGTCCGATAGCGCCGAAACTCGCCTCAGCGAGCCAGAGGGGGGCGATTCTTCAGCAACCCAAGCATGTCCCATCCGACAATGACTCTGCAATACCGCCTGCATGCCTCTCGTGGACGCCGGCGACAGCATGGCTAGACATTCTTACAGTTGGCGCTGCCAACCCCGGCGCAAGCCACGCCCGACTGGCCCCCTTCCTTTGTCTTGAACACACCTCCGACCTCCCGCACACCGACCTCCCGCACACCGACCTCCCGCACACCGACCTCCCACACTTCCCTACTTATAATGTAGGCTTTCTACATGTTGCGCATCCAGTGGGCCTTAGAGAGCGAAAGCACGAACGAGAGTCGCATGGGGCTCTACGTTGCGGCGTGCTGGCGTAGCTGAGTAGATGGCGGCCTCCCGATCGAACTGACCTCTCTCAGCATCAAGCACCATATATGCTCACACGACGCTGCCACAAAGATCGACAAGATTAGACATTGTACGCATCCCATTCATCACCACTATTCTGCAACTACGGCAATACACACATTGCCGCCCCGGCCTGCCGCTCTCTTAGGAAGACGGGGCCGCAGCATCACACTGAGTCTTTTGTGCAGAGCAGTCCGACACGGATGACGTCCCGGTACCCCCGTTGGCCGCGTTGGCACTGAATGGCCCCCCACATCAGCACGCGTATCATCGCCTCAACCCGAGAGCAACTCACCATCCGTTGAACTGTTGATCGCAGCTCCTCTGGAACGCCGCCCCGGCGTTCACGAACGTGTCGCCTTTGACCTGGAAGGGCCTGTCCCCTCCGACGTTGATGACCGGGGTGGCGGTGACACCGTTGAGCGCGCCAGTGAAAGTCTGCAGGTTGTTGCCGGACGCCTGTATGGCTGGGTCAGTTGACGTCATAGAAGGGAACGGGGGAGCTGGAGATGCAGGCGAGTGGACGTACATCAGAAGTGGCAGAGGATGTAGCATCTGTGGCGGCGGCAGCAGCAGTAGTCGTTGCGGTGTCGGCAGCAGTGGTAGCAGCAGAGGTGGCAGCGGACGCAGCGTTGCTCGACCCCGCAGAGCCCGTCCCGGTAGAAGTAATGCCGAATGCACTCTCGAGCTACACAGCCGATGTCAGCTTACAGGCCAGCGATGTCAGAATGTGACATGCTAAACTCACTCCAGAGAGCCAGGCGTCAGCGAAACCTTGGTCCTTGCTCAACGCGCCGGACGCCAGCTGGGAGTCGAGGTCGGCGGCAACAGTCTTGCAGGTGTCCCTAGTAGAAGCAGACTTGCCGCAGGCGTTCACGAAGGTGTCCTGTGAAGGCGAGAAGTCAGGCTTGAGCTCAGACAGGTGAAAATGCAGAAGTATACTCACACACATGAACTGAACGAATTAAACCGTAAAATGATCAGTGTCTTGCTCTAAGCGTCTTCTGAATGACATACCTGAGTGATAATGGACGGGTTCAAAGCAGACCCGTGAGCAAAGTTGGTTTGGTCCGTGGGCTCGAAGGAGAACTCGGTGGCAGCACGGTTATCGAGCCCGGCAGCAAAGGTCATGGAGAAGTCGGTACACTGCCCGATATCGACCCCAGCCACAGCAGCAGTGTTTCCGGTGGTGGCCTACACGGTAGAAGGGTAAGCTTGGCATCGTCACATGACGACTTTAGCTCACCGTAGCGGTTGTGTCGTCGGCAGAAGAGGAAGTCGTAGCATCGTCGGTGGTGCTACCGCTCGAGCCCGTTCCAGTCGAGGTAATCCCGAAAGCAGACTCAAGCTAAGCGCGCATGTCTTTAGCTTGGTAGGCCGATAGTGGTTTGCATTGAGGACTCACGCCAGAGAGCCAGGCGTCGGCGAAACCTTGGTCCTTGCTCAACGCGCCTGACGCCAGCTGGGAGTCGAGGTCGGCGGCGACAGTCTTGCAGGTATCCCTAGTAGTAGCAGACTTGCCGCAAGCATTCACGAAGGTGTCCTAAGCGAGGGCTTGTCAGCTACCCTCCAAATAGCTGTCCGAGGTGCCACATATCCAGTTACTCACACACATGAACTGCGTGCTTTTGGAATGAAGAGTGACACTGTTAGTGTGTTGTTCATTTAACGGTCAGATGACCACATACATGATGGAGGGGTTCAATGCAGTCCCGTGAGCAAAGTTGGTCTGGTCCGTGGGCTCGAAGGAGAACTCGGTGGCAGCACGGTTGTCGAGCCCGGCAGCAAAGGTCATGGAGAAGTCGGTACACTGTCCGATGTCGATGCCGGCCACAGCAGCAGTGTTTCCGGTGGAGGCAGCAGCCTAATATGTTCTCAGTCAGTGAGGTACCGGCGAGCAAGGTGGAAAGGGACTGACTGAGGTGGCCGCAGCGGCGTCGGAAGAAGTGGCGGTGGCGGTGGTGGTGTCATCAACTGAGCATCCGGCAACGGTTGTTGAAGCAGTCACAGCTGCGGTTTCTGCACCAGTCGCAGAGGCAGTGATGCCAGCGACGGCCGCATCGATCTCATCCGCTGTAGCATCCTGTACCAGTTGTCAGCTCAACCTCGACGACACCGTCCCAAGAATGTAGACTCACCTCGACCAACAGGTTCTGCGTAAAGATACACCCCTCGGCATCATTGGCATCATCACAGGTGTTACCCTTGCCCGTCGCATCGCTCTTATCGCCGGGAGCGAACGTCCCACTTTGCAGGGCGTCCTGGGGGTCACCCCCGATGCTCGCGATCTGCTTGGCGAGCTCGAGCACGATGGCCTTGTTGGTAGCTGCGGCGCCGTCAGAGGCAGGGTCCTGGTGTTGTGTGATGGCAGCGATCTCGGGGTTGGCGGCGGTCTCGGTGCTGAGTATCGGGTGTCAGTTGCAGCCATTGACGCTTTGCACGAAGGCGGCAAACCAGTAAGCTGGATGGAAAGGCGGACATACCAAATCACACTGGCAACACCCACACCGCCCGTGTTCCTCTCGATCGCTCTATAGATTAGGGCCGCCGTCATTCCAGCAACATCATTAGCGGCTTTGGCATTGGTGAACGCTTGGTCGGCGGTAGCCTGCTGGAGACAGTCGGTGTTGGTGACCTGGCCTTGGCCGCTTGAGGCGGCAGCGTTGCCCAGGAGACCGAACACTCTGTAAATGAGGGTGTCAGCTGAGAAGAGGGAGGTGGTAGCGCGTGGGGCGTGCCAACATACGGGTCCTGGATGTTCAGGGGGTTGTCAAGCTGAAGAGAAGCTCGCACCGAAGTCAAGAACTTCTCGTGCGAGTGTTCTACACCACAACCATATGGTCAGCTGTTGAAATCCGCACACATCCAGATTGACCCGGAGGACTCACCCTGGGGAACCTCTCGCTTGAGATGCCTTTTGATGGGCGAAGCCTCAGTGCCGGGGACCAAAACGGCCAGGAGCGGAAGGAGAGAGATGAGGGCTTGAGCGTGCATCGTCCAGATGTCGTTACTGCTGTGTTTTTGAAGATGCGTGTGGTGATATTCGAGCCTGTCGAACAGATGGGATGCAATCGAAGGGTGGTAAAAATAATAGAGACAGTGATAAATCAAATCCGGAATCCAAAGCAACCAGTGCGATGGCAGTGTATGATAGAGAATGTAGGAATGAGTGTGAATGCTGCGGAAGCTGGGAATGGGTACCCATCGCGAAGGGTTTATATACCTGGCGGCTGGGGGGGGGTGGGGGCGTGAGCATTGAAAGGTTTACGAAGGCCCCCGAAGCAATGTTGCAGCGTCCTGGAAACGATGACGGGAACCTCACCCTGCCTCCGTGACAGTCGTCGGGTTTGGGAAGGGTCGCCCGCTGCCTGAGCGCTCTCACTGTTGCTGTCGTGTATGCCAACCAGGGTGTGCAGCGTCAAGGCAACCGAGAGCATGGGCGACGACGGGCAGCCGACGTGCGTCGCATTCCCTGTTGTAGTCCCCGTTCCATCCCGGGTCGATGTGTTGCGAGTCGGTTAGAAGCGCGCGGGGGGGGGGAGTGGCCACCAGCCGGCGCTGCCTGGCCAGATGTCCAGCTGTATCCACACCCCTCCCTGCATACGAAGAATAGAGGAGTGCATCACGCAGTCGTCAAGGACCATAGGCAGTCGCCGCGAGCACTCCGCGATCCGCAATGGTTCCGGTTCCTGGTGTCCGTGCGCGCCCCGAACATGGTCCATCTGTGACAGGTGGGTGGGCGAGTCAGTGGTTGAGCCCCGAGGGTTCCCTTGGTAGCCGATGGTGGCCGGGGTCGTGTCGGGCGAGACACTGCCAGATCGCACGGGGGCGGCCAGAGGGATTGCTGTCGCATCAGGCATAACGGTACATCGCATAACTACATCGTCGTTGGGCAACAACTTTCAACATGGTATTAGTTTCACTTCCGTCGTTCCGTGCAGAGATCTCGTCCGAGTCATTTTCTTCCCCACCCCACTCCTCACGCACTCCCGCGGTGATTGTGCCCCGCCCCATGGTGCCTCTCCCGCTCCTCCTCCTCCTCTGCCTCCGCGCGCTCCACGTCCTCTTCCAGCCTAATCCTCCCCTGTTGGTCCAAGCTCCTCTTCCACGCGACGCCGACAATCAGAGTAATCGGGTGCAGGGCAAGGCACGCGATGATCGTGATGAGCAGCGGCGTGGGCTTAGGGAGGGCCGTGGAGGGGTGGTTGGGATCAGAGCGGGGGGAGGAGAAGAGGAGAGTGAGGAGAAGGTAGATGCTTGCGGTTGTGAGCAAACTGAATCGTGTACCCTTTGTCAGCCTTCTATCTGCACCGTATGAAGGGAAGCTGCCCGCCACTCACAAGAGACGCTTCGCTCCCGACCACAGCGCTGTAAGGACATTGACTGCCGCCACACAAGCCACCGCCTGCCACGTGTACTTGCCCCTGCTCTCCTCGTGCTTGATCACCCAGTTGAGAGCGATGAAACCGCTGTGGAGCCAGTCGAGCTCAAAGAGGATCGCGAGGAACATTGTCATGGGGGCATGGACAAAGAGCGCGTCGATGGGCCGCTTGAGGGTGGGAGGGTAGTAGAGGAGGGTGAAGTGGATGGAGAGGCTACGCAGAGGGGCATGCGTTAGCGGGCAAGCTGATAGACAAGCCGGTTGACAATCGCGTACATGTTAATCACGTTCAAGAGAAGGACGATCTCTGCTCCGATGAAGAACTGCAGAGTCTGCATCGTTTGTCAGCCCCATCCCAGTTGGACCGACTTGCGGATAGAACGTACAAAGAACACAGCCCACGCTGCTTGCAGCCAGTTCGCAACAGCAAACCTCAACCCGACTCCGTGTATGAGCATCTCCTTGGTCACTTCCTTCCGCACCAGCAGTAACACCAAGCAGAAGCCGACTGCACATAGAGCGTATTCAGCGGCGGTCGCCACCATCTAATTGCGGGAAGCTCACCTTGCAAGGCGAATAACAAAGCCCAGTACAGCTCCACCATAATAGGATTCGGTGTCACCAGCGTCGGATACAGTCCGCTGATACCAGCTGTTCATATAACGGACAATGTCAGCGAGAAGCACATGCGCTGCTCAAGAGCAAGAGAATACGTACGGAGGCCCGGCTTGAGAGCGAGAGCGCAGACAAGGTTTGCACCCATAGCGACGAGAACTGTGCACACCCACGTCAGCGTCCGCAGTTGCAACTGAGGCAGTAGATGGGAAACGGACAGACGCACCGGAGATAGGGATAGCGATCTGCAACCGGACGAGCCTCATGGACTGCCTGAACTCAGCTGGGGATATCATATCCTCGTCGGGAATTGGGTCGTAGCTGGACATGGCTGCAGAGTCTGGAGTCTGGTGGGATGTATGCGAGTCAAGCCTTTATGAAGGTGCTGCAGTAGTAGTTGTACGTTAAGACGAGCAGCATTGGAAGACGACGGGACAGTCGGGCCACCAGGGAGAGTGCGATGATGCGATGATGTCATACTAGCCCCATTCTACCCCTGGAATGTTAATTACGGCCTTAACAATTTAGTGGGCCGCTTGGCGCTTGGCGGAGACGATGACACGGCGACAAGGGGGGCAGCATGCCACCAGCACATTTCCCTACGACGGCCACATACAGACGTTGAATGACAGAAACACATCATGCATTCACGACCTGTGTCATTCCGCTTGCCTCCCTGTCCACCGATCAAGCTCACACCCAGATCTAATCCCTCGCTTTCCCCTTCGACTTCCTTTCCACAGAAGGACTCCTACTGCTGGTATAGCTTCTCGCCCTCCGTCTCCTCTGCGGCGTCACACTCCTGCTCCTACTCCTGCTTGGGCTGGGGCTCGCACGCCGTCGCTTAGTCGGGGGCGGCGAGCGAGAGCGCGAACGCGTAACAGAGCGGGCAGGAGACACGCCTCGAGGCGCCCGATGACGCGGAGGGGGTGAACGGCTACGGCTGCGGCTCCTGCTTCGGCTCCTGCTTCGGCTCCTGCTTCGGCTCCTGCTTCGGCTCAGAGAACGACCACGAGTCGGCGGCGTGCCAGAGCGAGGTTGCCCGCGCCCTGTCTCACGACGTGGGGGAGGTGGGGGGGATCGCGAGCTCGCGCGAGAGGGGCTGCGGGGTGCCCTGGCGGGTCTGATGGGTGGAGTGACGCTCGCATCGCGCTTGCGTATCGGGGGGGTGGTGCTCCTATCACGGGCGTCACGGCCCTTGGGGGCGGGGGCGCGTCGAGGGCTAGGGGACCGGCGGCGGACGTCGGACGAGACGCGGCGCCCGGGAGGCGAGCGTCGTCGGCGAGGTGGGGTACGGCTGGGAGATCGGCTACGGACGGGGCTGCGGCGCCGGCGGGGAGGAGGGCTCTCCCTGCGTCGAGGAGGAGGGCTTCGGCTCCTGCTTCGTCCCCGTCCACCACCGCCGCCGCCGCTGTACCCGCGGCCATACCCCGGACCAGGCCCCGTCCCACCTCCGCCACCGCCCCTTCCACCGCCGTTGAAACCGCCACTCGCCCCACCTCGCGGCCCGTACCCGTTATCCCGCGTGCGCTCGAAGTTCCCACCGCGAGGGGGAGGTCCACGACGGTACCCTTCGTCACGATCGCGGTATCCGCCGTCGCGAGGAGGGTAGCCTCCGCCGTTGTTGCCGCGGAATCCACGGTCGTTCCGGTCGTTGTATTCGGTGGGAGGAGGGCGGGGAGGGGGTCCACCCTGATTGATAGGAGAGGCAGTTGTCAACTAAGTACGGTAAAGGACAGTCAATCCTTGACAAGATATCTCACACTTCGGTAGTCGAACGAGTCGGATGCCTGTGACCTAGCCCCTATACGGGCAGGGGGGATGGAGGGCTTCGTGTCTTCCTGCTGCCTCTTCTGTAGTTCGGCTTTCTTCGCCTCGATGAACTAGCCAGTACAAAGTCGTGTGAGCTTGTAGACGACAGGCAGCCACCGCTCGCGAGGCAGCTCACCTCGGCGGGTACACCTCCCGTGGTCTTCTGAGCTGACAAAAGCAGTTTCCACAGACCATCCATGAACGCAGCAGCGCCGTGCTTGTCCATAAAGCCCACGAGCGATACCTGCATCTTCTTGGGGTCAGGGATCTACCGTCGAGTGGTCATGACTGCTGTCAGCTGGGTGGTTCTTCCCCTGGTTTAGCTGCAAGGATGACGGTACGTACAGGATTGTCCGGGTCCTCCAGCATCCCAAATACATACTCGACGACAATGTCATCCTCGATCTTGATCAGCTCGGTGACCTTCTCGGCAACCCAGCTACGAAGCACATTGACGTTGACCTTTCGAAGATCGACCTGGTGTTGGGCATCGTCAGTCTTTGCTCCCAGACAGTGCACCAGAACAGTCAGCTAACCTTCTCAGAGAAGTGGGGAGGGAACTTTGTAGCCTTGATGCTTTGCGCGACCTTGTCTTTGAAGCGCTGATCTGGGTGTCAGTCGGGCACGAGAGGGGGGCAAGGTGGGTTGGACGAACGATATCTTGGGAAGCGGCGATGCCGCGCATGCCTGGAAAGGAAGTCAGCTGAGGATTACCAGTAAGATGGGTGGTATGCTCACCAGTGTCACCCATGTTTGCCGCAGTATATATCGGCGAGCTACAGAATGTTCCTGTATGGTAAATAGATGGCCGACCACTTCGAAACGAAGGTCGTGGTGGATAATGGCACCACAAAATATCAGGGTCACATGGGCCCTGTGGTGCAGATATCAGGCTGGTAATCATTATGCTAAGCGCTTCACGTCAACAGCCTTCGCCGTCATCAATGGCTATAAAACTGGGCATCTATACTCTATACATGATCAACCATGCCGGACCACATGGAGCTGGCCCCACTTCCATCCACATTCGACCCAGACCTATTGCCCACATCCCCACAAGCACACACAGCCGGACAGCATGACGCTGAAGCAGACGACTTGCTGCTCTCTGTGGACCAAGGCAACGAGGACGAGGACGATGAAATGCGCGAGCAAGACCTGCTGGCGGATGGGCAGGAGGAGGAGAGAGGAGGTGGACAGGGCGAGGGGGAGGACCAGAGCGAGATGATGGCGTATATCACCACGCTGCAGAATATTGCACCGGAGGTTGACGGAGAGGGAGAGGCGGAGGGCGAGATGGTTCCGGAAGATCAGGCGGAGCCGCCTCGGGAGGAGCCGCCTCGGGAGGATCCGCCGGCGGATGGAGAGCCACAGTCCACACGGGCTCTCGACCAGGAGGGGACAAGCCGGGAAGTGGAATCTGCGGATGGTATACGGCCAACCAGGCGCTCTTGTACGTTCACCCTATGCCTTATGACATTGATCCCTCCCTACTCTAGCTTACGTGGCCAACGGTGCAGCCACACCGCGTCCGAGATCCCCACTATTTGACCTTCCCACCCTTCCGGTCACCCTCCAACTCTCCCCCCCTCCCCGTGATACGTCCCCCCTTAGCTCCCTTCCATCCCAAATCCACTCCCCGCAATCTCACCCGGCGGAATCATCCGCGGCAGCGCGCCGACGGAGCATGACACCCACCACTAAGCAGGCGCCTATTCCCGCTAAGCGGACGCGGACAGAAAGAGACGGGAGTCGGCAGAGTGGAGAGGAGAGCGAAGAGGGTGGAGATAGGAGGACGAGGAGCAGAAATACGCGGCGGAAGAAGACGAAGAACTTCAAAGACAGGCCACCGCCGGCGCTTACTCCTCGTATGTTCCCTTGCTGAGGCTCTTGGGCGTGGACACTCAGAAGCTGACAAGATTTTGGGCAGGCCCGAGGCCGCTCAACGACGTGCAAATCAGGAAAAGGCTTCAGGGCCAGACACGCGAGACGCAGCTTGCACCTTGTCTCCGAGCTCGCTATACCAAGTGGGGCAAGTGCACTCAGTGTGTGGCCAAAGTGGGAGGTGACTCGTGTCGATTCAGAGACTATCGAGTGTTCCCGTGAGCTGCCTCGTGATACCTATGACTTGTCATGAGCTTATGGATATCACAGAATCGACCCGGAGACGACAGAGATCACGGGCCCGGGCTGGTTCGAGTCCACAGAGCACTGGGAGAAGTTGACGCCCCTCCCACGGCATTTCAACACCAAGCTTGAGGAAGAGCATATTGCGAGGACAGAGGTAAGTGTGGTTTTCTGGCCTCGAGGAGAGGAAGCCGCTGACCCGCCCCTTGTTCCAGCGCACCGTCGCACCCACACTCCTCCCGCTCATCACGTCTGAAGCCCGGCACGTCATAAACAGAAAATCCATCACCCGGGGCGTCGATCCCGCGCTCAACCGCTCCGTCTGCGACTTTTGCCAATCGACCATATTTGCCGGCTACTTCTTCTGCCGGCGGTGCGGGAGGGATTTCTGCCTCGAGTGCGAGCGCTACTTCCCCGACAGCCTCGAGTCCATCACGGAGTCTCCATGGCCTATCGCGGATGCTGCCCGCCCGCGCTTGCTGCGATGCCACCCAGAGCCGCCAGGGAACGACCCCAAAGCGCAGCTGCACCGCGGGAAGAGCACGGTCTTCCACGTGCGGGGGGACTTGCAGCCTGTATCGCGGCTGAGCGAGGCGGAGTTGAGGGAGAACTGGTTGAGCTTGAGCGAGTTTGTCCTGGACGCGGAGGGACAGAGTGTGGTGGGGAGGCTGCATTGCCTGGGGCTTACGCTAGATGGGGAGGTGCAGGCGGTATTGGATGAGTGGGCGAATGGGAAGGGGCCGACGCTGGGCAGTGGTGGTGGGGGCGCAGGGGGCGTGGCAGCTCCGCAGGACTTGGAGGAGCGGTATATACTCACCAAGTCGACTAGCGCCGACGCTCCGCCCATCCCGGACCCCGCAAAGTTGGAGGCACACTCTCGCCAGTTCGTCTTTATTGACGCCGACAAGCTAGACAATGACACTTTCGACGCGCTGTGGGCAAGGGGCGAGCCGATCGTGGTGTGGAACGTGTTGAAGAAGTTTGAGAAGCTGTGGACGCCGGATACATTTATCGAGAAGTTTGGGGATGAGAAGTGCGGTGAGTAGTACAGAGCTGGGCCGTCAAAGAAGGAGACTGCTGACTGCGTATACAGAGGTGGTTGATTGCCAAACGAACGATATCACTAGCCAAACTGTTGGGCAATTCTTCAAGGCATTTAAAGATGCTAAGGGGCGAGGCAAGGCCGTCTTGAAGCTCAAGGTGAAATATCTGGACAGTAGGAGATATGGTGAGGCTGACTGGATGCGCAATTGTAGGACTGGCCACCCGGAGACGAGTTCCAAAACACCCACCCGGAGCTCTACAACGACTTTTGCAATGCCCTTCCGGTCCCAGACTTTACCCGTCGGGATGGTGTCTTGAATCTTTACGCTCACGTGCGTCCGGTGTTGGTGCTCGACGATGATAATCTGCCTGCTGACCCAGTACTAGTTCCCCCCCGGCCCTACGCGCCCTGACATAGGCCCCAAGATGTACAACGCCTTCGAAGCGGACGAGACTCTTGGCGGCTTCGGCTCCACCCGGCTCCACATGGACGTCGCCGACGCCGTCAACGTCATGCTCTACGCCTCCCCGCGGTCGAACGGCGAGCCTGGCTGTGCGGTGTGGGACCTCTTCCGCGCCGAGGATGCGGATAAGATTCGCGACTTCTTGAAGGAGAGATATGATGCGACACATCGGTTTACGGACCCGATTCACTCACAACTGTTTTATTTGGATGCGGGGTTGAGGAAGGAGCTGTGGGTGAAGAAGAGAGTGGTCAGCTGGAGGGTGTATCAGTATCCTGTGAGTATGATACTGACTGAGGTTCAGTGCAGAAGATGCTGATCGCGAGTGTAGGGCCAAGCGGTGTTCATACCCGCAGGGTGTGCGCATCAGGTGTGCAACCTCGCAGACTGCATCAAGATCGCACTCGATTTCGTCAGCCCGCGTACGTTTTATTGGCCAGAGTGAGAGTGACTACGGTTGACAGTTTGAGGGCCGTTGTAGACAATGTCCCTCGGTGCCAGCAGCTCACAAAGGATTTCCGGAATGAGAACTTTGTGAAAGCGTGGAAGGATGACGTGTTGCAACTGTACAATGTGCTATGGTTGGTGACCTCTCTTGTTTTTCCACACGGTGCCATATGCTGACCATCAGGCTTGCAGGTTCGCCTGGTCATCCTGCCGTGAGACTCGAGAACGCCGCAAACGTGAAGCGGAGGACCATTCGCGAGCCCAATCCGCGCGTGAAGCACACCTCGCGTCACTCCGCAACGGCGGGCACGAGCCGTACGGCCGTAACGGCGGTAGCCCCGTCGACAGCCCGGGCAGGCTCCCTGCTCGGGCCGGTTGGCATGTGAGCTCAGTGCGCGACGAGCCGATTCCGCCGACTCTTGCCAGCGCCTCGCACGGGAAGTCGCCTGTGGGGTCGACGGGGGCCGTGAACCAGAACGAGCAAGGGAGCGGTGCACAGGTTACCGAGGCCCGCGCGAGGGATACGGTGCACCCGAAGCGCAAGCTGGCGGAGGCGCTGCTCGCCATCACACTCAGCCGACCGGACGTCAGCCCGGACCAGATGCCCCTCCCGTCTACTGCAGCGATGTATGGTCGGCGCCGGTACATCCCGCCTTCCCCAGTCCCTGGGGCGCCCTCGCCTGCCCGCGCCGAACCGTCGGCGTCCCTGTCTCCAGCTCCAACTCCTGGGCCCGCAGCCAGCCGCCCCACCGCTTCCCGCGGCAACTCTTCCCACACTCCATCCCGACTATCTCTCTCTACGGACAAAAGTGAGAGCGCGCACCGCGCCAAGCAGGCGATGCGGCCTCTTCGCACGTCGACACTTGTCAGGCTCGGCGGGAGGGATATCGAGGACGTGCTGAGCAGGGCGCGCGAGGAGCTTGGCGGGCTGGGTGCGGGCATGGGGATGGGCGCACTCGGAGACCTGGGTGGGCTCAGCCGCCTGGGGGGGATGCATGGTGTGCCGGGATTCTCGCAGGCCAATGACGGTTGGAAGGGCTTGCGTGCGCTGCCTGTTGACCCAGAGGTGCTCGCGCGTCAAAGGGAGGAAGGACAGGGAGGGGCGCAAGGGAATGGAAGCGAGATTACATCAAGGATGGGGACACCGCTGTTGGAGCTTGATGGTATGGACGGGGATGGGGAGGCTGTTGACATGGGGCACGGGGCGAAGGAGCGAAGCAGGGAGGCGGATGATCGGGAGGATGAGCAGGCAGGAATACGGGAGGCGGTGGGGCTGTTCAATGTGGATGATGGGGAGGAGGAGGACGAGGAGCAGGAGGAGCCGATGGAGAGGAGCGTGGAGCGACATGGTCTTGATACGGAAGAGCCAGAGGAACTCGGCGAGGAGGGTCTGGACGCGATCAGGACGATCAGGAGTCTGCAGACCGGAGGTCACGACGAGGACGCAGACGGAGAGGAGGATGCGATGGTGACCGGGAGCGATCTGGGGATGTTTGTGTTGGAGAATACGGTGTAATAGAATGTGGTGTATAATATATGTATCCACGTAGGGTGATCGATCGTCTGACCTCTATTGGTGGCCCGCACGAAGTCATTGACATCTCCAGGGAGGCGCATATGAAGGCTGCCAGGCACCACCGCCAAAAGTTGCTTCCGCTCCGCCACTCGATGCTGCGAATGTTTTTTCTGGAGCACAGCGGCGGATTCAGTAGGATAGTAGTGTTCGCATACATCGATACCCTCCTTCTAACGCTCCACTCGACCTTAACCAACTCGCCAGAGCGTGCCCTGGAAGAATGGATTCCCCCACGAAAAAGTCTGCGAAGCGCAGTCGGGACGCGGACTCTGCAGACGAAGCCATCGCTTCCGCCGACAACCTCTCCGCCCCCTCGTCCTCTACCTCGAAGCGCGCTATCGCCAGCGCACCCGAAGGCTCGTCTGTGCCGAAGAAGAAGAAGAAGGTGAAGAGGAAAGCGCCTACGCCGGGGATCATCTACATCTCGAGACTCCCTCCCGGGATGACGCCGCAGAAGGTGAGGCATCTGATGGGGCGGTGGGGTGACATTGGCAAGGTGTACGCCCAACCCCGGGATGGTGAGTGTGGTTGTCTGTTGGGAAGAGCCGGGGATATGGCTGATCTGTGTCTTGTGTGTAGCTCCGACGGGGTACAACGCGAATGTGTCGAACCCGAAGAAGAAGAAGCATGTCAGTGCGAACTTTGGGGAGGCGTGGGTCGAGTTCCTCGACAAGTCGGTAGCCAAGACGGTGGCGTCGATGCTGAACGCGCAGGTCATTGGGGGCAAGAAGGGAGACAAGTGAGTGACGTTGGATGTGCGTACGGTTTGGCGGAAGACTGGCTGATACATGTGTGGGTGGTTGTAGGTGGCGGGATGACATCTGGACGATGAAGTACCTGAGCGGGTTCAAGTGGGAGATGCTCGGGGAGCAAGTCGGTGCGTTGACCATGCGCCATCCAGCGGTTGAATTCATACACACGCTGATGATTGGTTCTATGTGTGACAGCGTACGAGCGGCAGGCACACCAGTCGCGCCTGCGAGCCGAGATTGGCAAGGCCAAGACGGAGCAGAACGAGTACCTCAAGAACGTGGAGCTCGCGCGTGTGCTGGAAAAGCGCAAGGCGAAGAAGGAGGCGGGCGGGGGCGGGGGCGGGGCCGGTGCGGGAGCCGGAGCGGGTGCAGATGCGGGCGGTGCGAGTGCAGTGGGGGCGGGGGGTGGGGCTGCTGCCAACGGGAAGAGTGCGTCGCGGGAAGTGAGGCAGCGGCAGGCGGTGGGGAAGAGCAAGACGCTGGACGGCAAGGGGATGGATGGTGTGTTGAGCAGCATCTTTGGGTAGGGCGCGGTGTGTGATGCGCATGTAGGATATATTATGTGTTGGGAATGTGTGATGCTCTCGCAGGCAGTTATCGCCATGACGGTCTATCTATCTATCTCATGCATTCGATCGAGGCTGACAACTGATAATCATCCAAGACAACCTTTTACCCTTGCGGCACAAACTGACAAACAACCTGCGTCTACCACGCCTTCTAACTGGTCCACACGTGCTTGACCCAACCGATGAACCCCTTCTCGCGGGGCACGAGGTCCTCTGTCTCGCCAGCATCGTACTCGCGAACGCCGGTGATGAGGTCGACCTCGTCAGCGTTGATAAGCCATTTCTTATCCCAGATGCTGTAGCCGACATAGGCGACGACGGCGACGGGCAGGGCGACTGGTGGAAGTGGAGCGGGTCAGCTGATGCTCGGGGCCGTCGATCGCGGAGGAGACTGCGACTGCTTACCATAGTTGACGATGAAGTTGATGGTGTTCCACTTGTGGACGATGGCGTCGAACCCCTTGGTCAAGCTGATGACGGCGGTACCGACGAAGCCCCACCAGCTGAGGTACGGCTGCATCCAGTTGGTGTAGGGCAGGCTGGACCTGGGGATGCCCTGGCGCTTGCAGGCGAGCATGAAGCGGAGGTGGGAGATGAGGATGGAGGTCCAGGCGATGGTGGAGAAGAGGGTGACGGCGGAGACAAAGTACTTGAAGGTGGTGTAGGCGGAGGTCTTGACGGTGGTGAAGGCGAGGGTGGAGAAGAGGAGGGAGATGCAGAGACAGTAGTAGGGCGTGCCGTTGCGGTTGGTGGTGAGGAAGATCTTGGGTGCGTGCCCGTCCTGCGCGAGCGGTCAGGCACATTCCAGGGGGTATGGTATGGGTATGCGCTGGCGGGGTAAGACCTAAGGGTGGGACTCACTGCAGCGAGCATGTAGAGCGAGCGCGAGTTGACGTAGACGTCCGAGTTGGCAGCAGAGAGGACAAAGACGAGCGCGGAGGCGTTGATGCTGTGCAGAGAGGGGTGGGTCAGTTGGAGACTCGCAGGGTGGATGGCGGGCAGGGCGTGATTTACATGTGAGGGAGCACCTTGATACCGGCGACGTTGACTGGGAACGGATACTGTGAGCGAGGCACAGAGGAATAACACTTGGGAACAACTCACTGGCGACGACAAAGGGCGATCCGCTGGCGTTGGACGTGTGCGAGTTGGCCTCGAGGAGCAGCTTGGAGTTGGCAGGGACGATGAGACCTATCGTCCGGTGTCAGCATTATCGATGGGGGGGGGGGGGGGGTGGCCGAGGCAGTGAACGAACCGATGAAGAAGATGGAACCGCAGTAGAGGAAGACGATGCGGTAGAAGCACGCTCGGACGGCCCTAGCGACGTTCTTGCGGGGGTTCTTCATCTCGCCCAAGGCGATGCCGACTGCGCGGGGGGATGGGGTGATTAGCGGCTGCGTGCGTTTGCAGTAGGGTGTGGGGGCTCGACTGACCCATCTCGGTTCCGGTGTACGAGTACACGGCGGTGATAAGGGCGCTGACGAACCCGAGGAAGCGGCCGAGAGGGACGTTGTCCTTGATGAGATAGGTGGCGAAGGGAAGATCGCGCCATGTCTATGGGCAGGTGGTCAGTAGGGGTCGATGATGGTGATAGAGAGGAGGTGAGAGGTGAAGAGGGTGGCGATAGAGAGGAGGTGAGAGGTGAAGAGGGTGGTGATGGAGAGGCGACGATGACTCACGCGGAAACCCCAGCGGTCGTGGGAGGGACCGCCGCCGAGGTCGATACAGAGGGCCATGATCATGAGGCCGGTGAGGACGATGACCTTGAAGGAGGAACACCAGAACTGCGCGCGGAGGGGTAAGTGACGGGCGGTGGCGGCGGCAGTGGCTGTGGAGACTCACTTCAAACTCGCCAAAGAATCGGACGGGCATGAACTGGATGGAACCCGTGATAAGGATGAAGATGGCGACCCAGACGCCGTTGTTGAGCGTGGTGGTGGGGACCCAGTAGTTGAGGATGGCGGCGCAGGCGGAGAACTGGGTGGGGGTGCCGATCAAGTACTGCGGGATGGGAGGGAGCGGGTGAGCACGGATGGGGTGTGGGGGCACGCTGCGTCGGACGCACCTTGAGCCAGTAGCAGACACCGGTCATGTAGCCGAAGCTGGGGCTGACGAACCGGCTCGCGTGGCCGGGGAAGCCCTTCTGGTGGGGCAGGAATGCGGCCATCTCACCGAGCGCCTAGGGTCAAGGGAGGTTAGACGAGGGACGGGGTAGAAAATGGGTCGACGAAAAAGGGTCGAAACGTGTCGAGCGACTGAAGACGGGACTCACGACCATCATGGCGTAGCACAGCGTGCCGACGTAGCAGAAGGCAATGAGCAGGCCGACAGGCCCGGCTCTTGCGAGGCCCGTGCCGCTCCCGATGATGAGACCGGTGCCGATGGCACCGCCGACGGCCAGCATGGAGGCATGGCGGGACTTGAGCTGGCGGTGGAGATCCTCCTCCATGGGCGGGGCGGACCCGCTGAGGGAGGGGGCGGCCTGGACATTGGCGCTGGAGAAGCCGGCGTCCTTCTCCGGGTCGATGCTGTTGTTGTAGCTCTTGTCCATTGTGTCCATGGTGGTGCGGTGGGACGGGGGGGGCTGCTGGCGGGCGGGGAGAGACGAAGAGCAGCTGCCTGCCTCTTATCTTGATCGGCGAGCCGCTGGCGCTGGCCCATGCGAGCTGCTGTGGGCCCTGGGGTCTTGGCGCCGCTATCTATAGCCGTAGAGGGGGCGAGCTCCCGCGCCCGTCTTGCGGCGGAGGGGGGGCAGCCGAGCACAGCGAGATAAGCCGAGGCACGAGATGAGAGCGGGACGCGGCGGCCCGGCGCACAGGCCCACACACACCCTGAGCGCACCCACGAACCGTGCGCGGGTGGCACGGCGAGGCGGGCGGTCCCTGGCATATGCAGAGACGGCGAGAGGGCCGTGCACACATAATCACCACGACCCCCTGGCTCGCTCGCTTAGCTCGCTTCGGCCCCCGCAGCGGCGCCCGCCGCCGCGCGATAAGCTGCGTGCGGGCGGGAGGGGTCGATACACGGGGGGAATAGAGGGGTATAGACGGGGCGAGACGGGGCGGGACGGGCAAATGCAGCGCGCTGCCGGCATGCGGCGGGCCACGGAGGAACCGCAGCGGGCGGGGGGACACGTGAGAGGAGGGTGATCGAGCACTGG
Source organism: Cryptococcus sp. VH57_BW (assembly GCA_024271845.1). NCBI lineage: Eukaryota > Fungi > Basidiomycota > Tremellomycetes > Tremellales > Cryptococcaceae > Cryptococcus > Cryptococcus sp. VH57_BW. The sequence continues at coordinate 51,441 of JANBXI010000083.1, forward strand.
ACGAGGAACCGGCATGTGGCAGTGGCGATCACGTACGGTGCACGCTAACCCATGCCCACGGTAGGAGGCACCCAGACCGTGGCCATCCCCTCCGGCCCATGCCCAGAAACCTAATCAGCCGCAAACAATAGATCGGCAAACCCAATCTCGGGTGCATATCGCTCGCTCCACATGCACAGCACCATACGTATACACCTCTCGTTCAGAACAGCCTCCGCACCGGCTCGATGATCGCCCCCGGCTACACACATCGAGAATCAGCACACCCCGCCCACGACCCCACAGCCGGCCCACACTCACCTTCTTGACCACCCGCGGCAACGTCCCGCGCTGGAACCCTGCCCGCGAGTTCCACTCACTCCCCACCGGCACCGCAAAGCTCTTCTCGTACTGCTCCTTGCTCGTGTACGGATACGGCAGGTCCTTGATCAGGAACTGGCTCGCCTTCTTGTCCTTCTTCTCCGTGATGATCACGTTCGACCGCGCAAAGTCCTTGCGCGCCGTCGGCTCGATGCCCTGCGTCTTGACAAGGAACTTTGCGTTCGTTCGCTTCTTGCGTGCCCCCTTGCCGCCCCACGAGCCCTGTAGGTATCGCGGACGTTAGCATGTCGACCGTTTCATACACACAAATGCAACGCACCCATCCCGGAAGAGAAGTGTCCTCGACCTTCGGCGCATCCGCCTCCATCTGCCGCGCCTTCTCCGCCGCGAAATCCTCCACGACGTTGTCCCCCGCGAACGCCTCCGCCACCAGGTCCCGCTGCTCGAACGCCCGCGGGCCCTTGACAGGCAGCAGCTCGTTCTCCTCGTCGCTGTCGTCCCCCGCCGTCGCCTGACGCACATTCACATTCATACCCGCGGCCTTCGCCTTGCCCTTGCCCTTGGGCGCCGGCGCGCCCACCACCCCGTCCACAGTGATGTCAACGCGCTCGTCCTCCTCGGCAAGCTCACGAGCCATGCCTGCCTTCTTGAGCGCGCGCGTAGCCTTGTCCGCCGCGGGGGCGTTGGCGCCCACCAGAGCGTTGCGCTTCCGCGAGGGGCCGCCCGTCCCGGTGGAAGCGACCAGCCAGGGGTTGCTGTCGGGAGAGGGGGACTGCGGGCGCGAGAGGGCGGATTTGTGCGTGGACGGTCTCGCGTCGGTGGGGGTGGCGACGGGTGCAGGGGCGGGAGCGGACGATGTCTGTGGAAAGTGTCAGCAAGCTCGATACAGTACTAGAAGCTCGATACAGTCTAGAAGCCCGATACAGGCTAGAAGCTCGATACAGTAGGCTGCAGGATAGAGGACTCACGCCCGGCGTCGGCCCAGCAAACTTCATCCTCCCTTCATTCCCGCCGATGTTGATCATCTCTGCCTCCTCGTCGCTCCCACTCCCGCTCTCCTCGTCCGCGCCCCCCTCCTCCCCAAACAGCTGGATGTCCCGCCTCGCCTCCGCCTCCTGCTGCGCAACCTCCCTCATCTGCCTCTCCTCCGCCTTCTTCATAAACGCCATCTGCATCAGCCCCTTCTTCCCGCCCTCCTCGCGACCCTGCCCGCCGGGCTGCGAGAGCTGCGCGAGCTGGTCAAACGCCCGCTCCTTCACAGCCTCATCATCCTCATCCTCATCCCCCCCCTCGCTCTCGTCCTCGGACGACGATCCCTCCCCACGCCCGTGGATCTTGCGCGTCAGCCGCTCCTTCATATCCAGCATCTCCTCCTTCGCCCGCCGCCGATCCTCGAGCTCCCCGCCGTCCCCGCCCACGTCCCGCGCCCACCGCGACGACTTGGCACCATGGCGCAGCGTCGCACGCTCCTTGGCCCGCTCCCTCTCCAGCCGCTCCCGCTCCTCCTCCGCCGCCTCCGGGTCCAGCCGCTCCAGCTCCTCGAGACTCAGCCCGCCCTCCTTGCCCTTGGCCGCGCGCTTCCGCGCCAGCTTCCGGAAGGTCTTGGACTTGATCTTGGCCACGCGCTTCGCCTTCGCCTCGGCCCGGAAGAGCAGCTCGCGCTGGTACCGCAGCGCCGCGCGGCGCTCCTTGATCTCCTCCTCCGTCATCTCCTGCGCCTCCATCGCCAGGTCCTCCTTCTTGGTGAGCGCGTCTTCCGTGAGGTTGGCCCGGCGCAGGAGGCTATCCACGGCAGACTCCATGTCGTTCTGCGGCCGCCAGTCGGCAAGCACCTCGTTCCCTGTCTTGACGCCGCCGCGCTCCTTGGCTTGCAGCGGGAACGAGAGGTGCTCGGCTTCCTTGACGCGCTTCATCACGCCCGCCCACTTTTGCCCTTCTTCCTTGGTCTGGGCGTACGCCGCCTCCCGGTCGAGGCGCTCCTGCGCAACGGTCGGGAGCGGCGCTGGGAGCACGCCGGATTTCAGGACAGACGACGATTTCTTGGTCTTGGACGGGAGGAGCGCCGACGCGGAAGACAGCGAGGGGTGCGAAGAGATGAGAGACGAGATGTCGAGCTTTTGGTCTGGACGCGGATGTTAGTTGGGCACTGGCACTGGCACTGGCAACGGGCGCCCATGCGGACTCACTGCTCTTGATCGGGGCGTCACCTTCACGGATAGCGGGGCCCGCAGCGACAGGCAGCACCCGTCGCTTCTTGGACGGGTCGGTAGCATCCTTATCGTCATCTCCCGCCTTTCGTTTCTTGTCGCCCGATGCGAGCGAGTCGACAAAGGCGTCGAGGCCGGCAAGGGAGTCGGGGTCGGCGTCGTCGTCGTCGTCCGAGAAGTCGACGTCGGAGGAGTCCTCCCCAGCCTCTTCGTCGGAGGAGTCCTCACTGGACTCTTCGTCGTCGTCATCGCCCTCGTCCTCGTCGTCGCCGCTGTCGCTCGCGGACATCGCGACGTCCTCGCCGTCAGACTCTTCGTCCTCGGACACGGCGGAAGAAGCCTTGGCAGACTGGCCCACACTCTTCTTGGGCGCCTCGTCCTCCGACTCATCGAGGTTCACCGTGAGAGGCTTTGCGGGCTGTTCCAAAGTCAGCCTCGCCTCCAGACAAGCACAACGGCACCTCACCTTCATGACCACCTCGGCCTTCTTCTTGCTCTTCCCCCCCTTGCCTTTACCCAGCTGCGCAAACACATCCCCCCAGCGCTCATCATCGCTCCCGCCGCTCTCCCACGCATCGTCACTGTCCACCTCGCTCTCGTCGCTGTCGACCTCGTGCGGACCCTCCCCCGCAATCATCATCGCGACCCGCTTCACCCTCTCGGCCATGCTCTCCTCCTCGCCCTCGCTCTCGTCTCCGCCGCCGCCGCCGCGGCGCCCGCGGGACTTGGCGCCCGGCTCGGTATGGCGACGGCCCGCCGCGTCCTGCGAGTCGACAAGCTCGTCGTGCGTGAGCGAGTTCTGGAACGCGGACGTGCGGTGCCGTTTCGGCAGCGACGGGATGTAGGTGTATGCGTTCGCGGGGTCCTGCTTGCGCGGGGCTTTCTGCTTCGGTTTCGCGGTTGTGCTGGCGGTAGACGCCGAGAAGGGACGGGACTGGCGTGCCATGACGCTGTGGGTCGCTGTCGCTGTTGCAGTCCGGGCGAGTGGTTGCTGAACGAGACAGGATGCTGGTGTCGATGGACGATCCAAAATTGACTGGCGGGGTGGAGGCGGAGCGTTAATATCAGGAGGGTAGTTACACGCGGCCGTGTAATTATCTTCGGGTGCCACACTCCGTCGGCCGCTAACGCCGCGGGCTTTCGGATCGCCTGGGTGCTTGCTCTTCGCCCTCGCTGCAGCCACGGCCGTCGACCGGCCAGCTCAATATCTCTCTCACAGTCAGTCCAGTCCACAGCTGCCCCCCCCCCCAACCCCCGGCACACCCACCCCCCCAGCACAGCTCACCCGCCCCGCCCGCAGAAAATGTTCGCCGCCCGTTTCGCCCCCGCCGTCCGCGCCCTCCCCCGCCAGGCTTCGGCCGTCCGCTTCGCCCGACGAGGCTACGCGGAGGCTGCCGCCAACGAGGGCAAGCTCTCGCTCAGCTTGGTCCTCCCCCACCAGGTGAGTCACGGGGTGTACGGCGGGTGAAGAGCGGGAGGCGGGGGGGGGGGGGGGGGACGGGTGGAGAACGCATGCGGGCGGGCACTGACGATTTGGTCTTGTTTCTCATCGCGCTTCGGACTTGCTTCGGACGTCGTCACCGCCTCACCGCTGTATTGAATCTTGGATATGTGGCCCCCGCCCGCGTAACCCCTAACTCGCAACAGTCCATCTACTCGTCTGCCGGTGTCCTGCAGGTCAACATCCCCGCCGCGACCGGTGACATGGGTATCCTCGCCAACCACGTGCCCTCGGTCGAGGCGCTCCGGGCTGGTGTCGTCGAGGTGATTGAGGAGAACGGCCAGGCTGGCAAGAAGTGGTTTGGTGAGTTGCTACTGGCTGGGCGCGTTGGGGTTTGGGATCGGAGCTGGGTTGGGATGGGCAGGGAAATAGGGGGCGAGGGTGGAGCCGTGCGGCCGGGCCGGGTGATGGAGGTGGCGCACGGGGATGCGGACGTGGTCCTGAGGGTGCCACGCTTGTGTTGTGGTATCTACTCGCGACGGGTGTCCTCGCGAGGGAGGAGCCTCTCCCGACGTCAATCTCGCCGACGTGGAGCCTCTCCCGACGTCCATCTCGCCGACGTGGAGCCTCTGCCGACGTCAATCTCGCCGACGCGGATCGTCTGGCCGGCGCGACGCAGGTGGAGGGATTCAACAGAGCCGCGGGTGCATGCAAAGCACACAGTACTGACCCATTGCGCAGTCTCTGCCGGTTTCGCCACCGTTCACCAGAACAACACCTTGACCATCAACGCCGTTGAGGCTTACCCCCTTGACAAGTTCTCCGCCGAGGTATGTACTGTCTGGACGCCGCTCGGCAGAGCCATGCTGACGTGCCTGTCCGACCCCTGTCCTGCCCACAGAACATCCGTGCTGGGCTTGCCGACGCCAACCGGGTCCTTGGGTCGTCTGCCCCGGAAGCTGAGAAGGCGGAGGCGCGCATCGAGGTCGAGGTGTTTGAGGGTCTCCAGGCTGCTCTTGCCAAGTAGAGGGGGGGGCGTGGGAGAGCGGGACGGAAGAGTAGAAGCGCATGAAACAGTGAACAATGGTCGCGGTCTCGTATGTGCATGTGGTTCCAGCCGCAGTGAGCGGCTACAGCTATGCGCTATGCGGGGCGGTGTGCCGGACGCCATGCTGCGGCCTAGAGGCAGCCGCCCGGTCCCTCCGCGAGTCCCTGTGCGAGCCACGGCGTCGAGAAAAGCCGAAGGCCAAGCAAGCGAGCATAGACAGGGGGAGGGTCTGCCAGCAGCGCGGGCCGACATGCATGCCTGGCGGTATGCATAGGTGGTTGCGGCGAGGGCGAGAGCGTGGGTGGCCGTGGTAGCGACCGGATTATTATTATTTATTACTACATTACTGCATCAGGATGCTCCCGTTGCCGACCAGCCGGTGCTTCAAGCTCACCCCGCCCTGAGCTAGCTCCCGGTGCGCGGCATGGGCAGCGGGCATGGTGGCCGGGGGATGCATGGGGGGGTGGGCGGGCGGGGGCCGAGGGGGGGGATGGGGGGACGGGGGGACGGGGGGGGGGGATGCGGCTGGCTCTGTGCTGGGCTGGGCGTGAAGACGCCCGCTGGGAGGCCGACGCGGCGGCTGCAGGGCGCGATGCGGCGGTCGCAGGGAGGCGGGCCTAAACGACTGTCGGCCTTCGCGGCGGGCGGCTCGGCGGCGGCGCGAGGGCTCGGCGGAGCAGCGGGCTCGGCGGCAGCGCAGACGGCCCACACTCTCTACCATGCATGCATCCATCCCCGAGCGCCCGCAGCGCCCGCCGACAGCACCGCCAGCGCCGGCAAGCCAGAGCCGCGAAAGAGACAACAGACACCGCGAGACCGCAAGAAGCCCGCCGCCCCTACGTCAACAAACCCAATATCACCTCATTCCTTATCCGCCCTTTGTATCCACACCCATATCCCGCTTCCTCTCCACCCGTCTCTTCTTCTCGCCCCCCCCGCCCCTCCCGCCCCCCCACACACTGGCGACCCCGGGCCACACCCCCAGGACGTCGCTCCACCCTGCGCCGTCGATCCTTTTCTTCTGCGCGAAGCGAGCCGTCGCTGCTGGGTACCTCCCACCACTGCCCCCACCACCGCCCGCTCCTGCATCCCCCATCTCCCCCCTCCCCCACCCACCCGCCCCGCCTCGCCCGTCCCCTCTGCTCCCCCCCCCACCGCCGTGTCGCGCGGTCAGTGCCCCGTCCGCCGAGAGCTAGCGAGGCGCGATCGGGCCCTGCCGGGTGTGCTTGTGCGGAAGCGTCCAACCCCGCCGCGCGCTCTCGAGCTGGGCGACCGAGAGAAAAGCCACTGCTGCACGAGACGGTGCATGGCGTGGTGCATGGCGAGCGAGACAGAGTGAGAGAGCCACGGCGCGACGGTGAGTGTGCGTGCGGCCGAGTCCATCCACCCCATGGCTGACTTGAGCCGTCTTCCATGCTCCCTTCTATCTATCCCCACCGCCCCCTAGTGCACGGAACACTAGTTCCCACGCCCAGTTCATAAACATCCCCATCCGTCCGGCCACCCCCTCTCCCCCCCGCCCTCCGACACCTCCCACACTGCGCAACACCTCGCGACACCACGTCGCGCAGAGAGACTGCGTCTCGTAGCCAAAAGGGACCGAGGTCCGCCAGCCTACCAGGGGGCCATTCTGTATGTTCCCCCGCTCTCCCTCGCCCTCACCCTCACACGTCCCCGCCAGTCACCCACACATGCTGACACCTCGCCCACCCCGTAGACCCACCCTTCATGGCGGTCCCTCATCCACCCGCACCCATCAACTTCCCCTCTGGCGTACACCCCAATCCCCCTCCCCAACCACACCAACTCCCCTTCCATCTCCGACAACCTCCTGCCTCGGCCGCAATGATGCAGTCCGCTCCGCAGCAGTCCCCGCATCAGCAGCAGCAGCACCAGCTCGCCCAGCTTGCGGCTGCCCAGCAGCAGCAGCAGCAGTACCTGCAGCAACACCCGTACGCGGCAGGCATGTCGCGCCCCCCACCGCAAGCCATCGGCACGGTCCCCATGTCGTCCCAGCAAGCCGCTCAGATGCAGGCCAGCCAGCAGGCGCAGATGCAGGCGCAAGCCCAGGCGCAGGTGCAGGCCGCCCAGAACCAGCAGCAGCAGCAGCAGGTCCAGATGCAGCAGATGAGGCAGCAGCAGCTGTCGCACCAGTCTCTCGCCCAGGCTCAGGCGGCCCAGCAGCAGCAGCAGCAGCAGCAGCAACATCAGCAGCAACAGCAGCAGATACAGCGGGCACAGCAGCAGCAGCAGCAGTTGCAGCAGCAACAGCAGCAGCAGCAGCAGCAGCAGCGCGAAGCCGGCGTGGCCCCTTCACCCCACCACCCATCACCCTCCCCTCACATCGCACACCAGGGCTTCCCCGGTGGCGTACAACACTACCCCCTCCCCTCACCGTCTCAGATACCACGAGGCGGGCCACCAGGCCCTGGTGGAGGCCCTGGAGGGTCCTTATCGCCGAGGTCGTCGCAGATGAGAATGGCCCAAGCTCAGGCGCAGATCCAGGCGCAGATGCAGCATGCGCGAGGGGCACAAGGGGCCGCCAAGGGTGATGCTATGTGGGGGCAGCAGCTAGGTCCGCAGCAGCACCAGCAGCAGCTGCATCAAGCCCAGCAACAGCAACAGCAGCAACAACAGCCGCACCACCAGCAGCAGGGGCAAGGGGCCCAGCCGCCCGGCGCACTACAGCAGCCGCCCGGTCAGCCTGGTCAGCCCCAACCTGAGCAGCAGCACCATACCCCCCAACTTCTCCATATCCAGCACCATACCCCCCACCATCTCTCCCAGCCCACTCCTCAGCCCCAGCATACACCAAATCCCCAGCAGCCGCTGGGGCTGAACGGAAAGCCGGGACAGCCGTCGGGGCAGGGGCCCGTGGCCAGCGGGTCGGGAGCACACCAGGGCCAGCGCATGGAACAAGAGGGGTTCCCACTGGGGATGGCCATGTCAAGGGGGGCGAGTCAGCAGAGTCAGATGGGGAGCCAGTTAGGTTCCAAGGTGGGGAGTCAGGCCGGACGGTGGGATACCGAGACCATGTCAGTTGCCGTTGCGGGATGTCGAGATATGGCACTGACGAAACGACTGCAGTTTGAAAATATATGTGCAAGATTACCTCGTCAAGCACAACTTTCCTGGAGCGGCAGCGCAGTTCAAGGTGGAGGCCGGGCTTGGGGACCAGAGGGTCCCTATTAACGTAGCGGAGGGTGTTTTACACCAGTGAGTTGCAAGTTGATCCATCGATGGCGCACATGGGGGGACGCTGACGAGGCCGCAGGTGGTGGAGCCTATTTCTTGATGTGTTCAGCAGCGGTAACGCCGGGCAGGGTGCGGTGAACCCGACAACGTACAATGAGGTGAGTTGGTCGTTATACGACACTTCAGACTTGCAACTCACTCTCGTCCTCCACAGGCAATGGCGAGACTGCGGAATATGCGGCAACAACAGCTCGGTCTCGCCGCCAGCCCGTACATCTCCCAGGGCATCTCCCCCATCACCCAGCAGCAGGCCATGCAGATCCGGCAACAAGCAGCGGCAAACGGCTACACCCAGCAGCAGGCGACGCAGTATCTGCAGCAGCAGATCCAGCAACAACAACAGCAGGTGCTCATGCAGCAGCAGCAGCAGCAGCAACAACAACACCTGCACCGTTACGGCAACCAGCCTGGTGTGGGGTCCCCCGGGCCTCGTCCGTCACCCAGCCCCCTGGCGCACGGCGCGTCGGGCACGTACCCGCCCCAGCTGCAGCAACACAGCGGTCTACAGCCTCCCGTACCTGCGATGCGGTCGACCTCGCAATCGCCTGCGAACCCCTCTCCGCTCATGGGCTCGCAGCCCCACCCGGAGCACATGCCCACGCCGTCGCCGCACCAAGCACATATGCACCCGCCGACAATGAGCGGCGCAGTGGGCGTTGGCGTGAACGGGCAGATGCGGGTCACGTCGCAAGGTCCGCATCCTCCGACACCCCATCACCACCACCAGGTGATTGCCCTCGCTCAGCATCCTTCGCAGCAGGGCTACCCCCATCCCCAACCTCCTGCTTCGTCCACTGCCCCGAGCCCCGTCGCTGTTGGCCCGCCCGCACACCACCTCGCTCCACACCAGCAGCTCCAGCCGCATCATCTCACCCCGCAACATGCACAGATCCAGCAGCAAGTGCAGGCCCAGCAGCAGCGGTCTCAGCACTCTATCGCAGAGATCCAGGTGCAGGCCCAGAAGGTCCACGCGCAAGCGCAAGCTCAGGCTCAGGCGCAGGCCCAGGCGCAGGCTCAGGCTCAGGCTCAGGCTCAGGCGCAGGCTCAGGCTCAGGCTCAGGCTCAGGCTCAGGCTCAGGCTCAGGCTCAGGCTCAGGCTCAGGCTCAGGCTCAAGCCCAAGCCCAAGCACAAGCACAAGCACAAGCACAAGCACAAGCACAAGCACAAGTACAAGCACAAGCACAAGCACAAGCACAAGCACAAGCACAAGCCCAGCACCAGCATGCGCAGCAGCAGCAGCAGATGCAGGCGCAGGCGCAGGCGCAGGTGCAAGCGCAAGCCCAGGCCCAGGTCCAGGCTCAGGCGCAAGCCCAGCAGCAGCACGCTCAGCAGCAGCAGCAGCAGCAGCAGCATCAACAGATGCAGATGCAGGCGCAGGCGCAAGCCCAGGCCCAGCGCGAGCAGGTGTACCAGCAGCAACAGCAGCATATCCAGCAGACTGCAAACCAGATGTGGAGCAGCTTGGGGCTGGGGAACGTCAACCATGGCGTGATGAATTACACGGCGCAGACGTTGGGGCTAGGCGGGAAAGATGTGCAGAGCATGGGCGAGGAGGAGCGCGTGAGTCAAAGTAGCACGCTGATGTGATAATTTGGGGGGCTGACTAGCGGTTGTAGCGGCGACTGAAGCACCAGTACCAAACCAACATGCAGGAGAACCAGCGGAGGGCGATGATGGGGATCCAGGGGCAAAGGAATGACCAGTCGCCGCTTGTGACGCCTCAGCTGCAACAGCAGCAGCAGCAGCAACAGGTCGGGATGCAGGAGCAGATGTTGCAAGGCCAGGCTGGGCAGCCCGGTGCGAGGTGAGTTGCTCGTGAGCAAACAGGTACATGGACGTTGTGCTGATATGTTGCGCAACCACAGGGTAAACGGCTCCGCCCTGCCCGGCCAGTCATTCGAGCCGCCATCACAAGTCACCGACGAACACCCCGGTCCCGCTGCCACTGCATCTGCCCCCAATGCTCGAACCCCTACTCTCGCCACCATTCCCGCCTCCCAACAAGCTATCACGGCTACAGCCACCGCCGATAGAGGTGCCTCACCGCCGGACCGCAAGCGGAAGAGGAAGAACTCGGGGACCACAGGGCAGAGTCCGTTCGGAATGACGTATGGGGCGACTCCGCAGCCAGCTCAGCCGGTGACGACGCCGGGGCAGGGGCAGACATCCACACCTGCGACCCCCATCTACCAGTCGATAGCAGCTGGCGCTGCTCCTTCTCATCAACCCGCCGCGTCACCGCGCATCCCCATAACGCAGATGTCGCGGGATCGGAATCAGAGCAAGGGCGGGGCTATGCTACCACCGAAGACGACGACGCCGAAGCCAGCGATGACGCCGGTGCTGGAGGCGGAAACAAAGCCGGTCAAGGAGGGAAGACAGGGGAAGACAGGGAAGAAGACCCCGAAGCTGCAGCAGAAGGAGGAGGAGTTGGTCACTATGGTGAGCCCTGCTTATGTCTGAGGTGCTCGACGTCGGCCGATGCTGACATATTATGACAACACAGCGCGACGCACCCACTCCCAAATCGCTCGACCCTTCCCCCAATGTTGGTGTCATCATCGTCAACGACACCAACGCCAGCACCAACTCCACTCACGGCTTCACACCCTCCCCTCCCTCGGCATCCTCTGCTGCGCCTGCCAACGGCACTATGAGCTTGACGTTGACGCCCACGGACCTCTCGTCACTTCCGGGAATGAACCTCGGGATGAGCGGGATGGGGATGAACCTTGGCAGCCAGATGGGCGTGGGGATGGGGATGGACTTTGGCATGGGCATGGGGCTAGGTGCACTTGGTGGTCTTGGTGGGCACAGTAATGGGGGAAGCGGAGGGAACAGTGTGAACGGGGCGAACAGTGCGAACACTGGCGACTTTGAGTCGCTGATGGGGTTCGGTGTCGGAGAGAATTTTGACTTTGGGATGTACCTTGCCGGGGATGAGGAGGGCGAGGGGGGCGAGCTCCCGGTCTAGGGGGGGATGGATGAAGAATCGACGGGAAGGGGGGGGGGGGGGGGTGTCATCATCAGCATCTTTCATTGGTATCTCACAGTCAAGACGATCTGTTTGCTCTCTACAATATCTGTTCTTTCCGTATCATTTTCTTCCTCTCTGGTTGGTTTTCTTCACCTGTGTCTGTCTTTCTGTCTTTTACATTTCTCTGGGGATGAATCGGGGATCTATAGTAAGCATCGGGGTCTATATTGTATCCTCATCAATAGTTTTATCATGCACTCTCGTGACGACGTTGGGGAAACCAGAGACGCACGCTCCGAGTATACGACGTACCACAGGCGACGAGATAGGACGAGAGGAGACAAGCAGCCGGCGTTGGTAGCACGTGCAGAACACGTGGTACAAGACGCACCACATGCATGTGCTTTCTGGCGGGAACGCCGGATGTTGAAACACCTTGTAAACCACTCAAGCTTCCTGTCTACCCGTTCTACCCTTACTTCTAGGGTTGGGGTTGGGTGCATGGGGTTGATCCTTTATTATGTTTGGGGCGCAGATTGCCATATGGCCTATCACTGTTCCCCTTACGAACCATCACAGCTCGCTTCTTCTTCGATGCCCCCTTTAACACTAACTCGACCTCCGGTTCCCGTTCCTCTCCATCCCTTACCTCTTCGCCTTCGCCGACTCCTGCAGAGCCTTAGGGTTCAAACAGGTTCATTCGTCTTATCTAGGGCAAGGGTATAACCAAAGAGATGTAGGTATCTACACAACAAAGAAGCGCACACGGTCCCTCACCAGAGCGAGCTGGTAGTGCTATGAGGTAACGGCTGAGTGATGTGGTGAGTGGGAGTAGCGAGATACTGAGCTGGTAGATGAGGGTGTGGATGGGAGGAGGATGTATGTCTGAGAGGGTGCAGTAGTCGCCAAAACATGTCTCGTCGAAGTGCATTCCAGCCATAGCGGTGACGTGTCGTCCCAGCTATAACAGTGACGTGTTGTCGCTATGCACAGACTTCCCAGACCGCCACATTCCCCGGGGGAAATGGCGGTCTGTGCAGCGGCGAGGGGAAGCAGTAGTCATGGAGGAAACGTCAGGAGGTTGCCGCGCAGTCGGATGGAGACTATTGATTACGTAACACAAAGTCAGTGGCCCAGCGCGCGGCATCAAATCTTGTCCTCCCTGGACGTCTGAGCCCACTTCAATGGTGTATAGGGGGTGGTAGAAGCTATGCTTTGTACAGACAACATGGTTACCGACTGTATGCTATATGCGCTATTATACAAATCTCGTCCCTCCTCCCTCGAGGGTCTGACATTCACACAACCCTCATAACCGCCCCATACTTAGGGGTTATTGAAGTTCTCAACAGGCTGGGGTCCTACATCCCCGACTTGATTCTCCGCCTTAGTGGCTGTCTTGGGGGGCACCGGACGGTCGTGCAATCCCAACATCCATCTCACACGACGCAACTCAGACGCCAGCTGTCTGTCCCCTTCAGCATCGGGCTTCACCTCCCTTGAAGAATCAAAGTCGATGATAGCGAACCGCCCGTCTGCGCGTCGACGGATGTGCCGTGGCTCGACGTCCCTGTGGAGGACGCGGACGGCATGTAGCTGGCGATAGAGGTCTTCGATCTCGAGCCTGAAAA
>JANBXI010000084.1:0-63272 GCA_024271845.1 Cryptococcus sp. VH57_BW
TTTCCGTGACGGAAAGGTCACGGGGAAGTTCCGCATACTCGCCATTCCGCCCCAGCCGCTCCAAGAAATCCAGTGCACCTCCTGCCAGTGTCACCTCTCCTCCCTCATCCCCGTTCTCCACCAAAACGATTCCGTTGGCAACCATCGCCACACGCGCATAGCGCGCTCCTCTGATCGCCAGACCCATCCGGCACCCGCAGGCCTCGAATGCACCTATAAGGTAGCAAACGAGCTGCGAGAACAGCTCCGCAAGTGATTTGGTCGCCGGCTTCATCTCGGCCACGAGAGAGGCGGCACAGTAGACCCGTTGGTCAGTCTTGATGCCGATCTGGCGACTAAGGGTGGAGAGAGGGGCGCAGGCAGGAGCGGAGGCGGAATTGTAGGCAGAAGCGGAGACTAGAGCAGAGGGTCGAGCTGGCGCCGGAGTAAACTCTGGAGTCGGGGCGGGAGCGGAGGCAGGAGCGGAGGGTGGAGCCGGCGCGGGAGTAGACTCGGGAGCGGAGGCGGGAGTCGGGGCGGGAGCGCCGGCGAATGCAGGCTTTTCAAATCCCTGTCCACGCTCCTCGTTGTCAGCAGGAGCCCTTATTGCATTCTGAGTCCCTTACCTGGGGGAACGTCACAACGGTCCATGCAGCAACTGCACCGTCAGGGTTGCGGAACCCTGCCGCCGCACTGGGGGGTTTTAGCCTGCGCTCCGCGTTCGCCATCCACTTTCTAACCAACTGGTTGAAGGCGGAAGAGTCGAACTCCATGTCGGTGGATTCATCCGTCGCGACAAGAAGCTGGCCCAAGTCTAGGTTTCCTTTATAGTATTGCAGAGAGTTTTTGAACAGCTTGCCCATTTTGGGGAGTGGCTCGCCGCTGACCCCACAGAATTGGATGATCTGCCTGCCGATGTGTGTGATTGCATATTGGACGTCCGACTCATCCGGAGTGCTGGCGGCGGACACAAGCAAGAGGGGAGGAGAGGGCAGAGGAGAGGACACCGGAGGACCTGTGAGGCAGTCTAGGAAGGTTTGGGCCATTGTTGGGGCTGATATGGAAGGCCGTCTGTATATCGAGTAAGAGTGATAGATAGTAAAGGCTGTGAGAAGGCATGACATCGTGTAAGAGCGAAGTGTCACTCGTGCGTGCAGTAACATATGACGTGGCGTGGCTGCATCAAGAAGTCCGGCGCGTGACGCGGAATGACGATCTGGCTGCCACCTTTGCGTTTATCCTGCTAAGTCGCTAAAGACATAGACCCCCGCAGGTACGGGGATAAAGGGACGGCTGTGGTTGTATTAAAAGAAGTAGGGTGGTCAGTGTAGCTCTGTACTAGGTGCAATGTGTATGTGACGAATGAGTCGATGCATCGTGATATGTTGGCCAGCCATCGGATCTCTCTCGCCGGCTTCCACCTTCTTCACATCTCACAGCCTCCACCCTACACCCTCGACAGCCAGCCCATCCAGAACACCTGGGACAAGGCCATGAAGAACAAGAACTGCACGCGCCTCGAGCGCTGCGCGTGGCTGAGGGTCGTAACAGATGAGACGGAGGCGTCTGGGAGGAGGACGTATTTGAGGGAGCGAAGCTGTCGATTGATGGTGATGAGCGTTGTCCATCCAACAAAGTATGTGAAAACTCACCAGAAAGAAGGCGTTCGCACTGAACATGTACACAAACACTCCGAGCGTCGTCATCCTCCCCAGGCTCAGCATGCCGGCCAGAATGGTAGCGATGATGCCTACAAACTTGTATCCGCCGTACCCGACCAGTTCGACGCCCGACGCGCCGTTGTCGCGCACATCAAGGAGGTAGCACCCGAGCTTGATCGCGCAGAACTCGGCGATGACGACTGCGATGGCTTTGGAAAGGGAGACGCCGAGGACTTCGGGGTGGAAGCGAGATTGCAGGCCAGAGGCGAGGGCAGAAAGGAGGGTGTAGGTGACGAGGGCCATGGCTGGGGAATAGATAAACATGAGCTTTACTTCTCCAGAATAGCGCTACGACGTACTGGGAATGTAAAGGTCAGGAGCGTTGATGTCGTCCCGGGGCGCCTGCCACCCCTCCATTGCACCGTCAGGCGACCGCCGGATCTGGCGGGACCAGGGCTTGTGGCGCCATGGGAAGAGTACCAGCCGGAGCTTGTTTAACACGTAAAAGTTAGTCACGGAGAATGACACTTTGATGAGTTGGAGAGGTAGGTATTTTGTGAACTGCAATGGGCAGCCGGTACGAGTCAGCCGCCATGTGAAAGGTGCTGTCCCCGGACTCCACTCACGTTCTGCTCCACATACTCTTGCCCAGCAGCTACCGCACTCTTGCCGAATTGCATCCCCATCTGCGCCGTCGCATCGTTCATCCCCGGCCAGCCATTAAACCCCGGCGCCCCATACCCCTGGACGGCCTGCACCCCGCCTATCCCGGGCGTCCCCGCGGGAACGTACCCCTGCCTCATCTGGGGCATCCCCGCCTGCTGCGGCGGCGCGTACGCATTGAACCCCGAGGAGCTGGCTGAAGGCTCACCCACAGGCGGGGAGGAGTAGCGGACGTAGCCGTCTTGGGAGATGCGCTGAGCCTGGGAGTAAGGGGAGGAGTCGGTGCTCTGGGCAGGGGTGTGTGGGGGCTCGGGAGGGGGGTAAGCCGGGTGTGTGGGTTTTGGGTGTTGAAGAGGGGGCGGGGAGCGGGAGATGTAGGGTGGCTGTGCCATTGTGTATGTGGGTGTTGGATCGTAGGTAGAGATATCGTTGAATCTAGCATTAATGTCGTTGGCGCCATCGCCGTCCCGCTGCTCGCGGGCTGTCCTTGCTGGCAGGGCAGTCTCCACGCGTCACGAACGCATGACGTGGCCTTTTCGGCTTATTTTTCCCGCACATGCTGGCCGAGGTCCACCCGTGAAGAAGTTCGTGTTCATCAACAGGTATACTTGCAACGACAGCAACCCCAAGCATGAGCGAGCAGGAGCCAGAACAGCCCATCGCCACCGTGGTAGAGTCCATGGATGTGGACACAGCAATCGGAACTCCAGCCGTTCCCGAGCCCACAGGAGCACCGGAAGGAGCAGCTCCAGAGGCGGCTGCACCTGCTACCAACGGCGGCTCGACGTCCAACCCGCACACCGCCAAGCGAGCTCGCAAAGACCTGGGTCCGCAGGAGCCTCTCAGTGAGACTATCCTCCGTAGATTGACCCGCATCAAGGAGGGGGATGTAGTTCTGCTCCGCCTGCCGAGCGATATCATCAAGTCGGTCGTCGTGCAGAAGGACAGGTGAGCGGGCAGCTCTGGGACGGCACGAAGCAGAGTAGCTGAGCTGACACGAGCATACCAGCCTGCTGCAGCTCGGAAAGTACGGTTCTTTCCCGGCATCAGAGCTCCTGGGGAGACACTACAACATCACGTACGAGATCATTGCTCGCCCGGGCGGCGCGTCCGGCTCTGGGGCTGCTACGCCTGTGCCCGACTTGGTGGAGGAGGAGGCGTTGGCGTCGGGCGAGGATGCCGCAAGTGCGGGGGGGAAGAAGGGCGCGAAGAATAACAAGGGGAAGGGGAAGGAGACTATTCAGAAGGACCATATTGGGTGGAAGAACGTGTTAAGACCGCTCAAGAGGCAGCCTATAGTCCAGGCCGTGATTGGTACGTCGCCCCCTCGTCCAGCATGGCCGATAGCTAACGCCTGTAGCTATGTAAAGACGACATTGCGGAGACTAATGAGCTCATCGAGGACCTTGCCGAGTCGGAGAAGACGACCATGACAGCCAAGGAGATCGACGAGTTGCGGGCACAGGGCTTCAGCGCGGAGGAAATCATCCAAGCCCAGATGGCGCGACACGACAAATTTGGCTTGAAGACGGAGTTCAGCAAGGAGAAGTGGAGGCGACGGAAGGAGAAGAAGTGAGTGTTATCTGCTGATCAGCTGATGGACAACCCTGGTCAGGTTATGGGCAGAGCTGATCAGACGTCTATCTATGGATAGGTTCTACCAGACTGTCCTCCCACTCGCCCCGTCCATTCCCAACATCCTCGCGCACTACAACACCCGCAACCCCATAGGCATCCTCAACCTCCGAGAAGACACCCTGTCGCAGCTGCTGACCATGGCCAATGTCCGCCCCGGCGGGCGGTACCTCGTGGTCGACGATACGGGTGGGCTGGTGACTGCCGCGGTGCTGGAGCGCATGGGCTGTGAGGGCAGGGTGATGCTGTTTACGGACAGCGACAGCCCGCCTTCGTGGGGTATATTGCAGACGATGAACTTTTCGGAAAGGGAGCTGGCTGCTGTCAAGTACCTGAATTGGATGGAGGCAGACGAGGATTACAAGAGGCGTGAGCGCTGTTTTTTGGCCTGATAAATCACGGGGCGGCAAGATGAAACGCAGCTGACAGGACTGTACGGGGTGATCAGCGGCGCCGCCTGCTGCAAGCGACGATGTGCCGGCGGGTAACCCTCAGAAGGCGGCGATGAAGCTCCGGAAGCACAATGCCATGGTCGCAGAGCTCAACAAGACCCGGGACGAGCTTCATCGTGGCAACTGGGACGGGTGCGTGGCCTTGCATGCTGTCTGTATGTCCTGGGCGATGCAGCTGACATCTCGACTTGCAGGCTTATCCTGTCGTCCACGCTCTCGCCGATCTCTGTAATCTCGCGCCTTACGCCATACCTCCTCGGCTCGTCGCCCATCGTCGCGTACTCCCCCCAGATCCAGGTGCTCGCCGAGCTCCTCAACTGGTCCAAGAAGGACCCGAACTACCTGAACGACACGCTCAGCGAGAGCTGGCAGCGGACGTACCAGGTGCTGCCTGGCCGGACGCACCCTATGATGACTACCAGCGGGACGGGGGGTTATCTGTGGAGCGCTATCCGAGTGTGAGTCTCTGGGCAGGGCAGGCGTGGGTCTTGTGCGGTTTGGGGATCCTTGGCTGATGTGGACGGCGGCCATAGACATCCGTCGAAATTCCAGCCGGAATCGCACCAGCGGTTCAAGCGCCGGAAGACGGGAAAGACACAGGGGAAGGAGCAGGTTGCTGGCGAAGAGGGTTCACCAGGGGGCGATGGCCTGGACAAGGAGGAAGCTCTTGAGGAGCTTGAGGCTTAGGGTCGGCTGGAAGAGCTTTGTGGAGCGGTTACTTGCATCGACACATTCATCCGATGACATTGGCGACATGCATATTTACTTGCTACATTGAAACTAGAAACTAGATGCCCATATAGCCGCGGCCCTGCAGCCACACACAAACACAGCAGCATCCTACGCGGCCTTGCCCTTGGAACCGAGCACCTCAAAAAAGTGGTCGCACACCTTTGCGAACGCCTCGATCGCCGCCTCGGACGCGTCGGGGAAGGGCGTGGAGGCGGAGAGCTCCTTCCCGAGGGTCTCGCTGTACGGGTCTCGTGCCCAGGAGTTAATGTTGAACTGCAGCACCGCACCCATAGTTAGTTCCGTTGCCCGCATGCTCGTGGGTGAATGACGTGAGGGGAGAGAAAGGCAGAGGTATGCGTGCGGCCGAACGCACCTTGGAGACACCAGACTTGACCAAGTCTTGGAAGAGAGAGTCGGGGATCTCGTCCGTGCCATGCGCACACAGGTAGGGTATTCTGCCCTTGAAGCGGGACTGAAGGTCCTTCAAGCTGAGGGGTGTGGCACGTCAGCCTTTGCTTCGGGGGGAGGGGGGGGGGGGGGGGGGGGCTTGTTGGACGTGATGCTGGAAGAAAGATCCTCACATGCTGAGGTCGTACTTGGGGCCGCCGATGAACTTGTAGCTCCCGTGGAGGTTCTGTGGAGTGCGTCAGCGGGTGTTGCTGCTGTGGCTGCAGAGTAGCTACTTACGCCATATGACGGGGCAAGGATGTGAGCGCCAGTTCTGTCCGCAGAGCCAGGTAAGCAAGCATTCTCCCAAGGCTGCAGCGACTGCAGGGGCTGCAGCGTGTGTTGGGCAACTCACGCCTTCATAAAATCCTCGGCCTTGGCCGGGTCTGTGAGCATGGCGCCTGTGATCTCCCTCAAGCCAGCCTCTCCACCCTCTAATCGCCCGAGCTCGACCTCGGTCGCGACGCCCTGTGGTGCTCGTCACGTCAGCTACGGGCTTCTGAGCAAACACACTCCGCGCCCGCTGCACTTGCCCTGCTACCTACTCCCTTCGCCCTACGCCCTGGTGCCTCTGCACCACCTACGAACGCCGACCAGCAGTCATCGACTCACAAGCGCAACACATCGCTTGATGTACGGCACGGCGATGGAGATGTTCTCCTCGTCCGTGTCGGCGTGGCTCGCGTCCACCATAATGCTGTCAAACTTGATGCCTTGCTCTGCGAGGCCGATCGACTGTTCGAGGTGCGCCGCGTCGGTGGCGTGGTCGAGGTGCACAGAGATGGGGACGGAGGCGCCGTGTGCGCTGAGCGGGGGATGCGGTGTCAGCTCGGGCGGCAGCACTGGAGATGTTGCACCCATGCGATTGCAGGCACTCACAGGGTGAGGCAGTACTGCAGGAAGGGCCCGCCGCCAGCGGCGAGGGTGATGGGAAAGAGCTGCAGAATGGCGGGGGACTTGTTGCGCTCGGCAGCGCGGACGAGAGCGACGGCCATGTTGGCGTCGTAGCTGTGCGCCGCTGGGTGTGAGCGAGGGGCGGCGGGGGTCTTGGGGGGGGGCCGCTGCTCACCACGTCTGTGCGACGACACCGTAGCCGCCTGCCTCTGCGCGTGCGAGGATGTTGAGGGTGCGGTTGCTTGCGAGGGACATTGTGGAGAGTGGAGAGTGGAGAGTGGGTGTGGGTGTGGGTGCGGGTGCGGGTGGCCGGCTGTGGTGGAGTTACGTATTTATTTATTTGTGCTGCCGGTGACATTCGCCCCTTCGGCCCGGTTAGACGCGGCTGCTTGGCAGCTGCTTGGCCCGGGCCGATACGCCAGTCACGTGCGCAGGCCACGTGGCCATAGCCCCTTCAGGCAATTCCCCAGCCGGTGGAGGCTGTCCGCCTCGCGACGCGCACTGCAACAGCACTGTTTACTTGATGCTCCTCCAACCACTCTGAGGCGGGGCAAGGCGGGCCAGAGCCCGGGCGAATACACCAGCGCAGGCATGTCCTTGGCACCAGCTGACACAACGCGCAACAGGTATATATGAAATCGCAGAGAATTCCGTCCGGCACATGCCTTGCCTCGACAGCGCCTCCTCGTTATAGGCAACGCTTCTGCCACCCTCCCCACGGTACACCACGCCACCCCGCCCACCAGAATGCCTGCACCCGATGACGTCAGCATCAGCGACCATGACGCTGTTCACAAGAACACGGAGGAGTGGCACGAGAACGACAATCCCCTCAATGACAAGGACGCTGTGCAGCTTGCGGCCGAGTATGTCCCCGGCTCAGACGCGGAGAAGGCCCTTCTGAGGAAGATCGACACGCGTCTTCTTCCTTGTATCTGGGCGCTTTACACTCTTTCGTATCTGGACAGAGCCAACATCGGGTACGTGGGGGACGAACGCCCCGGGCATGCACGAGGCGAGGACTGGCGCTGATCTGGCCTCTGAACATACTGCAGCAACGCAAAAACCGGTGGTCTTGAGAAAGACTTTAACATGACCTCCCAACAGTACTCTATCGTTCTCCTCGTAGGTCTCCCTCACTGTATTCTTGTTCTTTCTTTCGACCACCTGGCTTAACCAATAACCTTCAGGTCTTCTTCATCTCCTACGTCATCTTCGAGGTCCCCAGTAACCTCTTGATCGCCCGCGTCCGCCCCTCTCTCTACCTGAGCGGCCTCTGCGTCCTCTGGGGCGGCATCGCCGCCATGATGGCCGCCACCAACAACTGGAAGCAGATCGCCGGTGTGCGTTTTGCCCTGGGTGTCGCTGAGGCCGGTTTCTCCCCCGGTGTCACTTTTTATCTCTCCTCGTGAGTGCACCTGTTGTTCTGGAGGCAGCAGGCTGTCAACAGCACTGACCGTCCTGAGCAGCTGGTACAAGCGATACGAGCTTGCCAAACGATACTCCATCTACTACACTGCCACCGCCATCTCTGGTGCCTTCTCCGGTCTCCTGGCTGGTCTCATCGTGCGTTATCTATCACCTTACGATCGCTTGCTGCAGTGGCTAAGGCTCGAAACAGACTCAGCACCTTGACGGCAAGAGGGGTCTGGCTGGCTGGCAGTGGCTCTTCATTATCGAGGGTACCGCCTCTTCCTTCCTCGGCCTATTCACCTGTATGTCGCCTCTCTACCTTCCCCCCTGTCCTCGTCCAGCCACTTATAACCTCTCAAGGGTACTTTATGCCCGACTGGCCCTCCACCACCCGTTTCCTCAGCGGTGAAGAGCGCCTCCTAGCCGCCCAGCGACTCGCCCACGACGGCCTCGGAAACACCGCCGGTGCCCAGGGCCACCTGGGCCACTTCCAGGCGATGAAGCTGGCTGCTTGCGACTGGAGGACTGGGATATTCACCGTGCTGTACATGCTGGCGACTGGGGCGCAGACGATCCAGTACTTTGTGCCTACTCTCGTTGGAGCCTGTGAGTTGTCTCTTCTGCGTCGGCTACGAGGTGGCGGTGGTACGCAGGCTGACGTGGGCCGCAGTGGGCTGGACTGGGTACCTTGGACAGTTCCGTACCATCCCTCTTTACGCCTGTGCTTTGTGAGACTTCTCTCCTCCGTGTGGTTTGGCGTTGGTGACACTGCTGACCGCCATCTCTTACAGCGTGTTCATCCTCAGCTTCTGCTGGGCGGCGGACCACTACGAGAGGAAACCACTCGCCATTTCGATCGCCGCGGGCCTCGGTACCGTCTTCTTCATCATCGTCACCGCTACGACAAACCACATGGTGCAGTACGTCTTTCTCATCTTTGCATTCGGCTGCGTCTACGCCCTTCCTCCCCTGGTAAGTCTGCGTCTCTCCTCGTCCATCCTCGCTCCCATGTGAGACGCTGACCAGCCGTCTCTCTGCCGCCTCGGCATCTGCCTCGGTATCCGCCTCTGCAGATCATCACGTGGGTACCCAACGTCCTCAGCCATCCCGCCGAGAAGCGCGCCGTCGCCATCGCCATCGTCAACGCCCTCGGCAACTCTGCCTCCATCTACGGCGTCTTTCTCTGGCCCGCCACCGACGCCCCGCGCTACATCCCCGGCTTCTCAGCCACCACCGTCTGGATGGCGCTCATCGCCATCTTGGCCCAGGTCATGGCGTTCTTGGTGAAAAAGTACCCGGTGGACAGGCTTGATGCCGACAAGGCTGTGCAGCAGGAGATTGAAAAGCAGCGGGAGAAGGCGCAGCTCCAGAGCGCGTAGCAGAGTCGTTAGTTTATTCTCGCGAGTAGGGGGGGGGGGGGTAGGGGCTTTTGCGTTTATGTCGATCGTCGGGTCAATCGGTACCTTGGATGTACAGTTTAGGTGTGACATAGTGGTTTGGAGCTGGGAGAGCCTCATGGAGCTCTCGCCAGGGTACAACAGGCCGACAGAGGGCGAGGGGCGGGAAAAGTGGAGTGGAGGTCTCGCCCCCACGGTGAACCTGAATGCCGGCCCCAACATGTAACATCAGGCAAAGTGTGCCCCCAGCTCACGGGTCCGCACACCGCCCCCCCAGTCGGTCACCACCACCAGCTGCTCGCATGCATGTCCGCCGATAGACAACGCACCCATCACCTTTTGGGTTCCAGCATAAACATATCCCACTTCTTCTTCTGCTCATCCTCCCCCTCAAAGTGGAAGTTGACCCCTCGGATCTCATCAAACCCCTCGTCGGCACTTGGTTCCTCAAACGCCGACCCGAACGTGCTGAAGGCGATGCCGGGTAAGAGCGTGCGGGAGGGTTCGCCGGGAGTGGGATAGTACGCGCGGTACAGGTTGTTGTGCTTGGCGAGCTCGACGGGGCAGTGGAAGTGGAAAACACTAAGCCAGATAGGGGCGTCAGCGTGTCTTGAGACAACTCATACAATCAGGGGGCACTAGAGCTGACGTACCGGATGGGGACGTCGAGCTTGGACGCTAACGATATCCAGTATGCCCGTGTGTCACGATTCCGGTTGGTGTTGTCTGCCACGCTCCCCGTCAGCTACGTTCCCACCCGTCATCTTTCATGGCACGCCCGTGTACTCACCCACAACGATCGACTTCCCCTCCTTCACCAGTCCCTCTGCAATCCTCAAGCATTTATCTCTCGTCCCTAAAGTATCCTGATTCACATGCGCATACTTCTTGGGCGCAAAGTGCTTGCGGTAGAAGGACGATTTGCCAGACGCTGGGGGGCCGACGAAGAGGACGATCTCTACCTCCGGACGAGTAATCGGCGTATGTGACGGGACGACGTGAGGCACTTTGCTGGTGCGTCAGCGTCAGCGCTTCCAAGACTGCGATCTAGGTTGCGAGGTTACCCACAAGATGCGAGGTTGCTGAGCTGTGAGGGACGGAAGCCGATAGGGGGTTCGGGGAAAGAAGGGCGTGGATGGCCGAGAAAGTGCTCCTGCGCGGATGCTCAGCCCAGTGCCGTGTGGTTAGTCTGTTCGTGGAACCGGGGCAACCACTCACCTCGGGCGTGACAAATTTCAAGCCCACATTGACCGCAAACTTGTAGTCCGTATCACCATGATCCTTCCTCTGCCCTGATCTTGCCGGCCTGCCCGCGGCGTCACCCACAAATAATGACCTGCCCATGTCGACCTCCAGTCCCTGCTTGCGGTAGAGCTCGGTGACGACCTGGAACATGCCAATGTTGGGCTTGCGGTAGACATCGTTCATTTCCAGTGCAGCGAGTACCCTCAGAGGGACGTCTTTAGGCATCTGTTTCATTCGGTCAGCCTGGGCTGTTATGACATTTGTCACGCCCACGTGAGAGCCCACCTTAGCAGCGATCAGCGGCAGCTTCGCTTTCCACTCATTCCTGATCTTTTCCCGCTTATCGCCCTGGTTGGATATCACCACGATATGCCGCCCCTCGATATAATCCTTCTTGAGCTTCTCGGGCACAGACGGGTTCCACCACATCCAGTCATTCCTGCCCTTGGGGAACTGGCCACCCAGGCGGGGCTTGATGAGCGTGCCATCAAGATCGTAGAACGATATGGCGATCTTTTTGAGAGACTCGGATGGACTTGTGGATGTGGAAGACTCGCGGGAAGGGGGAGGGACGGAGATAAAGGGGTCAAGGTGGACAAAGTGGATGAGGGAAGGAGGGGAGGGGTGGAATTTGCCAAGGTCTGTCACCTTTGCGCCGCCGGAGAAGAAGGGGTGGGCTGCATGGACTCGTCAGCTGCGTCTGTGATCGTCACAAGGCATAGCTCACTCTTTTTTGCAGGGGGCTTCTCGCCCTCTGAAGGCCTTTTGACAGGGGGCATTTCTGTCGTGTGGCCGAATGCTAGAGTAGAGACTACTGCACTGGAGTCACTAGACGATCTTCGCGTCCATGCGTTCACAGAGGCGACAACGCGCCAGGAAGCTGTCGACGGGATCAAAATCCTCCACCGTCATCTCCCGCGATTCTTTCTTTCAGTTCTGGGCTGCTTTGACTCGATCGTCAGAAAACTCGCTGCTTCTCATACACCTCAATTCAGCCATAGAGTTGGGACAGCATCAGAACTCGCCCAACATGCCCTCAGAATACACCCCCGAGACCTTCAAGGTCCTCCTCAAAAAGCTCGTACAGACCCCCGAGGAGTTCACTCCCGAGGATTGCGCCCAGTGCTTCCAGCACCTGTGTGTCCGGGGCGCCAGCGATGCGCAGGTCAGTCAGCTGCAAGTCCTCCTGCCTATCTGCGTGGGAAAAAGCTGACAGTGGCTGTGTTGCATAGGCGGGGGCTTTCTTGACAGCGCTCACCCTCTCCGGCCTCGAGTCCTCCGCGGAGATTGTCGCTGCTTGTGCCTCAGTCCTGCGGCAGCATGCCGTCAACGTGGAGAACGTCGCGCCCGAGCAGTCTCAAGGCAAACTCGAGCATGGCATGTGGGACTACAGAGATTCCGACAAGGAGGGAGATGGATACAAGGGGCTTGTGGACATTGTTGGGACTGGTGGTGATGGCTGGGACACTTACAATGTCTCGACCACTGCTGCTGTTGTCGTTGCCGGTGCTGGCGTGCGTGTGGCCAAGGTGAGTGCTGCAGGAACTACTGACCAGGCATGACACATGTTCATACTATCTCTCGCAGCATGGCTCCAAGGCCGCTACGTCTACCTCTGGCTCTGCCGACCTCCTCCTCTCCCTGGACTGCCGCCTCGCCTTCCCCGCCTCCGAGGTTCAATCCTTCTTCCCACACTCGCCCTTCCTCTTCCTCTTTGCCCCACACTACCACCCCTCCCTCGCGCACATCGCGCCCGTCCGTCGGCACCTCAACTTCCGCACCATTTTCAACGTCCTGGGGCCGCTCATCAACCCAGCAAAGCCGCAGCGGATGCTGCTGGGTGTGGCGAAGAGGGAGCTGGGAGATACCTTTGCGGAGGTGCTCAGGCTCTTGGGTGTGGACAGAGCGCTTGTAGTCTGCGGTAAGGAGGGGCTGGACGAGATCAGTCCCGAGGGAGAGACCTGGGTAAGTGCCTCCTGCCGCCACTCTACTCATGCGCATGACCACTCACGCCCGATAATACAGACCTGGTGGTTGGAGAACGGCAAGATCACCACTGGCACCATCCACCCCACTACTGACTTTGGTCTCCCCACACACCCTCTCTCTTCCGTGCGCGGCTCTACCCCCGACCTCAACGCCCTCACTTTCTCCTCCCTCCTGTCCTCTTCTGCCCCTCCCGCCCACCTCTCGGCCCCGGCGTCCGCCGAGTCCCCCTCCTTCGCCGCTATTCAGGACTACGTCCTCCTCAACGCGGCAGCCCTGTTTTACGTCTCGGGCAAGGCCTCCTCTTGGAAGGAGGGTGTGGATATCGCGCGAGAGAGCATTGAGAGCGGGGGTGCCAAGGCTGCATTCGAGGGGTTTAGGGATGCGAGCAAGAAGGCTATGGGCGAGCATGTCGGGGAGATGGCAGTTGAGGACGATGGAGGTGTGGCGGCGAAGAATGGGACGGTCAAGGCGTGGCTAAAGTCGAAGAGGGAGAGGTCGATGACCCCGAGGGAACAGAACAGGGAGCGAAGGGAATAAGTCGTGAAACAGGGGGTCATCTGATGCCTGACGAGTCTATACACGCAAGACGTTGTGCAGTGGTCATTCAAATATACGACGACTTATCTCGATCATAATAAATGGAACGGGCTTACTGCGGACCAGCTGCTGATATATCGGACTGCATATATTCACACCCTCGTGCACTCTTGGTGCCTCAGTGTATTTCATCGTACGCTCACGTTCGGCGGTAGACAAGGGAGAAGACACGATGCACATCGCACTAAATCAAACACAAGCCCAAAGTATAAATGACGTTGACAGCACCCGTACCCCTAAGCAAGCCCCTGCTCCACCATCTCCTTGAACCTCTGAACCACAGGCACCATCCCGCCCTCGTCGACCACAAATCCGAGGCTGAGGGGGTAGGCGTTGTCGAAGCGGGCGGGCCAAGAGCCGACGATGCGGCGGTTGACGGGGTCATCCTGTTGTCATGTAAGCGTAGTATCTGATGTCCATTGGAATGTTGACTCACCTTGAACTTGACCAAGTCCAACGCCTGCTTCCCTGCCACCTTCTCCAACGCCTCGAGCTCCTCCCTCACGGTGACGGTGAATCCGGGAAGGAACGCCCTGGCATCGCTGTCAGCTTTCTTTGGGTGAAAAAGGGACCTGTCATCGAGACCACTCACACCCTGGTGTGAGGCAAGTACTTTTCAGCCGGTATGTGCTTTGCAATCACAAAGTTTTTGATCGTCGTCTCCGGGCTGGCCACCCACGCCGCCAACTCGAGCTCTGGACTGTCGAGCCCGTCCCCGACCGGGCAGAGCGCCTCCACACCATGCAGCGGTTCCCTGATGATCCCCGAGATGAACGCGCTGGTAGCCGCCGAGGGCACACCGGGCCTGACCACGATGGTGGGCAGACGGAGGATTCGCCCGTCGATAAAGCCGCGGCGGGTGTACTCGTTGACAAGGAGCTCGGACGAGAGTTTGCCCATGCCGTACGAGCCCTCGGGAGTGGCGATCGTGTGGATGTCGACAGTGTGGGGAAGGGGACCGCCGTACACGGCGAGGGAGGAGGTGAAGATGAACTTGATGGGGTTACAGGAGACGGGGCGCACAGCGCGAGCACCCTCGAGCATCATCCTGATGGAGTCGACGTTCACCTGTCTCACGGCTGTCAGCTCGGCATCCGTGGCATCTAGTGCGTGAGGGGACAGCCAGCCGAGACTCACCTTCAAGCCAAGGTCAAAGTTATCCTCGGAGCCACGGCTCATGATCCCGTGGAAGCAGTACACCGTGTCGGGAACCCCGAACTCGGTGTTGTACAGCGCGTCAATCTCCCCCTTGCTGGTGAGGTCCGCCTTTCGGGTGACGACGTG
Source organism: Cryptococcus sp. VH57_BW (assembly GCA_024271845.1). Taxonomy (NCBI): domain Eukaryota; kingdom Fungi; phylum Basidiomycota; class Tremellomycetes; order Tremellales; family Cryptococcaceae; genus Cryptococcus; species Cryptococcus sp. VH57_BW. The sequence goes on from JANBXI010000084.1 coordinate 14,389, forward strand.
TTTGGCAGTCTTGGGAGCTTTGGGCTCGACAATGTCGGCGAGGATGAGGTGGACGTTGGGGGTGAGGGGGTCCGAGAGGAGCTCATGAGCGAGCTGCACAAGGTCGGGAGTCAGTTCAGCTCAAGGTGTGTGATGACCGAACCGATGGACGTACGAGACCACCGAGCCACCCGGCAGCACCGGTGACGAGCACGACGTTGCTCCCCGCAGACCCGTTTCCGTTGGCAGCGACCATTTTGTTGCCTTGTTGTGTACTGTAGTGGGTGTGTTGGTTGATAGTGGCGATAAAGATACCACAGACGATGCTGCCGACTTGCTCTTCTCATATATCGCACCTTCATTTTCCCGCCCCGTCTCCCCCCCACGCCTCCGGCCCGTGGCGAGCTCACTGGTCCCCAGTCCCGGCTCGGCGGGATGCCCCTTCGCGGCCCCTCACAGTCGTCGTACCCTCGATGCCCAGCATACCAGTAGGGCCGTAACGTGACGATATTTCCAGACGCCTTGGAAAGGAGGACCAAGCCCGGAGAGACCAGATCACACCGGCCGGGCCTATGACTCGCGCGACCCCGGACCGATATTTGCCGGACGCGACGCGAACGCCCGCATGAGTTCCAGTTTCGAATCACGTGTCCCAAGCGACAGCCCAGCCTTGCACCAGCCTGCCAGCATGCCAGCCTGCCAGCATGCCATGTATGCAGTGCAAACCGACACTCAAAGAGCCAAAAGACTACAGGTCCCTCTGTTGAGCCATCTCACCCAAGCCGGAAAGCGTAGAATACAAAAAGGGAAGGGTCCAACCGGGAATTGAACCCGGACTACATCCATTACGTAAATCGCAAGAGACTTCGAATCCCGAAGGATGCGTGCGACGATTACACTATTAGACCTTTTCCATGTTCGATGCAAATTTTCATCATACTTATCCTCATACTGAGCAACAAAGTTGTTGAAGGGCAAATATCGCCAAAGCATGTGTCATGTATCTTGGGGCACGAGGTGAACGATATAACGAGCCCTAGAATGTGTAACGGGGATTCAAGGAGTCGATACAATGCATGCAAACTTCCTATGTCTGATAACGATCGTGCGCCAGAGTCCTCCCGCCGATGCCGTAATTGTCGCGATGACGCTCTCTCAACACTTCCTCTTCCCATCCTCGTACTATACTACCTAAACCCCGTATCCCTACTATACTATACATCGGGCGCGCATAAAATAAACGTAGCGAGTGATGCCTATGCTGTTACAGTGCCCCAAGATCTATAATAAAAATATCCCTCCTCCCCCGTCTCCGCCGACTGTTTCCCCCATAAGTCCACTCTCAACAGCCCTGCTGTTACTTCATCTTGAATTGATGACCGACCACCCCTCCGCCCTCCACCCTCCCTCCTTCATCCCAGACAATTCCAGCAGCGCCTCTGCTCTCCTCTACGGCATTGTCTCGAAGCTCTGGTTCGCCGTCGGCAAGAACTTGTCAAAGTACGTGCCCCAGCTCTCCCAGTCGAACGTGCTGACAGGTATACTATCCAGAAACCCGGGGTCGAACATTACCGTGCTGTCAGACCCGGTAGCCTGGGCGTTCTTCAGTAAAAATAGCCGTGTGGTGTCAGCTGTGAATATGGCAAGGGTAGTGGGAAAATGTTATGATCGTACTCACGTGAAAGGCGGGTTCCATCTCGCCGTAATTGAGCTGCGGGTTGAGGTTACTGCTCTGCCTCTGGAGATTTTGTATACCGTTCAGCTGCACCTCCTGCGTCGGTATCTCTGGCATTGCCAGCGCCTTCTGTAAGTCCCCCGCAGTATCCTCCCTACTCGCCCCGCTGCCCTCGCCCGCAGTCTTCGCCACCGCGCTCTTGGACGCCGGGCTCGAGGCCAACGCCCTCAGCTGCGCCAGCTTCTCCTCAGGCAGATCCCTCTCCAGCACTACATCCCGCGCCTCCAGCCCCGAGGCCGCTGCAGCCTCCTCGTTGGGCGCGACGTACACGCCGCCACCAGGGCGGGACGCGTCGGGGAGGAACACGACTTTGCTTGGAACTTTGCGCAGGTTGACGCCGGCGGTGGGGTTGCCGGAGGGACGGGGGCCGGAGAGGGTGTCCATGCCAGATGGGTTGGTCTTGGTCTTGAGGGCGGACTCGTAGAGAAGGGTCATTGTCTCGCAGGTCTTGCGGCGGATGCTCATTTGGTCTGTGCAAGAAGTATTGGTCAGCGTGTTGGCGGCGGGTGTTGGTTCGTAGGAGAGGCTACTTGCCAGGCTGAGCGAGCGCCTCCCAGCGGGTAGACGTCTGCTTCACAAGCTTCAACATCTCGAGCGAGTCCTCGTTCCCCCTCCTCGCCCACGTGTGATACTGGATCAATGCACAGCTCGTCGCGGTGTACGAATATATAAACACCGAGTCGAGCGCGTCATCGTGCGCGTTCAGCCACTGCAAGGCTTCGCGCGACCACGCCACCATCTTGGTCCACTGCCGGACGTCGAGGAGGAACTGCAGATGCGGGGGGAACGAGTAGTTTATGCGCATGAACACGCGCCAGAAGAGGAACTGGACTGCAGCATACGACATGTGCAGGAGAGCTACGCGGCCAAGTCAGCTTGACGCCTTATGCAGACATGGTCCAACTTGACCAGCGCAAGTCAAAGTACGAGCGACATACCGGCGACATGCGAGGTATCGTTCCCATGGAACTGTAGCGACTCTGGCAAATTGTCCTTCCACTCTGTCATCTCCTTCACAAGCCCCTTGAGCTGTGTGTCCGTCGCATGCTTGATGCCCGTCGGGCTGTACACGGTCTTGAGCACCTTGCCTATGATGATTGCCAGCTTGAGCTGCTCGCCGAGCGCGAGGAAGCTCGGGTCGATAACCCAGTTGACGGATTCCTGCTCGGGAACGACCTCATACGCTGCCGGCATGAGGACATCGCAGTCAAGGAGGTCGATGAGGAGAGGGATGCCGAGAGCAGCGCCGTACCACCGGTCCATGATGACGCAGACGGCCCAGATGCGGCGACGGAGCTCGACATACGGGAGGTCCTCGACGGGGGAGTCGACGTGATGTGACGACTCGCGGTGCAGACCGAGGTCTTGCGCCTACAGGACTGTCAGTGAGCGCGTGTCTTAGTACGCGTATTGATGAGACCACTTACCATTCGGATAGCAGCCCCCGTCCGGATCAGAGACGCACTCGCGGTCGACGCCGTCGGCTGCGCATGCAAATCCCCCACCTGCGCCAGTAACAGCAACGCCTGCACGTTCTCCAGCCTCGCGTCGCTCAGTATATCATTCGACCTCATCAGCCCGTTGATCACCCCTCTCACGCCTGTAAACACCTCCTTCGGGAACTGCCTTCGTGTCGCCCCCAACCCGCATATCGCGTACAGCATCAGAGGATTCGGGTTATTTTTTGCAGCAAACTCTGCGCGCGAGATGATGGGGAAGAGGGGCGCGAGGTCGTTGAAGTAGGCATTGACGAGGAGCGACATTGTGTGTGCGCCGAGGACGGGGCGGTTCAGCCGGTTGTGCGCCTTTGTAGGGTCGTGCGGGTCTGCGTCGGCGAACAGTTTGGAGTGGGGAGGGGCGTTGACGCGGATAAGCCCGTTGCCGTCCTCGAGGACCTCCCAGGAGGTATGTTGGCGGAGGTCGTACGCTTCGGAGGAGATGGCTGGGATGGCGGTATGAAGAAGGAACGAGATGGAGGTGGGGCCTGGTGGGCGGATGTGAGGAAGGGAGGGGGGGGGGGAGAAAGAAAAGACGAAAGAGGAAAGGTCAGTGGGTGGCATGTTCGCGGCGAGAACCCGAGACTCACCTTCCACTCTTCCCGAAGGCGTCCTTGCCGAACTCCTGCCCCCACCCGTGCTACCCGCCACGCTCACATTCTCGAAATTAGGGCTATCACTCGCCGGGCCCGAGGGCGCCTGGTGTTTGAATCCATGAGACACCATGGGCGACTGGCTGGGCCGTTGCGCTGGTGCCACCGAGTCTGCGCTGGCCGTCAGCGGGTAAGCGGGCGGCCGGGCGGCAGAGGGCAGGACATGAAACTCACCGCCTGTACGCTTTTTGAAGCGAGTCTCGGTGATGGGCAGGAAGAATGTACACTCGAGGTTGTTGGACTGGCAGTGCGCGCAGATCGGGAGGGCGGCTATTCCCTTGGACGACTCGTCCTTGAGGATATCGCATCTGATCTTTTTCGATCGCTGCCGGCCAAGTCGCTGGTCAGCACATGCTGACACGCAAGCTGAAAGCAGAACCACCGTACACAAGCATCGCACGCTCTCCCCGTCTTGGCCCTCTTATCCTTGTCGTCCTTCCCGTCTTTATCCTTCTTCTTTCTCTTCTTCTTATTTTTCCCCTTCTCGCCATCCTCGCCATCCTCGCCGTCATCCGCATACTTCTCCATTGACGCCCCTTCCTGCCGCACCCGCTCCCCTACGACCGGATTTGACCCATTCACCATATGCGGCGACGCAAACTGCGACGAATGCGACGGCGAGGGCATCAACGTCTGGATCGGCGGCAGGCTGTTGTGCAGGCCGCCCAGCCCGTGCGGGTGGTGCGTCGGGAGGTGTTGCGGTGGCACGAGCGGTGGCACGATGGCCGGGTAGGTCGATGGCTGGGACAACGGCTGGGAGTGAGATAGCTGGGAGGGTCCCGCGGCGGCCGCGCCTGCCGCTGCGGCCATTGCGAGCTCCTGCAGACCGCTCGTATCGCTTGGCCCGAAGGATGGCATCCACGCGGTCTGGGGCTCGTGCGCACCATAGGGGTAGAGCAAGGGATAGGCGGTGTTGGAGGAGGGACTGGGGTTCGAGGCGGGGTTGGAGGGCGGGCGGTACATCCTGCCGAGGGGTTGCGTGTGTCGGTCGGAGTGTGGTTCGGGGAACGCCGGGAGGGAGGTGGGGGGGGGCAGGCGGGGCGGCGAGGCGAGGGCGGGGGGGGGGGAGGCGAGGGCAGGGGGGGGGAGGGCGGGGGTTGGGCGTGTGGGGTGGGTGCAGGGGACGGGGCGGCTGATTATAAGAGTATAGAGGTATGAACAGCAGCGGAGACGGCGGTGGTGAGTGGTGAAGACAAAGTGACTCCCGTCAGATTTCGGGCCTCGGCAGGAATGTGGAGGGGGGTTCGTCACTGTCAGGGATGTGCCGGGGATGGGCCGGGCGCGGGGTAGGGAGAGTGCTCTGTGGGCGGGTATGGGGAGATGGGTGCGGTGGGGAAGAGGATTGGACGATGCATGGAGCTGCGGTACTGTGGAAGCCTGAAATAGCCCGCTTCTTCCTCGGGGCGCGATTAGTGCTCGCAGTGGCTGAGGGGGCGCTGCTCGGTGCCGCCAGCCCCCGGGGGCGCTTTAGGCACGCGGGACAATACATCCGCCCCAGGCTGTTAGGCACGCGCACTGCCACAGCCGCCAGTCGCCAGTCGGCAGCGAGGCCCCTCTTTCCGCTCGTATCCCCCCTTCTCCCAACCGCCATCTCATCCACTCACTACACCCCCCACACCACACCCACATACTCTGACGCAATGGCCGAGGCTAAGAAGACCGTCATCCTACAGACGTCTGACGACGAGCAGTTCAATGTCGAGAAAATCGTGGCGGAACGTTCCGCCATGATCAAGTCCATGATGGAGGGTGAGTCGGCGCGTTTCACTTTGCTCGGTTGCCCTACCGTATCCCTCTGGGGGATAGATGTCTGGGTGTGGGCGCTCGGGGTAGGTCCGTGGAGCGAGGGCGCGGCGCGTGGTGAGGGAGCGGTAAGCCCCAATGTCTTGCCGCGTCAGTGACTCAGCCTTTGGCACATCATGTCTCGTGGAAAGACATGATTGCCACCCTCCGCCGCCAGGTGTCTTACCATCTGTTTCGGAATCCATCACATCCTTCGTCCGGCCCCCCCCTACAGACAGTGGCCAGGTGCCTCCGACTCGACCTGCCTTGCCATCATCATCGCCCGTCCCGCCCAGTTATGCTGACTGATGCCTGCCGCGTTGCACAGACCTCGGTGACCAGGAGGGGCAGCCGATCCCCCTCCCGAACGTCTCATCGTCGGTGCTCACCAAGATTCTCGAATACTGTGACCACCACAAGAACGAGCCCCTCCCTGCCCCCGACGCGAACGATGCGGACGACTCGAGGAGGAAGACGAGCGAGATTGGCGAGTGGGATGCCCATTGGATGTGAGTGGTCGTGTCTGGCTTGGTTGTCGGAAGGACGCGGCTGACGGTGTACATGTCACGCAGCCAAGTCGACCAGGAGATGCTGTTCGAGATCATCCTTGCGGCCAACTATCTCGACATCAAACCCCTCCTGTGAGTCCCGCGGGAAGCCGCATCGGCGACGAGCACCTACCGAGGGGGCGTGTGACTGATGACATGCAGTGATGTCGGGTGCAAGACCGTGGCCAACATGATCAAGGGCAAGACCCCCGAGGAGATCCGAAAGCTGTTCAACATCCCCAACGAGTGCGTGCAGTTTGCCATTGCGTGTGGCGTCCATGACAATACGTCCCCCGTTCGTCGCGGCGTGCTAACGATACAATCTAGCTTCACGCCGGAGGAGGAGGAGCAGATCCGAAAGGAGAACGAGTGGGCTGAGGAGTGAGTGTCCCCTTTATCGACAGTCGTCATCACCTGCTGACTCGAATTCGCACGTAGCCGTTGAAGATGGGATGTGTATGTACAGTAATTGCATCGGTATCGCCCTGCGCCTTACCTCGTGTGCTTTCAAGTCGCCTCGATCCATTTGCGCTACCTTTCCTTTACTTTGTGTGTAGAAATACAAAGCGGCAGAAGACCTGGGGGCGGGGGGTGAGGCGGACGTCGCGAGATGGATGACGAATGTGGACTGGACCGCTGCTGTGGGCCCAACTTGGGACTTGGGACTTGGGACCTGGCTTTGGACCTGGCTTGGGACCTGGACCTGGACCTGGACCCGGACGTGGGACCTGGACTTGGGACGTGGCCTTGGCGACCCACGCCCGGCTTTGGGCGGGTGCTCTGGTCAGCTGATCTGTTTGGGTAATTCGGCCCAGACGCCCCGCTGCCGCTGCGTGTGCGGTGAGGTTCTGGGCTGCGGGTGGGCTCTGTGGCCCGAAACGCCTTGGCGGACCGGAGCGGGCCCTGGGCTCCGGCAACGGCCGGCGATGGATGTCTCTTGTGGGGACTCGTCCTCGTCCTGTCCGGGCGGCTTACGACAGCTCTTACTCCCCTGTCTTCCGCACTTTGGCACCAAACACTACTGGACCGTGTGGCTGCGAAACTCGACGGCGCATACTCTAAAAGGGACAGGCCACAGACAATGGACGCCCCCTCCCTCGCCCCATATGGCCAGCCGGGAACCTCGGCCTTTGGGCAGCCGAGGGATGCTGGGCCAGCGAGTGCCGGGCCGTCAAATACCTCGTGAGTTCGCCTCGTGTGCGCTGCTCACACCGCGCGTTGCACGGTGGACGTCGCACTGTGAACGCTTCTCTGCGAACGTTGCACAGTGAACGTCGCACCGTGGACGGGAAGGTCGCACGGGAACGCTGCTCCCGTTACTGGGCACTGCCGCACGCACTGGCACGCCTGCATGTGTATCCGTACCAAGCACTAACGAGCGACATGCCTGGCCCCTTCCCCTACCTCCAGAGATAAACGCCCACACTCCGCTTCCCCCGCCTCTGTCTCCCTCCCTCAGGGTCACCCCCCCTCCGACTCATCGGCCCCCACCCAATCCGAATTCTCCCGTGTCCAACTAGCCTGCTTCTTCTGCCGCTCGAAACGCGTCCGGTGCTCTGGCGAGCGGCCCCGGTGCGATGGGTGCATCAAGGCGGACGCGGCATGCGAGTACCCCGCTGCGAGAGCCAAGAAGAGGACGAAGAAGCAGATGGAGGAGGCGAGGAGGATGGAGGCGAGGGTCGCAAAGGTCGAGGGGCTTTGGGGCGTAAGTGTTGCGAGCCCTGGTGGCGGCGTGCTAGAAGACATGATTTCGCGTGCAGCAGCTAACACACACATGCACACGCACAGTACGTAAACCAACCAGACCCCCAATACCGCCCGCAGCCAACGTTCATGTCCGACCCCAACCTGTGGCACAACGCCCCTCCGCAAGAGATGTTTTGGCCCGCTGACCCGCCCAACCCTGGCTCGGGGTCTTCGTCACTGCCGAGTGCAGGGGCAAGTGCGGGCGTAGGAGCGGGCGTGGGCGCGGGCATGTTCCTCACGCCGCCGTACCCGGCCCCCCCGCCCGCCCCCGCAGGCGTGGGGCACAGTGGGGGGATGGCGCCGCCTGGTGGTGGTGTCGGCGGCGGCGGCAGCCACAACGTCATAGGGGGGGCTCCCCTAGACGCTGCAGGGGTGGGGACGGGCGCTGGGACGCAAGCGGCAGCAGGGGCGCAATTCGGGCAAGATTACATCTGGTCCCCCGATACCGACTTGCGGCTTGCGAATGCGCTCGAGAGCCAGACGGCGTATATCAATGGGAACCCAGAGGAGGACGGGGACTTGGAGTTGTTTTATTATCGGTTTGTGAGTGGTTTCCGGGGGTGCCGCAAGCAGCATGGCACGGCGCGCAAGTGGTTGAGTGTAGGGGACGATGAAGCTAACGTGCAGGCAGTCGGGATCGACGGCGATGGACCCTGGGATCAACAGGATAGCGCTCAAGCTCCAACGGCGAAGCGATACGGACCCGCTCACTGCTGCCCCGCAGCCGTCGACGTCCTCCCCCGCCGCTGCGTCCTTTGCTTCCTCTGACCTGTTCGACCCTGCGGGCATGCCCCACCCACACGTCTGGCGCCCGCTCTTCGCGCTCTTCCTCAAGCACTGCTCGCAGCATTTCCCGAGCTGCAGCCACCAGCGGATGATTGAGCGGTTCGAGACGGGCACCATGTCGCAGTTCATGGCGTGCTGCATCTGCTCGCTCGGCGTGAGGTTCTCTCCCGGCGCGGGGGACCCCGCGCAGGCCGCGGCGCCGTTCATCGCCAAGGCGCAGGAGCTCGTGACGCCCCTGCTGCACCTCCCGACCCACGACGTGCTCACGGGCCTGCTGTATCTCGCATGGGCCAACTATGGCCAAAACTCTGACTCGGGGATGTGGCAGTACTCTGGCATGGCCATCCGGATGGCGATCGACCTCGGTGCCCACGAGAACTCGGAGATCTACGAGTCGCCCGCGCACCTCGTGCGCATCCGCCTGCTGTTCTGGTCGCTGTTCGTCACCGACCGGATCGTCGCGTTCGGCACAGGCCGCCCAGCTAGCATCCCGGAGGACATCATCGAGATCCCCCTCCCTGTGGATGAGGACTTCTTCCCCGACCCGGCGCGGAATCTCCCGACGAGCCCGCCAGAGGAGGTCGAGCCCGTGCCGTTCGTGCAGCTGGTGAAACTCATGATCATCTGCGGGCGGATATCCAACGTGCTCAACGGGCGGCGCGGGCGCGCACGCACCCTCGTATCGAGCGCGGAGCCCCTCCCCGAGCTGCTGGCCGACCTGCAGCTCCGCCTCGTCGCCTTCTACTCGCACCTCCCGCCGTCGCTCCAGTGGAGCGCCGACAATTTCAAGCACCAGCACGCCCGCGGCCACGGCGGGACATACTTGGCGCTGCACCTGTGGGCGAACGCGGTGCTGGCGCTGATCTACCATCCCGAGCTGCTCAAGAGCCCGAGCGGGGTGGAGACGCCGCTGAACAGGAGTATGAGCAGGAATGTGAAGCTGAGCTTGGCGAGCTCCAGGCAGGTTTGCGAGTGCATGGTGTTTGCGGATCTGGTGGACTCGTCGGCGTATGTGAGTTGGCGACGGCCGCCGCGGTGGGCGGGTGTGTGTGTGGGTGTGTGTGTGGGTGGGTGCTGACGTCGGGGCTAGCTGTCCACGCCGTACTTGACCCAACCACTATTTGTCGCTTCGTGAGCTTGCTCCCGAGCCCATAACCAGACGGAGCTGACGCCGCACCCAGTATGGCATTCATCCACGAGATGCGGTCCCTCCAAGCATCCGACGACCCGTCCAACTCGCCCGCCGCGGGCCACTCCAGCGACCCCACTGCAAACACAGACCCCAACTCCAACCCCACAGACATCCTCATGTTCTCCATGGCCAAGCAAAACTTCACAGCGCTGCTGAAGGCAGTGCACAAGATGGAGGAGTATTGGGCCGGGGCGCATTACGTTGCCGAGCTGCTGGAGAAGCGTGAGTCTTTGGGTCTTGTGTCCGTTGCGGGGTGGCGCTGGCGTGCTGACGCGCTGACGTTGGACGCCGCCGGCAGGCTCGGGTTTCCCGAGACCAAACTCAAAAGCTTTGAAACGGACGTTTATCTCGCTACCAGACAGAGGTCTGCTGAAACGGTTCACAACTGGTACGCCTTTTCAGCCCCCCCCCTCCCCTGCGTGCCTGCGGGGGGTGCCGCCATGGCCATGCGGACCGTACCTGACACGCCAGCCGTATAGACCCCCAACACCCGCAGAGCGTCGGGCCGCCGACCGACGTCTCGCTGCGGGACGCCATAGCCCGGAGCGAGCGGTCCTCGTCCACTGTGCAGTCGGGCTCTGGCCTCAGTGAGCTAGCTCCCCTTGACCGCCTCTGTCGGCTGGCCGGTGTGCTGACGCCCCCCCGCCCCCCCGCACCTGCGGCTGCTGCCACCCCAGCCCCGCTTTGGCTCTCGGACCTGATGACAGGGTATACAGTCGAGACTATGTCGTTTGCGCCGGCGGATCCGTTGGAGCTCGAGAGGCTGTTGGCGAGGCCCGAGTCGCGGAAGGAAGGGGGGCGTGCTTGTACGTAGTTCGTTCGGGGTCCGGGGGTGGGGGGTGGGGGGTGCTGGTTGTTGTATGCAAGACGGGGAGGGGAAGGGATCGGGACATTGATGAGCTATAATGCATACATATGGGCTTCCCCCCCTCTCCCCGGCAGACGGCAGATGGCTGCGCCGCCCCCGACCCAAGCCCCCCGTGCCTGGCTTCGCCCGACTGTCTGACGCCTAGCTGCAACCGCCGGGGACGGCCTCATACTCGAACCCATCGTAATCATGAATGACCTTGACCTTGTCGTTGCTCGCGCTCTCTGGATCAAACACATGGCCGAGCCACTCGCTCACGAGCTTCTTGGCGAGCTCGATCCCGATCACGCGCTGGCCGAGGCACAGGATCTGGGCGTTGTTGGATTTGATGAGGCGCTCGACGGAGAAGGAGTCGTGTGCGACCGAGGCGCGGATGCCGGGGACTTTGTTGGCGGAGATGGCGACGCCCATGCCTGTGGTCGGGAGGGTTGTCAGCGGGCTCCTCGTGCTTGGAAAGGTCCAGGAAATGTCCAGGCGAACGGCGCAAGACCCACCGGTGCCGCAGATCAACAACCCCCTATCGGCCTCGCCCTTGATCACCTTCCTCGCGGCGTCTACGGCCACATGCGGGTACGGTGTCGTCTGGGGTTTTCCCGTGTCGTCCTTGTTGACGCCGACGTCGACGACGGCCTTGACACGCTTGTCGGCTTCGAGGAGAGAGCGCAGGGCGGACTTGTAGTCGTGCCCGGCTTCGTCGCTGGCGATGACGATGGTGTAGGGGGGCGCGGACATGGGGCGTGGGGGGTGGGTGGGTGGCTGGGTGGGTGCTGGGGAAACGTCAGCAGGAGTGTGGGGCAAGGGTGTGCTCGCTGCTCACGCTGCGGGAGAGGTGGCGGTGCTTGTTGGCCGCTTGTCACGATGTGAACGGGAGAGTCGAGACCACGAAGCGGCTGTCTGTGTGCGGCCGGTGCCCGCCCCGCCCCCTCCCATGCTCTGCACTGCTCTCGCCGGGGTCTCTCTCGTCAGCAGGCGGGCAGCTGGCCGTGGAGCAGGCTGCATGGCCCCACGCATGGCTGCCCCGCGCCCGTACGTGCGCGCCGGGCCGATCACGAGACAGGACCGTGCCGGGCCATGACGCCAAGAGGGAAACTGGGCCGGCGTGCCTGGCCTGGGCGGGGAGTGCGCGGGGCACCGGGGCCGAAATGCCCATTCGAGCAGAGTCCAGGCGGGGTGCCGGGCCGAAATGCCCATGCGAGGAGAGCCCGGGCTCAGGGCCCCGGGGTGGAGGCGGGGCGACGGACGCAGCGGCCGCGCGAGACACCACGGCGAGAGCATCTCGGTCCCATGAGCAGTCAGTGACCCATGACGCTCGCGGGCACCGCCAGCAGCGGCCGCTACGGCACAGTCCCATCCCATGCACTCCCACGTCCGTCCTCTCAACTCCCAACGCCAACTCCCCCTCGCCACCACCCCCACACCCCAATGACAGACAGACACATCTTCCCAGACCACACCACCCTCGTCTTCCGCTCCCTCCGCGGCTTGGTCGCGTCCCATCCCCACCTCTCCCTCATCCCGAGCCTCAAGGTCGTCTACCGCGCAGACCACGACCCCTCCAAAGTCTCCTTGATCTGCGGCGGCGGCTCCGGCCACGAGCCGGGCACCGTCGGGCACGTCGGCAAGGGCTTGTTGAGCGCGAGTGTGGCGGGAGACGTGTTTGCGAGCCCGAGTGCGAGGCAGGTGAACGAGGCGATGAAGAGGGTCCCGAGCGACAAGGGGATCATCCTCATTATCACCAACTGTGCGCCCCGCGCTTGTCTCGCGCTGGATTCACCGCTGACAGACACGTAGACACGGGCGACAACCTCCACTTTGGTCTGGCCAAACTCATGGCCCAAGCCGCCGGCATCAAGAACGTAGAGCTCGTCGTCGTCGGTGACGACGTCTCCGTCCCCAAGTCCCGGGGCAAGTACGTGGGGCGGAGGTGCCTCGCTGGTATTACGCTGGGTATGTATCGCAATCAGCACACCACGCACACCACGCACAGCACGCACGCGCGGCCATGCTGACAGCAGTCCCGCAGTGTGCAAAATCCTCGGCGCAGGCTCTGAAGCCGACGTGCCCTTTGGGAACCTCGTTGACCTCGGCAGGTCGCTCTCCACGCACACCGCGTCCATTGCCATGGCGCTCGACCACTGCCACGTGCCTGGGAGGAACGGCGAGTGGCACATCCCCGAGGGCAAGGTCGAGATCGGCCTGGGTCTGCACAACGAGACTGTGAGCCGTATCCTGCATGAGCCCTTGTATACTCTTCTGACCGCCGGATGCGTGGTATGCCATCGTCTCAGGGCGTCTTCAACATCGCGCTCCCGCCACCGGAGGTGCTCATCTCCAAGCTCCTGGACTTGCTGTTGAGGCAGGACGACGAGGAGAGGTCGTACGTCTCGTTCAAGGACGGCGATGTGCTCGTGTTGCTGGTAAACAACATGGGCGCGATGAGCACGCTCGAAATGGGCGCTGTCGTCGACGAGGTTCTCGTCCAGCTCGGTACGCCCAGCACCAAGTCGGGGGACCTTCCCTCCCCGGCCCTGTTGCTAACAAGCTTGACACACCCGCAGAATCGCGAAACATCATCCCCGAGCGCATCCTCAACGGGCCCTTCATGGGCTCCATGAATATGCCCGGCATCTCACTCTCTCTCCTGAACCTCACCAACGTCGCCGCCGACTGCTCCTTCGTCTCCACGAAACAGCTGCTCGCCTTCCTCGACGCACCGCACAACTCGGCAGCCTGGCCGGCGACCAGTCAGATCTACCCGTTGCCGGACGTGCTGAAGGCAAGGAGGAGGGAGGACAAGTTTGTGGAGGCGGAGGAGGAGGAGAAGGAGGAGGTCGTGGGCGGGCCGCAGCTGTTTGGTGGGTGTTTTCCTAGGAGCTTGACGGAGCGCGAGTGTGAGCTGACGAGGGACGCAGGCGACAAGGAGTTCATACTCGGTGCGATGAAGCAAGCGGCCGATGACGTCCTAGCTCTTGAGCCCAAGCTCACCCAGTGGGACACCGTGAGTACATCTGCAGTGCGTGCGAGCCACTCACCTCCTGCAGCTGACTGGAAACGTAGATTGTTGGCGACGGCGACTGTGGCGAGACATGTGCTCTCGGCGCCAAAGCTGTCCTCAAGGCGCTCGACCAAGGTATCGGCTCTGACGGCGACCTCGTCAAGCTCTTCCGTGTCCTCACCGAAGTCATCGATGGTGAGCCCCCCCCCCCCCCTCCCCCCTCCCCACCCCTAGCCAACACCCCACACACAGGTTCCATGGGCGGTACTCTCGGCGCCATCTTCTCGATCTTCCTCGCGGGCCTCACCACCGCCCTCATCGACTCGGCCTCCTCCTCCGCCCCTCCCGACATCACCCCCGAATTCTTTGGCCGAATCACCTCCTCCGCGCTCGAGACCCTAAAAGCCCGCACCGCCGCGCGTGTCGGCCACCGTACCGTCATGGACGCGCTGATCCCCTTTGGGACGACCCTCGCACAGAAGGGGAGTCTGGAGGATGCGGTGCAGGCGACGAGAAAGGGCGGCGAGGGCACCGTGCAGCTGCAGGCAAAGTTGGGGAGGGCAACGTACGTCGGGCAGCTCGAAGGGGAGATGCCACCCGACCCTGGGGCGATGGCGTTTGTCGCGGTCGCAGAGGGGATCCTCAAGGCGTATAAAAAGTAGCCGAGTGCGAAGCCAGCGGGCGGGCCAGAGGAGGAAGAGGTCTTTCAGCATACAAGTACAGCTCGGTTCTGGTTCTGGGTTTAGATAGTTAGCATTCAAGTCAATGTTAGGAGTCTATATTCTACACTCTATCTTGATCAGATAGACCCCCCCCCCCCCTTTGTCCCCGTGGAACTGCACTTCTCTCCTGCCTGTTCGGATCACAAATACAATGCACTTTCATGAGTGTAATGACAATCTACGCATGATGAGTTCGTATCTGCACAGCCTGTCAGCTCTCAGCTCTCAGCTCTCACCTCGTCACCCCCCCCCCCCCCCCTCCCGCCCCGCACCACTCGACCTCCGACCGGACTCACGTAAGAAACGTGACAGCGCTACTTGGCACTGTCCTGACCAGATTAATCGACAGCCCCCTGTAAAACCCCCTCCACCCGTCCTGCTGCTTGATCGCCAAGAACGTGTCCACCACTCCGCCCTCTTTGCGCGAGTGCCAGAACTGCGATGGCGGCTTCGGCGCGGATAACCGCGGGGCGTCAAGCGAGGGTGTGGGCCCTGGGGCGGGGGCGGTGGAAGTGGGGGGCGTGGCGGTGATGGGGTGGGCGGAGAGACGGGGGTTGCCAGAGGCGGTGATAGGGGAGGGGATGGATATCGGTGTGGCAGAACTCGACGAGGGTAGTGGCCGGGCAGGCAGGCCTTGTGGGAGGGATGCCTTCCCGGGGGAGGTCGCAGAGGTAGCTGTGTGTGAAGGAGATTGCGGGAAGGTGGAGAGGGGTTCAGAAGGTCGGGTAGACTTGCGGATCTGGATCCGGGTCCGGAGGACCTCATGTGGGTAGGTGGCGAGGGAGGCGACCATCTTGGAGAAGGCAGAGCAGACTAGGATGGTAGAGGGGGTGAGGGTCTTGTGGTCGCCCGTCATGTCTCCGTTGGATCCGTCTACCGCACCGTCAGCGCCGCGTCACATCACAAATAACATATTGCGACTCACCCGCCCAGGTCTTTGCCTTCTCGTACAGAGGGAACTGCACCGCGACATGGCTCACGCCCATTAACGACGGCAATAGACCCTTGTAAAACGCCCCGAGCCCTTCGTGCTTGTAGATATCCACAATCGCCTCGAGGGTATGCCGATACCGTGCTTGGTCAGCAGGCAGACCTGCTTGCGCCTGGGATCACAGCGGAAGGTCAGCGGAAGAGCCGTGGCGGGGGTGGGTGGATGGCAGTAGGTGGTTGACGCACCATGAACCTCGTCTTCACCACCCAGAGAGGGTTGGTCATGCACGTCCCCGTGGCGCCTGCTGTCATCGCCGCGATGATGTGCACCACCGACGTCCCTGCTATAGGCATATCTACTCGCCCCGTCGTTCCATCAGCACCCTACCCTCGCCCCCAATAGCCAACCACCCAGCCACACCCCAACTCACCCGCGTCGACCGCCCACGCTCCTAACCGATCCTTCACCAAATCATACACCGTAAAGTAGATCCCCCACGTGGGCAGATACCCGGCGAGCGTCGGCCCCAGCCCCCTATAGAACCCCTTGAACCCGCGTGACTGCCAGATGTTTCTGATAATCACGCCGACGCTCTCATAGCCCACTGCACCCTTTGAGATCGCCTGCGCCTGCATGCGCGTCTTGACGACATCCAGTGGGCAGGTCACGATGGACGAGACGAGGCCGGCCCCTGCGCCGGCGGTCATGGAGCGGAACTGGGAGGGGATAGTGACATAGTTGTGCGGGAAAGGCCTTTCGCTCTTGGGCTGGGCGTCATCTTGCGAGGGGGACATCGCTGCCTGTTGTGTCTGTCGAGGGGGTGGGGGTGGGGGTGGGGGTTGGGCGCCGCGGATGCGCGGGTGCGGTGGGTGCGGGGTGGCGTATGCTTAGCCAGTGTATGTGTGCAGCATGGGGAGTGTGGTGAGCGGGGACGGGGGAGCACAAGGGGTGCAGTGTGGATGGCAAGAGGAGGAAGGGAGTTGGAAGGGAGATACGACGATGTGAGTGTGTGCCCGACAAGCGCTCCCCGCGTACTCGCGCATTCTCAGCTTTGTGAACAAATAATACCAATCCCGCATCCTCATTTATACTTCTGCTCCGTTATTCGTTGGACATTCTCCATTCAGCACATCGCTCTGACATGCACTACATAGTATAGACCAACAGCCCGTATCCAACTAAGCATGACTCTTCCACTTCGGCCACAAGCATAAGAGCTTGCAGGTTCACCATGTCGAGCCGGTCCTCAAGGACTCCCGGCACAACTTCGCATGTTCTTGCTACGGCTTCTCCACCATGCCACAGACTTATTTTCTCTCTCCACAAGAATGTCCAGTGGACATAGTAAGCCGATGGTGAGCTTAGACCAAGATCAAGCCCCAGTGAAGGGAAGAGCTAGGAGAGTAATCCTGTAAAGAGCACCGCGATTATGAGTGTGGCGAGTGCAATCGAACCCTTGGCCATGCAAGGGGGCGTGACCTGTAATAGTGACATGTCATCGGCGTAGGAACGATTACTCGACCATCCTTCAACACCCATATGATGAGCTGCGACACTTCTTTCCCGGCCCCACAATGGAGTCTCCAACTCAATCCTGAAAAGGCAATGAGTGCCCTCGCTACTCCCTGTTTCTTCGGCGCCACACAACACAGACACAACATCACCCCTTGGAGCGGGGCCTGGAACATCGCCCAGGCCGTCGGGGGACGCTGTCATGGTGGTGAGCATCATGTTGACATGACGCATGCAATGTACGCAAGGGTGAAAGTGTCGCGCACTTTTTACGCGGAACATCGAGCATCACGAGAATCAACAAATGACGACGCGACAGAGGGAGCAGTGAGCCCGCGCTGGTCAGCCTGCTGCTTCTCCTGCCTCGGGCCCGGCACACACGGGATGGGTGCGGATATGCACTCGGGATGCAACTTGTATGTATGCACGTACTCTTCTGTGACCACAAACCATCAACAACCGATACGCAGAAAGACAATGCAAAAAATAAATATCCCATCGCGGGATCGAACCGCGGACCTTTCGCGAACACGACATCAACAAATCGAATTGTGAAGCGAACACTCTAACCAACTGAGCCAATGAGATCTCAATGGTATTTTGGTTTGATCTACCAAACTATACCTTGTTGAATCTCATTCACTCTCGTGTGACGTTCTCTATGTCCCGCCCTTTCTCTCAACTCGACCACCTCGGTGCAATAGGATTAGTAATATACATACACGCGCAGCAGCAGCCTGAACTCTAATCAAACGTAATCTTCTCGCCTGCGCCCTCCACAATAGCGACATTCTCCCTCTTGGCCATCGCCAGCGCCGCACCCGGTCTAGGCCTGCCTGCCGACTCCCACTTCTTGCCACGCACATCCTTGTCCTCTCTCGGGCGCTTCGCGGGTCGGTCTTCACCCTTCCCAACGTCAGCACCGGCGTCGTCCCCGTCTTTCGTAGCGTTGTCGAAGTAGCGCTTGGGCTTGGGTTTGTCGGATTGGGGCTTGTTGCGGTTGCCGCCACTGCGCTTGACTGCTTCTTCCGAGGCGAACTGGGTGTGAAGGTCAGCTTGATGGGTAGAGACAGAGTGGGAAGCGTGGGTGGGGTATCGAGGGACATACTTGGAGAGTGAGGCGGCGCCCCTGGAGGTAGTGGTTCTTGCGGTTCCCGAGTGTGGCCTTGGCATGGCGGGGAGAGATGAAGTCGAGGAAAGCAAAGCTGTGAACCCCCTGTCAGCTCTCATACGAACCAGATCATGTGAAAGAAGGAGGTCGAGCTCACCCCTTACACCTCCCCGTATCCTGGAATGTCGCCAGCCTGACCTTCTTCAACCCCGCCTTCTTACTCCCCCGCTCCCCAATCCACTCCTCCTCATTCTCCTCCGCCTCGGCGCCCTCCCCTGCCGGCCGCTCCGGCGCGTTTTCTTCGACCAAGTCACGGAGGTCCTTCTCCACGACGTCGAAAGGCAGGTTCCCCACGTAGATGGAGGAAGTCTCGGGCCGACCAGAGGCAGAACCGATGTCTTCGGCGCGGGTGGAGATGGGCTTGGGGGTACGAGCGTTGGGGGTGGGGTTGTGGTCGTCACCTGTCTTGAAATGTCAGCGCGCGGACGGGCCCATCCAAAGTGGAGTCAACGCACCCTTCTTGATGAGGAGACGACGACCTTCAAACGGCCGCTCACTGAGCTGCACACCGAGAGCTTGCAGCTCGGGCGAAGCAAAGTCAACGTAGGCGAACCTAGACATATGTTGCTCGTTAGCATTCCGCAACCATTCCCCACTCCTACCTACGCATTACTCACCCTCTGTTCTCGGAGAAACCACCCTTACCCTCCTTCTTTGGCAAGTTCACCCTAGTAATGCACCCTTCCCCCTTCCCCCCCAGCCCCGTGACGCCCTTCTCCAAGAACTCCTTCAACGACTCGGGCGTTGTCTTGAACGACAAATTGCCAATCCATACCGAATTCTGCCTCTTCCCCCCCACCCCGCCAAGCGCCTCTCGCGCTTCTCTCTCCTTTTCCATCTCCTTGCCCTTCCCCTCTCGCGATTCCTTCTCGCCCTTGGACACCTTCACGACCCTCTCGTACTCCCTTGGCTTGGGCGTAATCGCCGCGGTCTCGCCGCGCTTTGCCGCTTTGCGTGCAGCCCGGATCTCTGCCTTGGAGAGAGGCGCGGGAGCAGCAACATCGATCTCGAGTTCGGATCCCGTGGGGGGGTCGCGCTTGCGCTTCTTGGCAGGAGACGTGGATGAGGAGGCCTCGCCATCGTTGGCGGTGGCATCGGCGTCGGGCGCGGTGGAGGTCGGGGCGCTCGTCTCGGCGGCAGCGGCAGCCTTGGCAGCTTTCCTAGCGTCCCGCGCTGCTTGCTGCTCCGGGGTCCTACCGGACTTTGCCTTTGTGCTTTTTGTAGACTCTGCCGCCATGTTGCTGTTGACTTCTTATAGATGGGTTGTATTTTATACGATAGAGGCCAGTGATGCAATTCTGCGCGTTAGGTGTGCGGGGTGGACTTGAAATTCTGGGAGAAAATGTTGAAAAATAACGTTGAGGATAATTACGCTGGCTTCGCTACAGTGAGGCGCGAACTTCAACCTGTCATGAAGCCACTACTCTTCTACACTCCGATAAGGCAGAGAAGACAGCAGTGAACAAGCAAAGAAGGGAAACTATGGTGAGTTGGTACTCTCCTATAAACAGTCGCATGGCTAACAACGGCTTCCAGGCCGCCAATATATCCCTCCAGGCTTCCTCCTTGCGGGACGTCACAAAGATGGAACGCATCGGTATGTCCCTTCTGCTCCTCACCTCCCAGTTCTTCGACTGACCCCTCAAGCCCACAGGCGTTCACTCGCATATCCACGGCCTCGGCCTCGATGCCAATCTCGAGCCCCGCGCCTCCTCGCAGGGCATGATCGGCCAGGGCAAGGCACGCAAAGCGGCAGGTGTGATCCTCAAGATGGTGCAGGAAGGCCGCATCGCGGGGAGGGCGATCTTAATGGCGGGGCCGCCTAGTACAGGAAAGACGGCGCTGGCGATGGGTAAGTGACAGTTTTTGGCTGGTGGGGGACGTGGGCGCGTAGGGGAGATGGAAAGGGGGCTGATGAGAGACACAGCGATGACCCAGACGTTGGGGAGCGACGTGCCGTTCGTGATGCTCACCGCATCCGAGGTGTTTTCTCTTGAGGTAAGCTCCTGTTTTCGTGTACCAGACTTTGCTGACAGTGTGGCTCCTACGTGAAGATATCGAAAACCGAGTCTTTGACGCAGGCGTTTCGTCGAGCTATTGGTGTGAGAATAAAGGAGGAGACGGAGCTGATTGAGGGTGAGGTGGTGGAGATACAAGTAGACCGGAGCGTCACCGGTGTACGTCTCACTCTTTCACGGGCCACTTTACCATCAGAAACACAGCTGATGCGACGACTGCCCGCCCCCATAGGCGACCAAAACCGGCCGCCTGACGCTCAAGACCACTGACATGGAGACGGTGTACGACCTCGGCTCCAAGATGATTGACCAATTGACCAAGGAGAAGGTCGCGGCTGGAGACGTCGTCAGCATCGACAAGGCTAGTGGGAGGATATCCAAGCTGGGGAGGAGCTTTGGGAGGGCCAAGGATTATGACGCGATGGGCGTGGACGTGAGTCGTGTCACGAGGAACGCGGTTGTGCTGCTGGGGCGCAGCTAACGTTAGGAAACACCACCGTAGACACGCTTCGTCGCATGCCCCGACGGTGAACTGCAAAACCGCAAAGAAGTCGTTCATACAGTCTCTCTCCACGAGATCGACGTGATCAACTCGCGGACACAGGGGTTCCTCGCACTTTTCGCAGGCGACACGGGGGAGATCAAGCCCGAGCTGCGGGCGCAGATTAACACAAAGGTGGCCGAGTGGAGAGAAGAGGGGAAAGCGGAGATAGTACCTGGTGTGAGCTACATTTAACCATTTGATGAGGTTTCATTAGCTGATGCCCGCGCTCTCCCCAGGTGCTGTTTATTGACGAGGTTCACATGCTCGATATTGAGTGCTTCTCGTTCCTCAACCGGGCAATGGAGAATGAACTCGCCCCTCTAGTAGTTATGGCGTCAAACCGCGGGATCACGAGAATACGCGGGACAAAGTACAAGAGCCCGCATGGGATCCCTGTGGATCTTTTGGATCGGATGTTGATCATCTCGACAAAGAAATATGATGAGGATGAGACGCGGGAGATTGTTAAGATCAGGTGGGTCGTTGACAACTGCCATTTCGTACGGACCTTTGCTAACAGGTGGATGTCACATCTAGGGCCGAAGAGGAAGACGTGCGTCTCACCCCCGCGGCGCAGGACCTCCTCGCCACGATGGGCATCCAGACCTCACTCCGCTACGCGCTCAACCTGATCGCCCCCTCGAGCCTCCTCGCGCAGCGGAGGAAGACCCCCGCGGTCGACGTCGAGGACGTGAGGCTCGCGTACAAGTATTTCAGCGACGTGGAGAGAAGTGCACAGTATGCAAAGGAGACAAGTGGGATGATGTTTGGGGAGACGGAGGAGGTTAATGGGGATGGAATGGAGGTGGATGCTTGAGGAGGGTATGTAGTGCGGTAGAAGATGTGGACATAATGTATACGTCGCAGAGAGATTCAATGTGGAACTGCAGAGCAAGAAGGTTACATGGCTACAATGGCAACGGGGTTGGCTCATCGCCTCCGGTCCCTGTCTCTGTCACGGTCCGACTGCCCCCCGCCCCTGTCATCCCTACTCCTCCTCTCCCTGTCCCTCTCTCTGTCCCTATCTCTATCTCTATCTCTATCCCTATCTCCCCGGTCACTACGGACTCTGTGGTCCTTGCCATCTCGACTTTCGCGATCAGACCGACCACTCTCACCCCCACCCCTCACCCTATCCTGCTGATCATACCGATCCCTCCTCTCTCTCTCCTTGGCTTTCCGTTTAGCCCGCTCTTCCTCCGTCTCGTACACTCTCTCCCTGTGGCGATCCCTCTCCCTGTCACGGTCATGCTCCCTCTCCCTGTCACGCCCATCGTCCCTATCCCGGCGCTTGCTCTCGCGCTCATGGTCGTCCTCCCTCCGCCGCTTGCCGTCGCTCTCGAGGCTACCGCGCCTCGAGTCCCGCGGCGTCGCCGTCCCGCTCGCCCCAACACTCGCACTTGCACTCCCCTCCCTCTCGCGCTTCACCATCGCCCCTGCCATAACATACTTCATTCCCTCCCTCTTATGCGGGCCCTTCTTCTTCCCCGCCCCCGACCCCGGACGACTAGGCGGCACAGGTGCTTGGAGCGCAGTGGCCCCAAGACCGAGAAGAGCGGGCCGCATTTTGGGCTCGTGGATCTTGGTACCCGTGGAGGTGCCCGGGTTCCATCCCATTCCACGGGCCATGGCTTCGCCAAATGCGGATACAGGGATGGCAGCATAGTCGTCCAATGTGGACTGAGCGGTAGGGCGCGGGTCAGCCGTAGTCCGCAAGAAGAGGAGAGGAGAGAGAGCAGCGGAGCGTACCTCTGTAGGCATATTAGTCAAATCCCGCTTGAAGGCGTCATCCTCCGTCACGGGCGTTGTGCGGTCTGCATCCGCCTTCATGTCGATGACGAGCTCGCGGCGGAGGCGCTCTTCCTCTGTCTCGCGCGGGGCGTCACCTTGCAAGAGCGCTTGGAGGGCTTGCTCTTCGAGCGTCAAGGGCTCAGCCTTCACTGACGTCTCCGCTTCTACTTCCATCTTGACGTGCACACCGTCTTGACTGTCTTCCTCGAAACGTTCAGCCTTGACAGCCACCCCATTCGCTAGTCCTTCCACCCCTTCCTCCATTTTCACAACGTGCCGCAACCCCTTGCGTTGCGGTTCGTCCCCCTCGCGATTACGCACGTCCACCGGTTCCTCATTATGCCTCGTCTCGGGTCTGTACGATGGCGCCTTGCGCGAAGAGGAGGCGCGCCAGTCGCGGTTTGGAAGGCTGGGGATAACGAGCGGGGCGGCGGGTTTGTCGCCACTGTTCCGGATAAAGCGTATCAGCGAGCGATCTCCCAAGCTAGGGACGGGTGATAGCACATACCCGATGGCACGGCCGTTCCCGAAGCCCTCTATCCGCTCTTCCTTGGGCTTCACAGCTCGCTCCCGCCGATGATACCCGTCATCGTCATCATCGTCCTCCCCATCGTCATTCTGCTCAAAGAGCAGCCTGGAGGGAGCGCCGCGGTGGGACCCGCCACCGTTGCCAAGTGGAGAAGGGCGATTGGGTGCGGAGGTGGGGGGACGGACCGTGAATGAGATGGGCGCCGACATTGTGCCCTTTTTGGTTGTATACTTGCAGACTGAAGAGATATGTGGAGGAAGTGAGATGTGTGGATTTGTGGCGACTGTTTGAATGTGTTACGTAATACGCCCGCTGGTCCCCTGTGCTGTGACGAGCTGGATGTCCTATGTATGTGGGCGGTGCTCTTTCCCATCTTCATCTTTACTTGACCCTCTATTCACACACCAAGATGGTAGCAGCAGTGGCACCCACCCCCCCGCCTTTCTTCAGCCCCTACCTCGACGACCAATGCAACAAGATCAACGCGAAGCCCGTCCCATGGGAGGTGAGTGACGCTTTTGAGGCAGATCTCAGCGTCATGCGCAACGCTGATAGCCCACATCTTGGCTCACAGGGGTACCAAAGAGCAAAGCTCCTTTCGGCGGATGAACTCTCCCTCCTCAAGAACCTGAGCAAGCTGGTGAGTGACGTGTCTGTCTTGTTCGGGCCCGCGTTCACGCATATCTACAACCGTGCTGACCCTCCTCCCACCCAGCCCCCCGCGCAGCGCCCGACTGTATTCGCGACCCAAGGCGCCCAATACGCCAAGCTTTACATCGACCTCCTCCGCAAGCTCAACCGAGTCGACACTGTCCAAGCTGTTCTTGTCGCTATCAACGACATGCTCGCGGACCCGGCAGCCATCCCGCTGTTCCACGACCTCGCGTCAGGGGAGCACCAGGACGACCCGTACGGGCCCGTGGTCAAGTGTCTGGCGATGGAGGAGGAGTTCCCGGTGTTGGGGAGCTTGAGGATTCTTGCGCTTCTTATTGCGTGAGTCCAGGCTGCAGGCGGTACCCGACTCGTCTTCAGTGGAGAGCTGACTGGCTCCATGTGAGCAGGACCGACCCGAAGCCGTTCCCGCAGGCCTTGGTGCCCACACTCCTCGCCTCGCTCCAAGGCTTGCTCAACGGGAGCCGCGTGCCCCTCTGGGAAGTCGCGGCGCAGGTACTCGGTGCGGTGCTCGGCACCAAGCAGTTCCGCAAGGCCGTCTGGGAGGAGGAGAACTGCATCTCGGGGTAGGTCCAATCAATCAATGGCTTGCCCTTGTCGAGCTCGAGCTGATGCTGGATGGTAGCCTGTTCAAGTCACTGAAGACCAACCCGAACCCGCAGGCGCAGTACTGGGCGATATTCTGCATCTGGCAACTATCGTTCGAGAAGGATGCGGCCGAGGGCTTGGACAAGAAGTATGATGCCGTGGCGGTGTTGACAAACGTGGCCAAGTCGGCGGTCAAGGAGAAGGTTACCAGGCTCGTCGTCGCTACTTTCAAAGTGGGTCCCATCACCTTTCACCGCATATCGAGGAAACTGACACCTCCTCCAGAACCTCATCGCTATCGCCCCGTCGCAAAACCTTCCCTCTATGTTCGTCACTAAGCTCCTCCCCTTCGTGCTTTCCCTCCTATCACGAAAATGGTCCGACGAGGAGATTGTCGAAGACCTCGAGTACCTCAAGACGGAGCTCAAGTCCAGGCTCGACGGTCTGAGCACGTTCGACGAGTACGTCTCGGAGATTGAGTCGGGGCATTTGGTGTGGTCGCCTGCACATGAGACGGAGGACTTCTGGAAGGAGAATGGGATGAGGATCGGGCAGGAGAATAACGGAAAGGTCGTCAAGTGGGTCAAACGTCTCACTTGTGTGTGGTAGGCGGGAGCTGATAGCAGAGCGTAGGCGCCTGGTCGAGATCATCTCCACGAGCAAGGACCCCGTCGTGCTCGCTGTCGCCACGCACGACATCGGGCAGTTCGTCAAATGGGGCGGTGACAAGGCCAAGCAGTGCGTCATTTTTCCCTCACACCTCCCTCCACTACACTCCATGAGCTGACTCCAGGGTAGGACAATTGATGACCTGAACGGCAAGACCCGCGTGATGGAGCTGATGGGCCACGAGAATGCCGACGTGCGGTACCAAGCGTTGATGACGGTGCAGAGGCTGATGAGCCAGCACTGGACAAAGTAGCTTGTAGGGCGGTGGGGGGGAGGGGGGGGGGGCGAGAAACTGTCGAGTTGTAGGCATGTACGGAAGTATCAGCTGGATTGCGACGCTCGCTGGGCCATGATGACCATCGTAGGTATGGTGTGGCTGAGGCTACCCGTCATGTTCTCAGGTCTGTCTCGCTACCATGCTTCATCGCCACCACATCACCTGTCCTCACTCGAGATACATTCTACACTTTAGACATATCACGACTATAAGTTTACATCAGGTCTTGCTCTGCCCCTCCTCTCTTCCAATTCTTTGACAGATACGATTCAAGCACTTCCCACAGCGCTTTATGGACGTGCAGGGGAAAGATAGGGTGTGCAGAGAAGTTGAGGGTCAAGGAAATCTTCCTGGCGGGTGCACAGATCAGGGATGCAGGAGTGTGCGTGGAGGCAATCAAGACACAGCAGGGCGGGAGTCGCCAGGCGCTATATGGGGCTGCCAACCTCCCACACGATTGATTCCAGAAGGCAGAGATAGCGGGGCTGTCGATCTTTTCTGGTTTACTTGGGCAGGCCTCACCCGGACAACGCCTTATCGTTCTCCTCTCCTCCACCACGTTCATATGAGCCACACGCGCATCGCCTCCCACTCTGCCTTGGACCGATAATCAACCGCACCATGATCGCCGGAGCAGTTGGCCAACAAGGTGGTCTAGATCTGGGAGGGCTAGGCGGAGGGTGGGAGGCACCAGTGGCAGAGGGTCAGATGGTGAGATGCGATGTTATGGTGGTATGTGGTTAACGATCTGGGCTGGTGATAGGTGTCGAAGGGGATACATATGGGAAAGTGGGATGTCCAACGCCACTGCTCCTCAAAGAATATCCTCCTGTGCAGAGAAGCGGGGTTGACAATGGAACCTCAGATCAGTAATCAAGATTAAAAGCATACTAATATCCCCCAAACACGCTTCCCTCCACTTAGAGCTTCCATATCAAGCTCACGCCCTCGTCGCCCGCACTGACAACCACCTTCCCGCCCTCGATCGGCGCAACTGCTACACCGTTAATCACACCCGTGTGGCCAGTATGCGTCTCAATGAGCGCGCCTGTCCGAATGTCCCACGTCTTAAGCGTCGAGTCGGCCGAGGCCGTCGTAACGAGGTGGAGGTTGGGGAAGGGGTGGGGGGCGATGGAGGTGATGGGTTCCTAGAAGAGTAGTCGGTTCAGCTCGACGCTTACAGGGAGAAGGTCGCTTAGCTCACGCTATGCTGGAGCTCTGCGCGTACGCGCCCCGTCGCCACATCCCAGACAAAGCCCTTGCCGTCCGTGGCGCCGCTCACAAGCACAACACCCTTGTTCCCGCCTGCCGCACCATTTAACAGGTCCACAAAAACGAGCGCCTCGACGCTCTCGCCTTCGCCATGCCCCGTGAAGCGGGTTGCGAGTGCATCGCCCTTGGCGAGGCTAATAAGTCTTACCCGGCCGTTGGCGCTGCCGACGGCAGCAATCTGCCCGTTGGGGGAGACAGCAAGGGAGGTGATGCCGTGGATAGAGGGGTCGAGCTCGGGGTAGTTTGGGGGCATGAAGATAGTTGACTTCCAGATGGGCGTAGGTGAACGGGGGTCCCAGAGGACGAGAGAGGAGTCGAGGGAGGCGGTTAGGAGTTGGCGGCCAAGGGGAGGGGGGAAGAGGCCCATGGTGCTGGTCATGGTGTGGGAGGAGAGAACAGTGAGGGTATTTCCGGATGGCACTGGGGGGGGGGGGGGGGGGAGGGGAGTTAGCACGGGATATCTGAGAGGCTGGAAGGAGACTGACAGTTCCACATCCAGACGGTCGCATCTTCGCATCCAGCGGCAAGAACGTTACCCTTCGGGTGCCAGGCCAGCCACTGTTCAACAACCGTCTTCAATCAGCTCTGTTATTCCAACATATTGGACAGACAGAGACTCACGATGATTTCATTCCCAGTCTCCAGGTTTGCAACCATCTCCCAGTTCTTCCACTCGTCCACCTCGTTCGCGCCCTCGTTTCCGCTGCCGCTCTTCACCCTCTGCCACACCACGACTTTGCCGTCCATACCCCCCGTCGCCACCATCTCGCCGTCAAAGTTCCATCCCGTGGCAACAACCGAGTCTGTGTGGCCTGTGAGCTTAGCGGGGGGGAAGGTGTCGGCGGAGATGGCGGAGGTGGAGGGGGCGGGGGCTGAAGGGTCCTCGGACGGCTCGGCGGCGGGCACAGGGGAGAAGATGAAGCCAGCGTCGTCCTCGCCACCAGAAACTGCAAGAGGGGGATTGGGAAACGAGGGATGTAGGGAGATGGCAAAGATGGATTGTTGCTGGTCGTGGAGCGCTGCATGCGGCCATTCATTAGTCATCTATCCCCACGGTCATCGCGAAACACGGATGGAGTGACTTACCAGTCGCCGCCCAGCTATTGTCCTCCCGCTTCTCGCCTGACTCATCGTCCGCCATCATCTCGTCCTCCTCCCCCGGCATTGGCCCGCCAATGACGATCTCGCCGTCGTACTCGCCCGTGCCGTCGTCCGGTACGAGCTGGAGTGAGTCCTCGCCGTCCTCGTCCTCGTCCATGGGGGCGTCCCCGTCGTCCTCGAGGATCTCCACGATGTCATCATCGTTGAGCTGGGGGTCGTCGTGTTCGTGTTCGTAGGACATGGCAGAGGAGCTGGTCTGGCGGGATGACTGTACGGAGGCAAGAGTGTGGACCCAAGCAGGGCTCGAAAATCAACAAATTTCAGAAACAGTACACAGTGCGGATACCTTATTTGGGTTCCCCTCGATCATCCCGCGCCCTCGCCCTCCATCCAACAACGGACATCTATCTATTCATCGTTCAAGACACTAGATCGCGGTGTTTATGTAGCTTCAAATCGTCTGCATATACCGTACCACCACTATGAGCCCAAAATAATACCCAGCTAATTCAGCAGCTCTACTGCCACGACTCGGACTGCACTATTCCCTCCCCACCCCGCGTCGAATTACCAAATCCCGTCTCATGCTTTCTTCCCAATCTTCCGCCTCTTCCCCACTGGCTCAGCCGACACCGATCTCTGTCGCTGGCTAGGATCCACACCATCGAGGTCCATCTCCAAGTCGAGCTCCTCCTCGCCCGGTGGCGACATATCCAGGTCCAGCTCCGGTTCGACGTCCACCTCCTCGCGGCCGTGCTTTTGTCCTGCAATAGATTCTGAAGGTGGGGGTGGGGTGAGAGAGGACGATGTGCCACCATTGGGAGCCAAGGATGGGGGCCCGAAGGTGGCGTTTCGCGAGAGAGTGTTTGACCTAGCGCGGCCCTTGACCCTATTGGCCCCCGCCCTGGGTGTTGGCGACGCCTCCCTCTCCTCTTCCTCGTCTTCGACCTCAGGCTCATCCTCAGCCTCCGTATCCACCAATTGCTCCTCCGCCGCCTTCTTCTTACCCGCGGCGAGTTTTACGCTCGGGTCTTTGCTCGCGATAGCCACCAGCCGCTTCTCGTACGCTTTGTAGGCCTCCCATCCCTTGTTGGCCGATACCTCGGCGCCCGCCGCGCTCACAGCGTCCTCCAAGTGACTCTTGATCTTGAGGGCGTCCTTCCCCGTGACAGGGCCGAGGAGGAGTACGATCGTCTTGAAGAACGTAAGGACAGCGAAGCGTTTCTTCTGGAAACGTGCCTTCTGGTCCTTGTTCTTCGCGGACGACTCTTGTTTGATGATGGTTGCCAGGCGGCGAGAGATAAAGTCGAGCGAGGAGAGGTGGAAGTCACACACGTCGGAGGGGTGGAGTTGTCGGAGGACGGCGAATTGGGAGCCGTGGATGACAAAGGCAGTGGAGAGCAGCTTGGCGAGTGCGATCGACGCCGTGGGTTCTTCCGTATCGCCATCGAGCCAGATGTTGAACGACTGGAGGTGCACCTGTTAGCACCCTGCTTCAAGCTCAACAGAGCAACATAGACGTACCCGCTGCAAAGCACTCCCCGCAACATGCTGCACCGTGTCCGCCTCCTTGTTATAGATCCCCTCGTCCCGCAGCACATCGACAAGCCTTCGTACAACGGCATCGTACGACGCCCCGAACCGGCCGTAGTGCGTGAGCGGCTCTTTGGCGTGGTCAATCTCGAGCGTGCCAGTGATGAGCGCGCTGACAAAGGCGGCGACGACTTGGATGAAAAGGAAGTTCTCTGTGCAGTCCGACACGGCGAGCGCTGCGGCTGAAGGGGCACATATCAGCTGGAGGCTTCGGCGAGGTGTAGTTGAGACTGACCTTGTCCCTCCTCGCTATTGACTGTCCTCGCCCGATCCTCAAGATCCAAAGCGTACTTCTCCGCCGTAGCCTGGAAGGCTCCGCCTAAGCGATGCTGCACCTCATCCTCCATCACGAGCGGGCACGCATTGGCCGCGGGCGCGAGGTTTCCCTTCCGCCTCGTGAACAGTTGGTAGATGTTTATGAACGAGATAAACGCCTACAGGCCGTGTCAGCTATGAGTGCCACATTGACAGCATGTCACTGGGCAGCGCACCTGGCGGCGGACAGTGTCAGCCGTGTTGGTCGTATCACCGAGCGCCAACTCCTGGAAGATCCGGACCGCCTTGTCACGTTTGTCGTTCATCGCGTTGACTTTGTTGGGATCTTGGGCGTCGTCCTCGGTGAACTTTCGGAACACCCAAGCCATGTGAAGGAACATGGTCTGAACGGCGTGCTCGACAAGCTGGGGAGAGTGTCAGCAGTTGGTCATATACCACAGTGCAAGCGATAACGGTCACCTTGGCCTCCTCCTTGTACCCCAGCCCGCCCCGTTCGGCAAAGGCACACGCAATATCCCACGCACTACTCTGCCCACCCTCCTCATCCTCCATCACCTCCACCAGATCCCTGCTGCGCTGCAAGAGCGACACCCTGTACAGAATCGCCTCGAGCTGCGACAACTGGTCCTCCTCGATCGACATGACAGCAACATCATCGCTCCCGATAGTGTCGCGCAGCGACGCAAACAAGGACTCTTGCAGCTCAGCAACCTTAGTGGTGTTGGAGGCGGACATAGCGGTATTAGCGGAGAGGCAGTTGATGGTGCGGATCGCGGCGGTAAGCACGGCGGGGTCGGTGTGCTGGAGGAACTGTTTAGTCACGTCGTCCCACAGTGACTCGTACGCCTGCGAGCACCGGTCAGCAATGTTCCCAGGTGCTTTCATGGTGTGGGTGCGTAACCCACGGTAGTCTGGCGCATGTCGAGGTAGAGATCAAGCTTCATGTTCTCGGGGATGGAGAGTATCCCGGGCATACGGCTCACATCCGACTGGTGCTTAGCGAACAGCCTCGGGAGGACCTTCATGAGGGTCTTTGACCGCCCCTCGCGATGCTCATCGTCCTCGTCCTGCAGTATGTCAGCTTCACGCACCGTCCAGGCCCGCGGCGTAACTCACCTTGTCGTCCCGCTTGATACATGCCAGCAACACACGCAGCATGAATGTCTCCTCCTCCTCGGTCATCAACCACATATCCTGGTCCGCTGTCGAGTGGTCTAGCAAGAGGTAGTCTACTAGCTCCTCCCAATCCTTCCATAGCTCGTGCTCCGCGCAAATCGACTCGACCGCTGCGACCGCACGGGTAAGCTTACCAGTGGTCGATGTCAGCGGCAGAACGCTCGGCTTGAACTCTCCTGCGCCCTCATCAGTCGGTTCGTCTAGTAGCGCCGACGTATCCACGAGCAGACCCGCAAGGGCCTTCCAGCTCAGCCACCCGGCCATCTCGTCCTCTGACGCCTTTGCCGCGCGCTTCTTCTTGTTTGCGCGCAGGCCAGACCACTCCGTTTGGAGGTTTTCCTTTCGCTCTTCCCAGAGGTTGATGATGAAGCCCGAGACAGCCTTGCGCACGCGGGGCTCGGAGTCAAACACCATGCGCGCGACCATCTCGCGCTGCGTCTCGTCTTCGTCCTGCAGGATACCGGTCTTGTCGATGAGGGTGATGACAAGGAGAGCGGTAACACGGACAGAGAGGTCAACGTCGAGGCGAGCCATCTCGACGATGCGGGGGGCGAGGCGGATAGTGAGGGTACGGGCTTTGGAGATGAACATGTCGCGCGAGTAGAGGGAGGACAGGGCTTTAACGGTCTCCAGACGGGCGTGATGGTCCTGTTTCGAAATCAGCTTGCTGCGTAACGTGCTGTCTCCAGTTCATTACGACCGATACGCACCGAGTCACCGCATCCAATAGCAAAGTAGGTGAGGTACGTAGAGTCCATGTAGAACTCGGGGTACTTCCTCGCCCACACGCCCAGCTCCCTGAGACAATCCGTCCTGATGGCCGGGTCCGCATCTCGCACACGATGAACAAACATCCTGCGGCTTCTGTCAGCTTGTTCCTAGGCGAGAGAGCGATTGAGCTGCTCACACGTCAAAGATCTCCTGCATCAGCTCCTCGAGCCGTTGCTTCCTCTCGTGCACCTCCTTGACTTTGGCCTCCGCGTCCTTCAAGCGCTTCTGCGCAGCAGCGCTTGTCCCGTTTTTCTTCACCTCTGCGTCCCTCTGACGCTGCTTCGTGCTGAGGTCAGTGCTGACCATCGCCGCAACACCGCACAGAGCCGAGTTGATCTTGAGCGTGATGTACGTGGAGGTGTGTCGGATCGGCCGTAGAGGGGACGACGACATGCACATGAGCCAGTTGAGGAGGAGGGGCACGAGGAGGGAGAAGTGAGGGGTGTTGTCGATGGTGTGGAAGAGAATGGGGGTGAGGGAGAGGGAGGTGATGAGGTGGGAGATGAATTCGTTCAGATTGGACTTGAACGGGCGGAAGTCTTTGGAGCGGGTCACGAGGGGGTATGCAGCGAGTGCGACCTGTCTGCGTGTCAGCGGGGAATGCTAAGGTACACGGGTGGATCGCCTACCCTAACGTTCTCATCCTGGATCCTCTCCACGACATCCGGGATACCATCATCGTCCGTCGCCTCGGCCTGCTCGATCTCTGAGGACATGCCGCAGCACCGGATGAAAAACACCACCAGCTCGTGGATCGCTGTCTGCTCCGACACCTCATCGCCCGTCGCCTGCTGATATGTCTCTATCCACTCGTCGATGAGTGGCTGCAGCGCGATATCGGGGGATTGTAATGCGTCTGTTCGGGGTGCCTCGCGTCAGCTTGGTTCTGCGTATCAGCAACGGGAGAACCTACTAAACAGGGCCGAGTCAGCCTTGATTGCGTCCCCATCCTCAGCAGTCTTGTCCCCATTCGTCTTGCTCTTGCTCTTGCGCGGCTTTTTGGCGGTAGCGGGCGTCTTTGCCTTCTTGGTCGCGGGGGCTGGACGCTTCCTTCCACGCGTCGGGGTCGGCTCGTGGTCCGATTCGTCTTCCTCCGAGCTCTCCAACTCCTGCGCGTCATGTCAGCTGCATGCATTACATTACCGTCATTCAGGTTGTTTTGCAGCTCACATCACTTTCCTCATCGTCATACGTGGTGCGCTTCCTTCCCTTCCTGCCTGTGTGGTGGGTAGTCTGAGCGGGATGACCTGGGACGCGCGGGAAGGGAGGGAAGATGGCTCACCTCCTGCTTGGCTCGCATCGTATTTGTCAACTTGCTTTCTGGCTCTTCCCCCCCTTCGTGGTTCTTCGTTGTCTGCTGCTAGGGATGAGCGAGACATGGCTGCTGGTAGTAAATGAAGAATGAGAGGAAGAATGAAGACGAGAGAGTGATTCGACGCGTCTCTTGTCCTGACAACGGCGGCAGACATGGGGGCAGGGGAGCTGAGAGGTGACGCGACTGGTTAAGTATGATTAACTACTCAGATTACTTACTGTCAACAAAGTTGAGTGTGGCAGCGCGGTCTCCCAATCGCCTTCTTGGGCTGCACTCGACAGCGACAGCATGGTCAAGACAGCTCCTATGCCGCCAAAAGCAACAGTGAAAGCGAGAGCAGCACCGAGAGCATCGAGGCAGTCACAGTCACAGTCACAGTCACAGTCCCAGTCACAGTCGCAGCCCATCCGCCGCTCAGCTCGCAACCGCGCACACCAGGACTATGTCCCTTCGTCCCACCCAGACAACCAGACTCAATCCCAGCCCCAATCCCAGCCCCAACCTCCGCGCCCGGCTCCCCCCCAATCGATCCCGGAAGATGATACAGAGACGTACCAGACGGCGGTGTCCCTTGCTGCCCTCCCAAAGCGGTACACTATAGCACTCGCACTTCCTCCCAGTGTGCGGCTGACGGAAGAGGAGGAGCGCGAGGCTTATGCACGCGGCGAAGAGGCTCTGGTGGATGCATGGAGACTGGAGGAGGAAGCAGGAGAAGCGGGTAGGCTGTGGGATAGGAGGGATAGGGGGAGGCGGAAGCTGGGAATGAGTGGAGGGGATGGTGAAGAGGTGGGGGGGAAGACGCGGGAGGTGGAGAACGGACCGTTATGGTTCACAGCTGGGCTGACCTATCCTTGCATCTGTAAGCTATACACTCATGTCATACTCCGCCTTGCATGAAGCTAAACTATCTTATAAGGCTCTATCCCCCGCCTACAGCGTGCCTACACCCCCATGAACCCCGCTCCCATCCTCTCCGGCCTGCCTCCCCTCCCGCCCCACATAACCCCCTCACAGATCCCCCTCGTCGGTGCCAATCTCTTCCCATGGTCTACCTCTGGGCCGAATAATGACCTTGATCCGAGCTTGGATCGGATAGAGGAGTTTGAGGTACTGTGGAGGGAGGTGCCGATGACGGAGGGGGTGTTAGCCGTGTCGCCTGTGCAACAGAACGGAGGGGGTCAAGTGGAGGGGCGGCAGACTGCAGAGGAAGTGCATAGGCAGGGAGCCTTCATGCGGTTGACTCCCATAAATGTGCCGGCTGTCACTGTAGAGAGTGAACAGAAAATTATGGTGACAACTGAGGAGGGCCCGTCGACCAAGGTCAAGCGGCACAAGCAGTGGTGGCGGGACGAGATCCAAAAAGACAGCGCCTACGGCAAAGTATGGAAGATCATCTCACCTGTGAGCTTTTGCTCAGAAACCATTTCTCCACGCATATCTCAGCTAATCCTTTCCCTCAGCCATACTCCCGCCCTTCACCATACTTTCCCAACCCCCCCAAACGGCCCCACCGCCCTCCAGAGTACAACCTCTCTTCTCGGTACACCCCACCCCTGCCCGCACCGTTCCATCCCCACATACGTCACTATATCAAGAGCAGTCCATATTCACGGGTGCACTGGGTCGTACCGGTCCACGGGCCAGTGTTAATACCGGGGGTGAACCACCCGCTGGCGATGCCAGCTTCGAGCTCGCCTTTTGCTTCGGATATGGGGGCGGGGGGCGCGACGCCGTCGCGCCCAACGAGCTCGGCGCGGAGTCACCCCTTCATCCCCTCCCCTGCTATCCTTCACCCCTCCAACCCCACCTCTATCCCCACCCCGACCCCTTCTCTCCACCCGGAACATGCATCTCCCCGACCAATCGTATGGTCCCCCCTCACCCTCTCACGGTTCATCGAGCTCGTCCTCCCTGCACTGTACGCCGACCCGGCTAGGCGGTGGGGTGCGGTGGCGTATGCGTTTGCGGGGGCGACACCTGATCCGTTTATGGATATGGGGGAGGCGAGAGGACTGGGGGGGCATGTGTTTGTGCCGGAGGTCAGGCAAGATACGGATTGGGGAGAGCGTAGCGGGAGGCCGGTGGGAGGCAAGGTGGACGGTGAGCCAATCGCTGGTGTCGTAATGCCACCCCCGCCTTCGCCTCTCCCCGAGCCCAGTCCTACTATCCGCCCCGAAACAGGGGATCATCTCCGAATATATTGTGATGCCAACCGCGCGCTCGCTGTACGGCTGTGGCTCGCCAAAGCGTGGGTGCCGCTTGGGGAGCCGGTGGACGGTGAGTTTGAGAAGGATGATGCAGTGAGGATGTTGGAGGGGAGGAAGCTGGTTTTGGTTGGGGCGAGGGGGGAGGTCTTGCTTGTTGCCTAGGAGAAGGCAGGGGGGCTGGTTGAGGTTGTATACATGCACATTGGTGAAAGCTAGAGGGGGTGTAGAGCGTGTGGGGCCGAAGGCGAGCGGGGTTTTGGGTCAATGGACATTGCCCACCATCGCATGCTTGTAATATATGCATCTAGAGCATGGAATGAGGACACGGTTGCTTAGCAGGGCCTCACGGGAGGTATGGCAGACAGTCAGTGATGGGTGCAGTCATCCCCGTTAGTCCCGTACCAGTCTTCTGAGTATGAGATCATTGAGTAAGCCAACAGGCCATGACGGTCCAGTGAATGTATTATCATTAGGATACAAATAAGGCGATCTTCTCGCTATTGTTCGCACTACCCCACAGGAGTTGGCACCGAACATCTGTACTCCCCACTGCGCCCTCTCGCCTTCGCCACGCTCCTACGCAAGGTGGGATCCGCTATCGCAGGATGTCCCTCCAGCTGCTCGTGTCATCAGATCCGCCGCCTACTTCCGACTCGTAACGCCTTGCTACCTCCTCTGCTCCGACCACCCCACATGCCGGTCTATGTAGCAGCAGAAGTAGACGCCTCCTCTGCCTCGATCTCATCCGCATTGTCCAACCACGAGAGCTCAACAGTTTTCTGCACATGTCAAGCATCAGCGATGAGCCTCAGCGGAGAGCACGCGGACCATGAACACACCTTGACACGCCGCTCGTACTCCTTCAGGTTCTCCTTGAACAGCTGGGCAGCGTCAACGTTCGCAGGGCTAGGGGGATAAGGGGTTTTTGTCAGCTGTCGAATCCTCTCTGGCTCGTGCTCTGCGCCTCGCGCCTCGCCTCTGGCACACCCCCGCGGCCATGCCTCGCCACTGTGCCTTTGCCGCCCTCCACACCCTCACCCTCCCACGCCATGCTGCAAGCTCCAGCACCATACGCACCTCGCCGGATTCGGGTCGTTCAGCAGACTTTGCACGCTCGTCAAAATCGCCGCTACATCGTACGTCGGGCTCCACCGGTTTTGCAGAATGTCCAAGCACAGCTCGCCGTTCGCGTAGATGTTGGGATGAAACATTTTGGAGACGAAGCGCACAGTTGGGGGCTTGTTGGGGTATGAGTCGGAGAAGGTGAGGGTGAGGCGGAAGGAGCCATCTTCAAATGGTGTTTCGGCTACGGGGAGGGGGGGGGGGGGGGTCCGCGGTCAGTATGAGGGTGGCGAGTGTTGGGGGGGGAAGAGAGAGGACGCACGAGGACCAAAGATGACAGCGTTCCACACCATGATGTTGTCCGGATTGGGACTACCCGAGATCCCCACGGGAGCGTCCGACGTGAGGCGCTTGAAGTCTCGGATCAGTCGTCGCTTGGCGGCGGTGGACTGGGGGGACGATGGAGCGCGGAGGGGCGGGGGGATGTGTCAGCTTAGGCTCGTCGTGAGAGCGATGTATCGCCGAAGAACTCACCATGGTGTGTGGAATGTAGTCAGGTGCTCTGGGGGGGTGGGATACACAGCACAAGAGAAGTGTGGGTGAAGAAGGACGAAGGGTGGCAAGGATGTGGTTTGTAAGGGGACGAGGCGAGGTGTTTTGGGGTGGTCGCGCGAGCCCAAGATATGCTTGCTTGAAGGAGCCTCCTGTGGTGCTTGACAGGGCGAAAGGGGGAGGGAGAATGTTTCCGGAATAGGCAGTCGGCGGCTTGTGGTCTATGCAGAGATAAGATGTGTTGTTGAAGGGCGAAAGCAACAATGAGATATGTCGAATGGAGGTGAATGCTGGAGCAGCGCCAGCGAACGCGGGAAGCGAGAGTCAGGTGCAGCGCCGGGGAGGGAACGCCACGGGGGAGGCTGCGACTCGCACTCTTGACGGCTCATCTCTATCTTCAGACACCGCAGCCGTGCATGTCCCAAGCGTACACCTACTCCGACCGGCTGGCATACCATGAAACCCCCGACTACATGCAAGCATAAAGGAGCATCACCTTGACTTCGGCCGATAAGCAGCCCTTCGCAAGAGAAGGCGTGGCTCTCTCCTTTGTGCTCATTCCCCAGAATGATCAGCTCAAGCACTGATTTATAGCGACTGCCCGGAAATAGGAAGAGCATGTAGAGTGTATCTATCCCACGGAGCGACTAACGAACAGATCGAGCTGCCAACCCACAAAGATGCCAATCCCGTTTTACCGACCTGTACCAGCCCCGCCGGGAGTGTTTGGCGACCAGCCCCTCCCGGAAGCCATGGCAGGCTTCATATCGAAAGTGTCATTCCACTGGGCGACCCCGTTGATGAAAGCGGGGTATTCGAGACCATTGGAGACAGAGGGTGAATTCCCATCAGCGATTATAGGGGGCACAGTGCTGACGCGCGAGGGGTAGATCTCTGGAGATTGACGGATGATCTGGCTTGCAAGACTGTACGTTCCCTCTATCGATCTGCCCCACACGCTCTAACTGACATTGATGACAGATCGCACAAGAGCTCCGCACCAACCTTCTGGCCCGCACACCCCCCTCCAAACGATCCTCCCCCTCCCATGCGCCCATATCTCAATCCACCCTCCGCCCCCACACCTCCTCAGCTCATCGTGCGCCTTCCCGCGCCGAGCGGTTCTCAGCCGAGACCTCCCGAGCCTATGTGAAGCAGGTGAGGGATACGATGGCAGGGATGGAGACGGTCGAGGAGTATGCTGTGCAGCATGACTCGTGGTGGTTGGAGAGTGTGCCGGGCGCGTTGGCGGAGGGCGGCGGAAGAAATGTGAAGGGAGAGGGGCCGATGGAGCAGGAATTGGTGAAGAAGTACGGAAAGAAGAAGGGGAAGAAGATAGCAGATGGAGATCTGGTGGTCGAGGATGGGAAAGAGTATGACATGAGCCTAGTGAAGGCGATGTACTCGACTGTATGGTGGAGGTGGTGGAAGGCCGTGATCTTCAAGGGATGTGCGGGTGAGTACACTGGCCGTCCCAGAGTGTCGAATTTGCTGACCACCTGGCGACCCACAGCTGGCTTGCAAGTAACAGCACCGCTTATCACCAAGCTACTAATCGCTGAGCTCACCACGGCACACGACTTCCACTCAGGCGCTGTGACAGGCAAAACTCCCAAGTCCGTCGGGTACGGGGTCGGTCTGGCGTTCGCGCTGTTTGCGATGGTGGAGATGGCGAGTCTGTTTTCGTACCAGGCATTGCAGCGGGGGTCGGTGATTGGGTTCATGATGCGTGCGGGGGTGAGTGGGTTCTGTGGAACAGAAAAGACCAAGCTGAAGGTAGTGAACCTCCCCAGGTGATTGATCTCATCGGGCGGAAATCTCTGTAAGATAACTCCTGATTAAACCTCAAGAGGCTTATCATGGGGTGGGAAAGCTGATGTTAATCCTTCTTACCAGGAAACTCTCGAGCGGGGCCAAAGTGGGAATGACCAACGGAAAGATCACCACGATGGTCTCTGCCGATGCTTCATTCCTCGTGAGCGACTACACCAACTCTCGGGTGGTGTATCACTGATCACTTGATCGGCAGGACTTTTCGGTACCCATGACGCTCGATTTGGTGGTGCAGCCGGTGCAGATTGTTATTGGATTGGGGCTGCTGATATGGAC
This sequence comes from Cryptococcus sp. VH57_BW, assembly GCA_024271845.1. Lineage (NCBI taxonomy): Eukaryota > Fungi > Basidiomycota > Tremellomycetes > Tremellales > Cryptococcaceae > Cryptococcus > Cryptococcus sp. VH57_BW. The sequence continues at coordinate 53,027 of JANBXI010000084.1, forward strand.
ACTGGGGTATTCAGCCCTAGTTGGTGTTGGAGTGAGTCGGGCGTCTGGGATGTCTAAGAGCATGAACCCGTCGCTCATATATATATTGCTTTAAAGGTCCTTGCCCTCGCCGGTCCTATTCAAGGTACAGTCCCTTTCACCTCATCACATGGCTGGAATAGTTGGTTCGTCGGGTAGCGGGTTTTGGAATGTCGCTTGCTGACACAGGCCAACAGCCTACATGTTCACTCGGATGGTTCGCACCCGTGGAACCCAGTTGACTTTTGTCGACTCACGCGTCCGCCTCCTCTCCGAGACCATCACCTCCATCCGCGCTGTCAAGCTTTTCGCGTACGTTTCCCTCTTCTGCAAGAAGGTCAACGATCTCCGTGCACAAGAGCTGGTGTTTCTGCGGAGGAACGGGTTTAATCGAGCGATGATGAATGCGACGATGGCTTTCATCCCAACTCTTGCTGCCGTCTGTAAGTACTTTGCGATCGACGTAATGTTTGGCAGACGGCAGCAGGTTGACGAGGAGGCACAGTGACGTTCATCACGTACGGCATGAGTGGCCACGAGCTCAATGCAGCTGTTATATTCTCCGGCTTGCAGTACTTCAATGTGCTTAAGACGCCCATTGCGTTCCTGCCTATGTGCTTCACCGCTGTCAGCGATGCTCTCGTCGGGATAGGTTAGCCACCCGGGCCAGAAACCTCATTGGTGCACAAGCTGACGGAATTGAGTAGGGAGGATAAGCAGCCTTCTCCGAGCGGAAGAGGTGCCGGACAGGCTAAATATCGACGCCAACGCAAAGTACGCAATCGACGTGAGAGGAGATTTCCAGTTCGAAGCGCCCCTCGTTGAAACAGAAGAGGCAGCGGTGACGGACGAAAAGAAGTCCGAGCGTGTTGAACAAGCGTTTGCTCTTCGTGGAATAGATATTCGTGTCCCCCGAGGTGAGTTCTGAGTGTGTGGCTGCCTGGGAAGGTGTAATGTTCATTTGGCTGAATCTGACTGTAGGAGCACTGGTGTGCGTCGTCGGCCGTGTCGGGTCGGGCAAGTCAGCGTTACTCTCGGGCTTGATCGGCGAGATGCGCCAGCTTGACGGGCATACGGTGTTTGGTGGATCAGTCAGCTATGGTGAGCTCTGTGCCGAGGGATGAACAGCGATGAAGCTGACGGCAGTCCAGTCCCCCAGCAGGCGTGGATCCATTCGGGGAGTGTGCAGGATAACATCACATTCACCGCTGGCAGTGGCGAGATCGACCATGCGCAGCTCAGTGCTGTCATTGACGCATGTGCGCTTGGTACTGATGTGCGGGGGATGCCAGATGGTCTCAAGTGGGTGCCACGGTCAGTCCAATCTATCCAATGCGCTGACATTTCCACCTACTGCGTGCTCCAGCACAAACGTCGGCGAAAAAGGCCTCCTTCTCTCTGGCGGCCAGCGCCAACGCCTGTCCCTTGCGCGCGCTTCCTACTCCCAGTCCTCTATTGTCCTCCTAGACGACCCTCTCTCCGCTGTCGACGTCAATGTCGCCCACCATATCCTCCAGGATTGTATACTCGCCGGACCGCTCGCGGGCCGCACGAGGGTACTGGTAACGCATCACCTGGGGGTGTTGCCCAAGGCAGATTGCATCTTGGTCATGGAGAGAGATGCAAGTGGGGAGGGGAGGGTGGTGCAGATGGGGAGGTATGAGGTGGGTCGAGGAGCGGGTTATGGGGGATGTGAGCTGACATGGAGAGTGGTTGTAGCAACTGCGTGCACAGGAGGGACCATTCCGGAATCTCATCAACGAGTTCGTCTCTGTACCCGACCACACACCCACCCGAACCGTGACCGCACCTGCCTTACATATCACCAGTTCCTCATCCGCGCTTGACACAGCCGACTCTCACGAACCGAAAGCATCTGACACGCTCGAAGAGGAGCGTGAAACAGGCGCCATCTCCTGGTCGGTGTACACCACCTACATCAGGGCGATGGGCACTTACCTGTGGGCGGTGCTGTTCGGGACGCTGCTGGTGCTGACACAAGTGGCGAGCGTGGGGAACAGCTTGCTCCTGGGGTTTTGGTCGTCCGACAGCTGGGGACTGAGTCAGAGCGCGTATATGGGGATATATGGTGGTCTGGGCGTCGCTATAGGCCTGTTTACAGTGAGCTGGCCCAAACGACGCGCGTATTGTTCAGCTGACACCCGCTCGTGTGAAGTTTGGTGCGTCGTATTCCATGTTTGTAGCGGGCCTGAGGGCATCGTACACCCTTTTCAGCAAGTCGTGGGAGCATGTCATGCGTGCACCGACGGGGTGGCACGACAAGACGCCCGTGAGCAGCTACACCACTAGGCTAATTAAACTGTGCGCAGCCGGCTGACAAGAGTACAGAGCGGGAGGATCATCAATAGACTGTCCAAAGGTCAGCTATTTCCTCCATTGTTTTCGCGCTCAGGATATCTGACTGGTCGAGCTGTAGACATTGAAATGTTGGATGATCGAATGGCGTCCTCGTGGGAAACCCTGCTTGTGTGAGTAGTTGTCTTGGATAAGAAGCGACTCCCGCTGACGGGACGACGAAAAAGGAATGCACTGGCTGCTGCGGGTACGTTTGGCCTGGTCCTGTACACATACCCGTGGCTCGGATTGGCATTCATCCCGCTCTCAGTGTTCTTTGTGAGTCCCCTGATATGTGCGCAAACAAGGACAGAGACTGATTTGCTGAGAACCGGGAAGTACCTGTGCGGGACATACTATCGCCAGACGTCTCGAGAAGTCAAACGAATCGACTCGATCACGAGGTCCAACATCTACAGCTCGTTCGGGGAGCAGGTGCGTGCGCTCGCACCAAGGCGTGTTCGGCTGACGATCGTGGCTGACCTGAGGGGAGCAGCTGGCGGGTTCGGCGGTCATCAGAGCATTCGGCAAGCAGGACACGTTTGAGCTGCGTATGCAGGATGCGATCAATGTCGAGGGAGTGAGTGTCTAAGTGACTATCAGATCTCGTGGGATGGTTGCTGACGGGAGTGTGTCTGCTACTGCGTAGCGAGCGTACATTCTGACTGTGAGTGTATTCTGTAGATGGACGGTCTGTTGTGCTGATTCAGTGTCCTTGCAGCTTGTTATCCAGAGGTGCGTAATGATCATTGCCACGAGTGATTGATTGCAGGGTTGACATAGGTGTAGATGGCTCGGTGTCCGCCTCGACCTGTCTGCCAACCTACTCATCCTCGTATGTCCACACACTGCCAGCGTGGCAGCCCACTGACCCCCCACGCAGCTGATCGCCCTCATGGGCACCCTGTTCCGGGACAGCGTCGACCCCTCCAGATTCGGCGTCGTCTTTTCCTACGCCCTCGTGACCGCTACCCTCTTCTCCAACCTCGTCTCGCTCTACGCCCAAGTCGAGATTGAGATGAACAATGCCGAGCGTATTGTCCACTACACCACGCTCGCGCAGGAGGCGTCTCCGCGCCGGCCGGACGACCCGCCCGCGGGGTGGCCGCGCGGCGGGCGCGTGGAGTTCCAGGGCGTCGGCTTGAAGTACAGCGCGGGCGGGCCGTGGGTCCTGCGGGATCTGACGTTTGAGGTGCAGCCCGGGGAGAAGGTGGGGGTGATTGGGCGGACGGGCGCGGGGAAGAGCTCGTTGGTGGGTGCGCTGATGCGGGTTGTGGACGGGGACGGTGTAAGGGGCAAGGTGTCGGTGGACGGTGTGGATGTGGCGCGGGTCGGAGTGGATACGCTGAGGGAGGCGGTGGGGATCATCCCCCAGGAGGCGTTCTTGTTCAAGGGGACCGTGAGGTGCGTGGTGGCTCGCCTTTCTCGCGTCGCCACGACCACCCAGCTGATGGGCTGTGGCCGGTTGTTCACCTCCCAGAGAGAACCTCGACCCCCAAGGCAAACACACCGACGCACACCTTGCCTCGCTCCTCTCTCTGATCCATACGGACCCGATCATGCCTAGCTCTGAATCCTTGCGCGACAAGTTCCGGCTCGACGCACCGGTCGGTGATGCGGGGAGCAACTTCAGCGCTGGAGAGAAGCAGCTCCGTGAGTGTTTCTCTGTGGACTGGCGTGGCGTCGCGGAGGGGGCACGGTGCTGATGCTGGGTGAGCTGGGCAGTGGCGCTGATAAGAGCTCTGGTGAGGGCCACAAAGATACTCCTCCTGGACGAGGCGACGTCGTCCGTCGACCCAGAGACGGACGCGCTCATCCAGCGGATCATCCAGAACCATCTGCACGGCGTGACAGTGAGTCGAGTCGAGTCTCGGCGGGGCGCGTCGTGGCGGACGTTGGTCCGCTGGAGTGCACGGAGCTGACAGGAGCTACCGGACTGGCGCAGTTGATCTCCATAGCACACAGATTGCAGACTGTTGCGTACTACGATAGGATCCTCGTCCTGGACGGCGGCCGCGTCATCGAGGTACGTCCCCCCGTCTCTCACCTGGCAGGGCCTTGGCTGACCCCCCCGCCGCCCCGGCACCACAGTACGACACCCCCCTCGCGCTGCACTCCAACCCCGAGTCAATCTTCCGCCAGCTATGCGACCGGGCACGCCTCTCCCGCACGGACCTGCTGCGCCTGCGGCACGATGCGGTGCATGCGGCGCAGGGCGCGAGGGAGCGGGCGTCGTTGTGGGACAAGTGGACGGTGGCGGAAGCTTGGAGGGAGGGGGGGGGGGGGGGGGTGAGCAGGTGAGCGGGTGAGCCTGGTGTCGAGGTATGCATTGAGCGGTGAGCCTGGTATCGGGGTATGGTAGGCACGGTGGTTCCTCGTTCGGGCTGGTGTGGATGGGAGGTCATGAGGGTATCGATTAGGGTGATGAGACGGAAACATGCATGTGGAGAAAACAGAACCAGTCGATGCTGAGGGATCGTATGACAACCATTCTGCGAGATCTACCCCGACCTTCCATCGCGGTCGTCTACTCGTCCATCCCCTCCCACCCTCTCTTGACCTGCACGCTGACCTCCCCCTCACGCTGCCCCCCTGCGCCTGCACCTGTGCCTGCCCCGCCCGAGCCGATCCCCGCCCCCCCGGCCCCGCCACCACCCGCCACAGCCGCACTGACCTTCCCCCACACCATCCTCGTCACCTCGAGGACGTCGCTGTCCCCCAGATCAGGATGCACATGCACCGCGAGGGTGATCACCAACGGCTCACCAGCCCCTGCCCCCGCCCCCGCGTCGTCCTTCCTCGAGGACCAGGACGCAGACGTGGGGCTGGGCGGGACGGCGGCAGAGAGGGCAGAGAATGAAGGGAACTCCATGCTCTGGCGCGGGGTGAGCATCGGGGAGCTGACGCTGCCGGGGGTGGCTGCGCCGGGGGTGGTTGCGCCCGCTGCGTGGGCGAGGGCAAAGTCGTCCCAGCCGCCCTCGCCGACGCTGACTGCCCAGCAGCGGACAGTGCCGAGGCCGAGCACGCGGCGGTCCTGGCGTATTTCCTTGAGTGCGCGTCTGAGCGCGAGCATCTGGGGGCTGGCGCCGGGGGGCGCGGTCTGGAGGAGGATGTGGGCGAAGGCGATGGTGGGTGGGTAGGCGAGGGTGGAGACGAGGAGGGTGAGGAGGAGGGAGATGAGGGAGTCGAGCGAGTGGAGTGCGGTGCTGTGCGCGGGGGTGGGGGGGGGGGGTGGGTCAGCGAGTGAGATGTGGTGGAGGGTGGACGGGCGACGTACGGGGGGACGATGAGTGTGCTAAGCAAGATGCCGAGGCTGGCGCCCGCCACAGTCAGGCTGAACGGGTTCGCCATCAACCTCGGCCAGGCGGATACGAACGGCAGCGAGAGGTATGTCGAGGGGAGGAACAGCGGGCCGACAGCTGCGCGTGTGTTCCGTGTGAGTGGTGCCCCTGCGCGGGAGAAGCGGGGGGGTGGGGGGGGGGCGTACCGTCAACGAGCTTGGAGTGGTTGCCGAGTGCACCGGCGGAAAAGATGCTTGCAGACGCCGCGGAGAGGAGCAGAAAGTGGGGAAAGTCCCTGTGGAGAGTGAGTGCATCAGCTATGCGTCTGATTCGCGCGCCGTCCGATTGTCTTGCGCGCCGTTCGACTCTCTCGCGCGCGCTACCGAACCAGAGACGCAGAGACGCGACTCACCGCTCGTCGCCGTCGCTGGCGGCATCCCCGGCCTGACCGTGCGTATGGGCATGGGCATGCGAATGCGCGCCGCCGCCGCCATCGCCGTGCCCGTGTGCGCCTACGCCGTGCTCGTGCGCGCCCGAGCCGAGGATGACCTGCTCGAGGGACTCTTTGGCGATGTACACTGCTGCAAAGACAAGGAAGAGGGATTGGGCGAAGCACAGGAGGGAGACGAGGCGGGAGGGGCTGTGCGGGTGGTGGGTGTCAGTGCTGGCTGGCGTGTGTGTGTGGGGGGGGGGGACTCACCCGTACGGCCGCCGTATGCTGCTCCAGCCGTGGCCCTCGCCGCGGGCTACGATGCTGACTGCGACGCCGACGGCGTCAAAGACGACGAGGTAGCCCACGCCTGCGAGGCACCTCCAGCCGCTCATCTGGCCCTCTATCCAGAGGCCTGCGCCGATGAGCAGTTCGAGGACGGCGGCGGAGGCGAGGAACTGGGTGTGCGGGTCGGACTTGGAGGAGGAGGGGAGGGGGGAGAGGGTCTGGTCGGCGGTGGAGGGCGGGAGGAGAGGCATGGGGACGGAGGCGGGGGTGGCGTCGGGGTTCGGGGAGGGGTTGGGGGTGGCGGTGGAGGGGGAGACGGAGGTGGGTGGGGCGAGGGAGGGGTTGGTTTGTGTTGGGTCGAGGAAGGAGAAGAAGTTGTGCGAGAGCGAGTGCTTGTGCTGTGTGGGCGAGTGGGCGTGTGAGCGTGCGCGCGTGCGCCAGGCAGAATGGGGGGAGAAAACGGTGTCTCACATGGTGTCCGCGGCGCTTGCTGCGCCTGGCATCGGGCGTGAGCAGGCCCTGCGCGTCGGTGCCGCCGGGTGCGTGGGCGTGCGCAAAGCTCCAGTTGTCTGTTCCGCCAAAGACGTTCTTGTCGCTCGGGATCGTCGTCGTGGCGGCCATGTCGTCGGGGCTGTCTAGCAGGCCTGCGGCGGCGGCGGTGCGGGGGGTGGCAGGGGCGCCGGGCGCGCCGGGGTGGGGGAAGAAGAGCGAGAGGTTGCGCGAGTGGATGCCGTGGGTGGGAGTGGGGTCGAAGGTGTCTCGGCTGGCGGCGGCGCGGGGGCCGAGGGGCGAGGGCTGCGGCGGCGCGAGGGATGTGCCGGTGGTGGCTGTGGGGGGGCGCGGGGAGGCGCCCGTGGTGGATGTGGAGGGGAAGCCGGGGGACGCGGGCTGGTCGAAGCTCTGCCACGCGGGGCTCGGGGGTGCGGCGCCATCGCCAAAGAAGAGTCTGTGGGGGGACGGCGCCATCTCTGGCAGGGCGTCCTCGTCCTCGTCCTCGGCGTTGTCGTCCGGAGAGGGCCGCCGTTCGATGGCGGTCTGGTCGACGGCGACGAGCGGAACCAGTTGGACGCCGGCGATGTTGAGGCCCTTGGCGGGGGTGGCGGGGGTGAGGGGGTCGAGGGAGATGCTCGGGACGGGGGGCGGGGACGGGGGGGTGGCACGGGGCGGGGGGGTGTCACGGGGCGGGGCGGGGGGGGTGGCAAGGGGCGGGGACGGGGACGGGGAGAAGAGATCGCGGGGGGTGCCGGCTGCGGCGGGGGGTGCTGGCGGGGGCATGTCGGCGGGGGGCTGGGCGGTGGGGCGCGTGAGGGCGGTGGGCGTGAGGAAAGAGCCATGGCGGAAGAGGGATGCGCGACGGACGCAGGGGCGGTTAGCGGGTGGGCGGGGGGGTTAGCGGGCTGTTATTAACAGACGCGAGTTATCCTGCGCGCGCACGTGGGTGCGGGGGCAGTGGGCCAGGGGCCAGGGTGCTCAGGGCGATGGCCAGGGACGCACTCCCGCTGGGAGTCACTTGCGCGGATCCGACGGGTGCCTGAGTGTGCCTGTGCCTCGCCCCGCTCTGGGGTGCAGATTCTGCGCCGCGACCCGAGCGCGCCCCCCTCTCCCCCTGCCCCCTCGCACGACATCCCTCCCCTGCTCGAGCCCTCTCCCCTTCCCCCCCGATCGCCCCCCGCCGGCAGCCGCGGGATATAACCCGCGGGTCCGTGCGCTTCCCTCCCCTCCCCTCCCCTCCCCTCCCCTCCCCCTCTCTGTCACCCGCCGCCATGAGTCTCCGCCCGCATACCCACGCCCACGCCCACGCCCTCGCGAGCGTCGTCGAGCACGGACCCGGCGACCACGCGCCCAGGCCCCGCCCCTCCGTCCGCGTCTTCCTGCGCGCATGGGCCGTGCGCAGCGCACGGGCCCGCCTCGCGCGCTACGCGCTCTGTGCGCTCGCGCTCGTGCTCCTCTTCGCGCTCGTCCGCCGCGGCGGGGGTCTGAGCGTGAGTGTGGTCGGCGTGGGTGTGGGTGTGGCCGGCGGCGGCGGTGGCGGCGCGACACGTGCCACGGCGAGCCGGCGTGCGTCCGTGCACCCGCGCCCGGCCCCGCGCCCGGTCCCCCGCGTGCCGAGCGCGTCCCCGCCCCGGGCTCCCCTCCCCCCCGCCGCGGCGGCGCTCCCGGCGCACGCGGTGGTGGACGGGCTGCTGCGCGTGGACCCCCGGAGCACGGTCCACCCGCTGTACCAGCTGATCCACGAGGCACGCGCCACGTGGGACCGCAAGGTGGCGGGCCAGAGCCGCTCGCTCAGGGACGCCGTGGGAGAGTATCGCCGCCGGTACCGCCGCGCGCCCCCGCGGGGATTCGACAAGTGGTGGGCCTATGTCTGGTGAGTCTCTTGGGCGGCGGGTGGCGGCAGGAGTCTCTTGGGTGGCGGTGCGGCAGGCAGCTGAGCGGACCCCCCCAGCGAGCACAACGTCCCCCTCCCGGACGAGTACGACCAGATCCACCGCGACCTCCTCCCGTTCTGGGCGCTCTCCCCGCGCGACCTCGCCGCCCGCCTCCGCGCAGCCGCCGTCCTCCCCGACACCTACACCCTCGCCGTCCGCCACGGCTCCGTACGCACCCGCGGCACCTACGCACGCACCATTGAGGGTGCAGACGCCCGCCTCGAGGGCCAGGCAGAGCTCTTACGGCCCATCGCACAGTGGCTGCCTGATCTCACCGTCGTCTACTCCGTGCACGACACCGCCACCGCCGTCGTCGGCTGGGACCACAAGCGCGAGCTGCTCGAGCATGTCGAGGATGGCGAGTGTGAGTCCCCCCTCCCTCGTATAACCTCACTCGCGCCGTCACTTCATGGCGACGCTCGTTTGACTCCGGACCCACTAACCCCCCCCCCCCCTCCCCACCCCCAGGGTTCGACGAGGACGACGAGATAGACATGACCCTCCGCGGGTGGCCAGCGGCCTGCCCACCCGGCTCCCCCCTCCGCACCTCGCCGCCCGCCCCACCCACCTCCCCCCTCCCGCCTACCGCCCTCCCCTCCAAGTCCTTCATCGCCTCCCACTCCGCCACCTTCGACCTCTGCACCCACCCCGCCCTCGTTCCCATCCACGGCGCCCTCGCAGGCAAGCACCCCGCCATGCAGCCCCTCACACCCATCTTCTCCCTCAGCAAGACCACCCTCCACGCCGACGTCCTCGGCGTCCCCGTCGAGCAGTGGGTCGAGTCCATGCGCGACGTCCCATGGGACCACAAGCAGGAGCGCAGGCTGCTCTGGCGCGGGAGCAACACCGGCGCGTACCACGATACCCGCACCGCCTGGCGCGTCTCCCACCGCGCCCGGCTCCTCGCACTCGCCAACATGCACGCCGCCGCCCTCGACGACCAGGCCACGAGCGGGAGCGAGACGCTCCAGATGCTCCCCGCGCCGAGAAATGTGCGCGCACGGAGCCTCGAACGCGGTGCTCGCACAGTCGCATGGGCCGACGCCAGCACGCGTTACATGGACGTGGCGTTTACCGGCTCCCCCATCCGTGAGTCGTGTCTGTCGTCTGTTGGGCGCGCGCGTCGCGCAGGGGCAAGCTGACGGTGACGGCGCGGCGTAGAGTGCAATGTGCACGACGGCACGTGCGACGACCTCGCGTATGAGTTTCCGTGGACAGAGGCCATGTCGCATGACGAGGCGCTCAACTACAAATACGTTATAGACGTGTGCGTCTCGCCTCCCCTCCCCCTCCCCCCAGGCCCGCCGCTGACATCCGCGTCCCCGCACCCAGCGACGGCAACGCGTGGTCCGCCAGGTTCAAACGACTCCTCGCCTCTGGGTCCCTCGTCTTCAAAGCCACCATCATGCGTACGTCCCCCCCGCTTCGTACCTCGTTCGTTACCTCAG